>CM076582.1:1022764895-1023188488 GCA_034641835.2 Pinus albicaulis | reverse complement strand
AACTTGTGCACGGTGATGTGTTTGGACCTGTGTCAGTTCCATCACTGCGAAATTATGTGTACTATGTTTCATTCATATATGAATTCTCAAGGAATACATGGATATATTTCTTGAGGAAGAAATCTGAAGTCTTTGACAGATTTAAAGAATTTAAGGCTCTGGTGGAAAACCAGACAGAGAAGAAGATAAAGGCGCTAAGGACAGATAATGGTGGGGAGTTCTGCAAGAAGGAATTTGAAGAGTTCTGTAAGAAGTGTGGTATAGCACGGCAGAAGACTACTCCATACACACCTCAGCAAAATGGAGTTGCGGAAAGAATGAACAGAACACTGATGGAAAAGGCAAGAAGCATGCTCAGTGGTACCGGGTTAGGACAAGAATTCTGGGCAGAGGCAGTGGAGACTGCATGTTACTTAGTTAACAGATCACCTTCATCATCATTGGAGGATAAGACCCCACATGAGGTATGGACTGGTAAGAAACCCTCTCTTTCACATCTAAGGGTATTTGGATGTGATGCATATGTACATGTTCCAAAGGATAAAAGGACCAAGTTGGATAATAAATTTGAAAGGTGCATCTTTATTGGGTATAAGGATGGTTTAAAGGGTTACAAGCTTTGGAACCCAGAAACAAGGAAGGTTGTGTACAGCCGAGATGTGGTGTTTAGAGAAGTGAAAGATGTTTTAAACATGAAGTCCTACCAAAGGAACCTGAGAAGATAGAGTTTGAGCTAAAGGAGGATGAATCAAACTCTACAACAGAAGAAGACTCAGAAGATGAAGAGCCACAAACTCCATCTTTGAGAAGATCAGTTCGGGAAAGAAGGCAACCAGAAAGGTATAGTCCATCTGCTTTCTGTTCAGGTTTTGCCTTAACTATAACTGATGATGAACCCAGAACTGTCAGGGAGGCAGTAGATTCAGAGGACGGAAAACTCTGGAAGGAGGCCATGGTTGATGAAATGGCATCCTTGCAAAAAAAACGATGCATGGGATCTGGTGGAGTTTCCGGCTGGAAGGAAGCCCATTGGGAGCAAATGGGTGTTTAAAAAGAATATGAATGTAGAAGGCAAGGTGGAGAAATACAAAGCTCGGTTGGTAGCAAAAGGTTATTCCCAGGTGCCGGGAATTGATTTTGGTGATATTTTTTCTCCTGTTGCATAAGTTACTTCTATTAGATTACTTTTATCTATTGCTGCTGCATTTGATTTTGAGATAGAACAGATGGATGTGAAGACAACATTTCTTCACGAGGATCTAGAAGAGGAGATCTACATGAAGCAACCTGAAGGCTTTATAGTGAAGGGTAAGAAAGAACTGGTATGCAGGTTGAAGAAGTCTCTGTATGGGTTAAAACAGTCACCAAGGATGTGGTATCAGAAATTTGATACCTATATACGGGGACTTGGCTTCACCCGAAGCAAGGAGGATCACTGTGTTTATTTTAAATTAATTGGTGACCGTGTTATTTATTTGGTCTTGTATGTGGATGATATGTTGTTGATTGGAAATGACAAAGAGATTATCCAAGATTTGAAGACCCAACTGTTCTCCAAATTCGACATGAAGGATCTGGGTGCTGCAAACTATATTTTGGGCATGGAAATTAAGAGAGATCAGGCAAAGAGGAAGCTCTGGTTAAACCAGAGGAAGTATGTCGAGACTATATTGCAGAGGTTCAATATGCAGGATAGTAAACCGGTGAATGTTCCTATTCATGTAGGTGTAAAGCTGTCTGCTGAACAGTGTCCCAAGACACAAGAAGAAGAGGAGTATATGTCCCGTGTTCCATATGCAAGTGCAGTGGGTAGCTTGATGTATGCAATGGTCTGTACTAGACCAGACATTGCACATGCAGTGGGAGTATTGAGCGGGTTTATGTCAAACCCAGGGAAGGAGCATTGGACAGCAGTGAAGCGGGTTTTCAGATATTTACGTGGCACTAGTGATTATGGCTTGTGCTACCAGGGAAGACCGGGATTGGAAAGAATGTTGGACATTCGTGGTTTTGTTGATGCAGACTGGGCTGGAGATCTGGACCAAAGAAAATCTACAAGTGGGTATGTGTTTAGCCTATTTGGAGGCACAGTCAGTTGGATGAGTAAAAGACAGTCTGTAGTGGCTCTTTCAACTACAGAGGCAGAATACATAGCAGCCACTCATGCAAGCAAGGAAGCAGTTTGGTTGCAAAGATTGTGTTCAAGTATGGGGTTGGTACAACAAGCTATAAGGATAGACTGTGATAGCCAAAGTGAAATTTTCTTGGCTAAGAACCATGCTTATCATTCAAAGACAAAGCACATTGATGTTCAATATCACTTTGTTAGAGATATGGTTGAGGCTAAAAGGGTGTTACTGGTAAAGGTGGACACTTTGAAGAATGTTGCAGATGCATTAACAAAGTCTGTGAGCACTCAGAAGTTCTCTTGGTGTAGAGAAAAAATGGGTGTTGGAGAATTGGGCCAATGACTAGAAAAAAACAAGTGGGAGAATGTTGGGTATGTGTTATATTCTTTCCATGACTAAGCACGCGCGGGGGGGTAAGAGGGGGGGCGATAGCCCCCCCTTTGCGCTGGGTGCAACAGGGGGGTCACAAGGGGGCAGTAGCCCCCCCTGTCGGGGTCCGGGGCAGCGCCCCGGTGAAAATTTTTGGTCCTTAATTTCCGGTGGGTAGTCCGCGTCCATGGTTTTGTGCATGGTTTTGCACATGGTATTGGGGTACGATGGTTTTCGGCCCCTAGTATTTTTGTAGATCCGGTCAAGAGAACTACGGTTATGTTCTAATCCAGGGTTAATGGATTGGGGTTTATGTATGCTTCGGCATGTATATATATGTGTTGTAACACTAAAAGGAAAATAATGAAAAATCAAGCTGGTCATCCCGATTTGGGATCCAGGGGAAAATCTCTGTGTTTATCTGTTTTATGTTTTATGCTCTCACTATTGTTTATCTTCTGTTATAAGATTCATGTGTAGATAATTTCTGTTCAGGGTTAAAACCTACACTTCTAGAGGAATATTCTTCCACTTGATTAGGTACTTCATAATGGTTATATGTCAAAGAGATACAGAATGTTTATCTATAACTTTTTGTGGTTCAAGAATCAACTTTCATTCTTCATCTAATTTTGGAAGTTCTATTTACATTGGCATATTTTTTCCCAAAACATTTTTTAGGCAAGATACATGAAAAACCTTATGAATGCAAGAAGAAGGAAAATATAACTTCTATACCACTTGTGCAATCCTATGAATGATTATTTAGGGCCATAACATTTTTGAGCTAATTCTTTATTCTTCTTTTTCTTGAATGAAGATTGCTTATAATGCTATATTCTAAAAAATACCCAATTACCCTCCTCAAATTATCTTTCACTTCAATGTTGTTCCCCTGGTTGTTTTATCATGTTTCATGTCATTTGAAGGTTTTCCATAATAATTTTCAAAGTTTCTTTAGTATTTTCCATATGTGACTCTGTTTCCTATACTTTGGACTTATCTTGCAAAAAGTATGAGATACTGGGAGTTGGATATCCATAAAGGGCCTTAAATGGGGAAATTTTAGTAGATGTGTGATAGGTAGTATCATATTACCATTCTTCCTTGACGAACCCACTTCATCCATTAAGATTGCTTTTCTAAAGAGTAACATTGTAGATAACCTTAAAAATATTTGTTAACTATTTTTGTTTGACCATTTGATTGTGTTTGATATGTAGAACTCATGGCAGCTAGTGTTTCTCCACTCATATTAAATAATTATTTCAAAAAGTTTCTTGTTACTATTACTTTAGGAAAACCATGAAGACTATGAATTTCTTTCATGGACACTTCTGCCACTTGGCTTGTTGTTTATGTACTTTGAGCTCTACAAAAAAATATACAAAATTTGTCTATATAAATGACCACAAAAATGTAATACTTACCTTTATATTTCAGTAACCCTGTAATAAAGTCTATTGATATATCTTCTAGTCTTTGAATATGTATGTGGAATGGTTGAAGTAACCCTAGAGATTTTACTACCTCTCTTTTATTTATTATGCAAACCTGACCTTCTCTTACAAAATTTTGAATATCTTTCTTCATTCCTTCCAAAAATATATTTTTTGATCCTTTAAGATGTTTTAAGGAACCCTGCGTCCTACCATCAGAGAGACATGGGACTCCCTTAATATTTGTTTATTCAAATATGCTTGCGTGCATAAAAATATTCTACATTTGCACCAAAGTATATCTCTCTTTCACTCCCAATGCTCCATATAGTTCATCCCATCCTTTATAAATTTTAGTTTTTGTTTAGTACTATTGTCATTTTTCCATTATGGCAAGCTTCTTCTAGCCACCTAGGAATAGAAAATGTATTTGGATATAAATTTGAGGCCTTTTCTATTTTAGAAAGAGCATCATGTACTAAATTTTCCTTACCCTTTTTTGCAGATTATCTCATAATTAAAACTTTTCATTTTTTCTCCTCATTTTTGTTAATCTTCTAATGAAAATCATAGCTTCAAAAAATACTTTATGCTATCATGGTATATCTTGACTTTAAAGTACCTCCCAATGATATACTATCCCCATTTTTAATTTCATGCACTATTGCTTCCATTTATTTTTCATACGTAGATTTCACCAAATATTTTCTTTGAATTCCTTGCTTTTAAAAGCCAATAATATCCCTTATTGTGTTAATGTTATGTAAATTCCTTGTCCTAGTGCCTCACACTCTACTATGAATGTTTTACCAAAAGTAGGTGCAACCAATGTTGGTGTAGAAGGCATGGCATCCATTAAAAAAGAGAATGCCAAAGTAGGCTCATCATTCCATATAAATGATATTTTCTTCAAGAGATATGTGAGTGGACTTGAAATGCATGCATAATTCTTAACAAATTATCAATAATATCATGTAAGTCTAAAAAATCTTCTAAGAACCTTGATTTTCTTAAGAATAGGTCATTTTGTAATAACTTGCATCTTTTGAGGCTCCAACTTCACTCCTTCCTTTAAAACAATATGAATCAAATACTCGAATTCTTATTTCCCAAAAGCACATTTGGATATTTTTACATAATTAATGATTGTTCTCAATAATTTATATAAATTTTCCACATGTTTAGTGTGGCATTCCCATGATTTATTATAAATATGTGTATTATCAAAGAAAACCAACACAAATTTTATAAGATGGGATCAAACAAAATTTTTCTTAAGTCGAGCCCGCCGGACTTCAAACGGCGATAAACCATAATTCAAACCAAATTTGCGTTCCAAAATAGCCTGCTGATGTTGGCCAATTTTGTGAAGCGAAAACCAATTGAATTCCGCCCTAATATTTTTCGGGTTCGAAGTTGGGCTAGCGTACGAAGGGAGAGTTGTGACGCAAATTTCTTATCAAATTTTCCCTAATATTTTTCGGGTCTGTATTTCCACTGCGCGAGCAGCCAAAACAAAGATCCGCTCCAATCCATTTCTGCCATGTGTCCTCAATCAAATGTTTCCCTGTTCCCGGATGCGGGTGCATTCGATGGCGTTTAAGGCGATGGGACATGGATGTGACAATTTCATATCAATCGCATTAAGTTTTAACGCTGTTCAATTAAGTTCCAAGGTTTTCACATCTAATCGCATTAAGTTTTAACACTATTCAAGATCAGACCTCCACTCCTGTTAGTGATTACGCATGCTCCAATATGATCCGACCTTCAGCTCTCATTAATGATCAGAGATTAATTATGATGGGTGTCCTTTGATTGCATTGCAGTCGGGTCGATAAAATGGCATTTCGCTATGGTTTTTTAGACGAGCCAGTTGCTGGGTTACACTGCCTGCTCACTGTGACGAGAAGGAGAAGTGGCCAGCTGAACTGCTGCTTAGACCTTGTTGCATATTGTTTGGTCAATTTAGTGTGTCCTAAATTGCTACATTAATTTATCAATCCAGGATTCGTAAGCTGATGAAGTGTGGCGCACTATATGTGCAAGATAACCTATTTCTTATCTTTTTGTCGTTTTTAGTTTTCTAATGTGAGATGGAAATTCTAAAATAAAAACAAGTATGGTTATGATTGTTCAAGGCAATGATATCCTTTATAATGATTTACCAACTTCAAACTTAAAAATGAATTTGAAACATACAATGAAAAAACTAAAAGGAAATGAAAATGTGCTACTAGCCTAATAAATCAAACATTGAACTATTGAGCATGAAAATCAAACTATCCTTGCTGTTGTCTAAACATAAAAGAAACTATGCTTAAAGAAATCCAAGAATTGCAACAAAGTAAATCTAAATCAAATTACATCAACTTATATTCTGATCCCTCGCCATTAGTCCAGCTATGGCTTTTGGAGGTAACCATAAACAACTTGAGAAATCTGATATCTAATTTGCAGAAAAAGAAACTAATATCAAACTACACACTCATACTTCAATCCCTCACCATCAGTCCAGCTGTGGCTTTCGGAGGTAACTAAAAATGACATGAGAAATTTAATATATCTAACTTGCAGAAAGTAAACTAATATCAAACTACACATTCATACTTCAATCCCTCACCATCAGTCCAGCTGTGGCTTTCGAAGGTAACTGAAAATGTCATGAGCAATTTAATATATCTAACTTGCAGAAAGTAAACTAATATCAAACTACACATTCATACTTCAATCCCTCACCATCAGTCCAGCTGTGGCTTTTGGAGGTAACTGAAAATGACATGAGCAATTTAATATATCTAACTTGCAGAAAGTAAACTAATATCAAACTACACATTCATACTTCAATCCCTCACCATCAGTCCAGTTGTGGCTTTCGGAGGTAACTGAAAATGACATGAGCAATTTAATATATCTAAATCTAACTACTGAAGCAAATGTGCAAGACTGAAATAAACAAAGAAGTACTGGAATTAAACAAAAACTAAGAAAAATAAATTAGCAGCAGAACAATATTGATTCCATGTCATTAGTCAAAAGATATGCAAATGCCCGGGCTGCCTATTTGTAATCTGAAACAAGAACACTGATCAGTTAACATAAAAAATGAAAGATTATGAACAGAAGTAAGATGTAAAGTATGAAAGATTATAAACAGAGATGAAGCATAAATACCATGAAAGATGCAATGTATAAACACGTGAATGACTTATGGCACAATGAGCTTAAAGAAATAAAACAAGAAACTATACAATAATGCACAAAACCTCAGCGTGTGCAGGGGCCCTCTGCACCAGCCTCGGGCAACAACCTTCAAATACGAATTACGCTTGGAAACAGAGTCTTCTTATATATTAAAATGTAGTCATAACAGAGAGATGATATTACGGCACAGTGGCAACGTAATTACATTACAGAGCTATCTGGAGGCTAATGGAGACTAATCTAATATGCGTATGCAAACGCATTATTTATAACAAAGGAAATATAACTAATTCCCTAAAGTTTATGCTAATAGAAAACACGTAAACCATTACGTCCAGAGATCTAGGATCATGGCCGCATTGAGGAGTAAATCTATGCAGAGTGGATGTTGGATTTGGCTTATAGAGCCGTGTACAGGTGTTGATGTGTCTCCCATAAGTTAGAAACGGTCATGCAAATCCTCACGTGATGAGAAACAGAGTCCTATCACCGTGGAACTCTACGGTTGACTCCCACTTGGCCACCTTTGACCGCAGCCTCCTTAGGTGAATTTGCTCGAGCCAATAGGACACGATCCATGTCCACATCATTTCTGACTTGCCCATGTGGCTCGTTTTTCCTGAAGACACCTGTAACATAGACTTTCACAAAATGGCTACGGAAAGTTGCAGCAGCTGCGGAAAGTGGCAAGATTCCGCAGCTAAATGAGCAAAAATATAAATCAAACAACAGACACAAAATATAGTTAAAAACCATTTTAGATTCTCTTTTGCAATTAATATACAATGATATTGACAACTTGGAAGGTTCAGGTGAATGAAAAATGTTTAGAACGGTGTATAGGAGAGATGCAGATTTGAGACTCAACACATATCTGCATTTCTCTCAGTCTAGTCCTTGTCTTTCTTCCTCTGTTTCTTGGAATTCTGCTTCTCCGTCTCCTCTTGTGCCCACTGCTGAGACTACACCCATGCCTTTCCTGCATCAAAGGATGCGTTGCCACAGGGGGAGCACTAGAGGTTAACCCCTGTGTGCTCCCTCCAACCCCTCAACCGAGTCGTCTTCCCAGTCCAGTGATTATCACGCAGGTCATTATCTAGATACTAGAAGTGGGTGGGGTCGGGTTCTAGGATCTTGCCACCGTATGGGCTCCCCTGCTCCTCATTTCCCCACCACTTCACCTTCTCCCACAATGCGCAATGCGCTTTTTTCCTTTAATTGCTCTCTGAACCGCCCACAAATCACAGCTTCAATTACTGTGGTTTTCTGTGAGGAGGCCCAAACGGAAGAACAATGCACCCATCCAGTGGGTCTGAGCTCAGAAAAAGCCGGCCAGCATTCGGGCCTTCATGAGGGGAGCGGTGGCATGACTTTGGAGGTAGCACCTAGCGATCCTGGACCTTTCGAAGGATGGTGTCGAATCGTCGAGGAGCCGGAGGAGTAGTTTGGTTAATTTGTTTTTCTTGCTTCACGGCCCACTTAATTGGGCTGATTTTAGATTATATTACTGTGTTGGACCTTTGTAATATTTTTGAATTTTGTAAACGTTCAAGACTAGTTTCCCCATATGAGGGCAGTCTTCTTAATTTTTTGATTTTTTGATGAAAAATTTGCCATGAGTCTGGGCAATGTTTTTGACTTCGGTGTAATTTTATTCCCACTGTTAATAGATTAACTTTACTTAGAAAAAAAATGTTGCCCTGTTTATATTTTAAACCTGTTTTTTAAAATACAGAGCCATGTTTATATGATTTTTTATAGTCTAAGCGCTGCGGGGTGGTCTATTATATTAATATTTCACGGTTTAATTATGTTCATAACAATTGGAAAAAAAAATTGTTGCCCTGTTTCTATTTTAAACCTGTTTTTTGAAATACAGAGCCATGTTTATATGGTCTACGTATTATACTCTTTCTCTGTATATCTATAGGAATGTTTTTGCTATGAACAGGGTGGATGCTGTAGTGGGCTACTAATGGAAACAAGTGAGCCAGAACCTTACATCTCGGATGCAACAGATGGTTATCAATTTTGGAATCAAGCGAGCCTGATCTTACAAGTGAGCCTGGGTTTCTGCAGATGGTTTTTATTTCCGGGAACAAGCGAGCTAGAACATACAATCGACCCTGGGTTTATACATATTTTTTCTCTATCATGGATGCTTTTTGTGTGAGGCGTATATCAACAGTACATGTCTCTGCACATTTCCTGTATCTGTTTTATGATACTATTTTATGTGTTGACAGGTTATCACTCTACCTTCAAAACTAGCGATGCTGGTTTATTGATATGGTCTGATGGTCTTTTTATATTTTGGACATATCACACTCCTCACATGATTAGCTTTTTTCTCTGTTCAAGGATTTTGGGTACTTTAATTTGTATTTGGAACAATGGACGTCGGTACTCTATCTGTTGCTTTACTATTCTACATACTGCTATTTCACTTTCTTGTAGATGCCTCGGGCATATTTGGATGCTTTCTCAGATTGTCGATAATCTCCATGTGGACCGTTACTGGGTTTTATATCATGTCCCTGTATGTGACATGGGATATTTTTCTATCATTGTCTGGGGTGGGACTTCCACTTTTCTGGATGGATATTTGGGTTCCAATCTTCAGATGTGAAAATGTAATGACTTCATGGACTGCTTTACTTCATATAATATATTCAAAACAACATTTTTTCTCTTGTGAAAAAAAAATGATTGTTTATCACTCTGCCTTCAAAACTAGCGATGCTGGTCTATGTTGTTGGTTTATTGATATGGTCTGATGGTCTTTTTATATTTTGGACATATCACACTTCTCACATGATTAGCGTTTTTCTCTGTTGCAGGGTTTTGGGTACTTTAATTTGTATTTGGAACAATGGACGTCGGTACTCTATCTGTTGCTTTACTATTCTACATACTGCTATTTCACTTTCTTATAGATGCCTCGGGCATATTTGGATGCTTTCTCGGATTGTCGATAATCTCCATGTGGACCGTTACTGGGTTTTATATCATGTCCCTGTATGTGACATGGGGTATTTTTCTATCATTGTCTGGGGTGGGACTTCCACTTTTCTAGATGGATATTTGGGTTCCAATCTTCAGATATGAAAATGTAATGACTTCATGGATTGTTTTACTTCATATAATATATTCAAAACAATGTTTTTTCTCTTGTGAAAAAAAAACTATTGTTTATAGTCGAAACATTGTGGGGTGGTTTATTATATTAATATTTCATGGTCATTGGAATGCCCACAATTCATAACAAATATTGGAGATTTACTGTCCTGTTTTAAAGTTTCATTTTTTTTTTTAAATTGAACCCACCGTCGATATACCGACGCCTTGTAAGCGTCGGAATTGCCACAGCTTAAAAACGTCGGAAGAGTGACAGTATAAAAATGTTGGGCGAGCGACGTTCAAAACGTTAGACCACATTTCGTCAGAATTGCGACAGTTTACAAACGTCGGAAGAGCAACGTTCAAAACGTCGGACCACATTTCGTCGAAATTGCGACAGTTTACAAACGTCGGAAGAGCAACGTCCAAAACGTCGGACCACATTGCATCGAAATTGCAACAGTTTACAAACGTCGAAAGAGCGACGCTCAAAATGTCGGACCACATTTCGTCGGAATTGTGACAGTTTACAAATGTCGGAAGAGCGACATTCAAAACTTCAAACCACATTTCATCGGAAGTGTGACAATTTACAAACGTCGAAAGCGTGACAGTTTGGGAAACGTCGAAAGAGTGATGCCTGTTTGGAAGCGACGGAAAATGTGTCGGTAGTGCGACAATTTTTAAGTGCATCATAATTGAAACAGGATGGCAAACCACATTTTTCCCATCCTCGAACTATCGCTCTTGCGACGACTATGTGTCGGAATAGTAACGAATTGGCCGTCGGAAATTCCGCCAAATTTTCTACTGTTGCCTTCTTCAATTTGCAGGAGAAATGGTTCGACAACTTCATCATTTTCATTGTTTAGTGACTCCTTCTGGGCTTTATTTTTCTTTCTCAACCTTTCAATTTTTGCAAGTGCAGTTACCGGCTCTCCTTCTAGGTCAACTTTTCCCTCATCTTCATCACAATTAATAGCTTCAACTCGCCAATTGTATATATCCATAAGCATGAATTATTTTAGACTTTCATCATAGTTGTCCTCATTTAAGAATTGGCTTACTTTGCTTTTAGAGGAGTTGACTTCTTGAATATAGTGATTCTTCTTCTTAGCCTTCTTTCTGTCTTCTTGAACTTTCCTGAATTTTTCTCTAGGATCATAGTCCTTATTCTTTTCAGGAAAATTTGAAGCATAGTGATCAACTTTGTCACAATTAAAGCGCTTAAAAGGTAAATTAAATTTATATTTACTTGAAAATATCTTAATATTCCTTGCAAACTTGACTTCTTCTTTATCTGATTCACAACATGAATCACCATGCTCTTCCTTACGCTTCTTATCTACTTTTAAGGTCTACTCTTTTTCTGCAGGCTTGCCATATGGAATTATCACCTTATAAGTGTTAGAAAATCAGAAAGGCGGAAATATTTTCTTATGTTTATAATTACTTGTGATATATTTGTGTTTTCATTAACTTTCTTATGTTCTTTTATTTTTGTTTCATCAATAAATCATCAAAACAAAACATCAAGATCAAGGACACCAAATGTAGGTGTTCAACTAGGGATAAAACCCCTTTATAGGAGAAAACCAAGTCAAACTCTTCTATTAGCCAATTCAAGTTGATATAGATCAAGACCCTTAGACAAAAAGACCTTCTTCCTCCACCAAATCAACCTTCCAATATGATTCAGTAACCTTCCGATAGTATCTTCTAGTCCATATACAACAACCTGAAATTTCAGCCCAGCATTATGACTGTAGTTCCATCCCTTCCAAAAATTCAGGATTTTCACATGTGAGAGATAGAGAGAGAGAGAGAGAGAGTTTCGACTTATTTTTCTTGATAGAGACCTTCTCCTTCGCTATCCTTTTCCTCCTTTCCCCTTGAATTTCACACTTTTTCTTACCCCAAAAGTTTCAGATTGAACTGGATGAGTGAGTGTTCCAAACGAGGTTGAGTTTCTACCTTTATATAGAGATTCTGCCCCTCATGTAGGCAAAATTTTTGATTTTGAGGCTGATTTGGTGGAGGATGCCTAAAAGACCTATTTTACATCAAAATACATTTATTTCTTAACAGATGAAGCCCAGGAAGGGTATTTTACATTACGACATGGACAAGGACATTTGAAATAAACCCTAGAAGCCTATAATGGTGACTTTGACCAATAAAGAATTGACCCAAGCATGAAATCCATGCTTTAATAAGTCAATTTATTAATAATAAAATTCATTTGTCTTTATTTTGATAAATACATTACACCATGACTCAAATACAATTATGAAGATTGACACTAGTTACATTCTTCAACAGTAAGCAGTAAGTGTGCCAAGTCAGTGAGCTAGAGTGAGAGTATTAAAATTGGTCATCTCTTCAATAGATGAAACCTTAAGATTAAATATCTCAGAAATATATCTCAACACCTTTTGAACTACTACAAATTCTTCTAATTTCTCGTCAAGACCTCTAATAGTGTTCATAATCTCATCAACACTTAATAAGTAATTTTCAATAACTTCATCATCATGTGTCTTCAAATACTTGAATTTAATTCTAAAACCTTGAAGTTTAGCTTGATTTACCTTATTTTCACCTTCATATAAGATACTCATATTGTCCCGGATAGATTTGGCAAATGTTCAGTCCATCACATTGACAATTTCTAATTCAGGGAGGTTAACAAGAAAGGCATTCATGGCTTTAGCATTGCATGTGAACTCCTTCTTTTCATATTTAGTAACTAGTGTTGGAGGATTTTTATATTATTCTTCCACAACATCCCATACATTAGCTCCAAGTGATTGAATGTAGGTTTTCATTCTTACTTTCCAAAACACATGGTTTTTCCATTGAACATAGGTTCCCTGTTGGTAAATCCTCCTTTTTGGTTTCCCATGGTCCTTGATATTTATTCAAAATGTTAAACTAATATGAAGTAACTTTTCTCTAATACTAATTAATAGAAACCAGTACAATACTGCCCGGGGGGGGAGATGGTGAATCAATATTGTAGGAATTTAAAAATAAATACTTCAACAATTTATTTAGATAAACAAGAAAATAAATAATATCAATAACACAATAAACACACAAATTCTTCAAATTTAACAGCAATTCCTTCACTAGCCAACCTGCAACTTGCTATAAACTTCTATGGCTACAACTAGCATGAAGCTACAACTCCCTGATTTATCATCTAAAACTGAAAGGAGCTACAACCCCTAGATATTTACCAACACCTATTAGAAGGAGCTACAACCCCTAGTCTGCAAGCTACAACTTGTTTGACATCAATGATTCATTTTTCATACATTTTCACACTAGAACCATGAATGTCAAATCATTTTATAAAATAAAACAATGTCTCTTCAAACACTCACCAAAACACCATCATCAATATGTGATTATTGAGGATCTCACTATTCACACCAGCAACCTCAATTCAACCCAACTCGCACACTACTACATCACTCTTCCAAAATTCCTCAATTGATTATGCTTATAAAGAAAATTGACCGATATTAGCCTATTTTCATTTTTATTTTATGTGCACATCAATCCCTGCATGAATCACTTATTTTCAGCTTTGTCGAGTTTCACTAAACCTTTTGGATGTGTTCTTCGAATTATCAGGCTCTAATATGTTGAGAAATGTAACTAGTACCAGTATTAATAATTTTTATCTAGCTCATAACATGTTGTAATTATTGATTAATTTTTAAAAATAAAAAGAAATATTATTGTAAAGATCAAAATAAAATTATTTTTATAAGCATGGGTTTCATGCTCAATTTATTATATTTCTAGGTCAAAGCACCCATTATGTGCTTCTAGGATATATGTCATGAGTCATTGTCCTTGTCATATTTTATTAGAGCTCATAAAAAATTATATTTCATGTAAAATTGTTATTTGTACCTCCTCCACCAAGTCGGACTACCCTCTCTTTAAGTCGACCTCATAACAAGAATTTGACCACACCAAAAGGCTATATATATAAGTGAAATTCGACCTGTTTGAAGATTCATTCAAGCAAGTTTTGATATGCAGTTTAAAGAGGAAGAAAAAGGTACAAAGAATCCTAGAAAGGAAGAAGAAACAAAAGCGAAGGAGGAAGGAACATTTGCCAGCTAAAGGAGTCAAAATTCTCTCTTGTTCTCCCACATGTGTGGTTTTTTTGGGTTGCAGGAAGGGGTCAAAATTGTAGGTCTACATTAGAGGCCAAAATATTGATGCAGGAGGTGAAAATTTGTGAATGATGCAGTATTGAAGAAGGTTGACTCTTGTAAACTAGAAGTTGTTCTTTGTCATCTTGGAAGGGATATCTTGGGAGGTTGACTTGGTGGATTGGAGGAGGTCTTTGTCTTGGTAAAAAATTATTGGTTGTCTCATTTGATTTGGTTCTTGGTCAAAAGGTCTTGGTTGTCTCATTTGATTTGTTTCTAAAGAAAGAGAAGATAATTTTTGGGTTGTCCCCTAAAAGAGGGGTTTTTCCTTGGCTGAGATCCTACATATGTGTCACTAATAAGAATTAAAATATATCACAAGTAATTCTTTAGATAAGGAAATATTTTTGTATTTATGTTTTTCTAACATGATTTGTTATTTGGAACTCAATCTGTAAGTTTTTTCTGTTAATTTCTACTCAAACATTCAATTCTGGCACTTTATCAGGGTTTAACTAGACTTATGACTGTAGTTCTAAATTTGGCTAGTTGTTATTTTGGCCAACCTACCAAATATATCACCAATTTCTACCATGCCATCAAAATTCTCCTTTAATCCCCTAGCGTTGGTGCTTTTCTGCCTATAAGTCCATAGTTCATTACCATTGCCTTAGTCTCCAAGCGCTTAGCTTCAAATTCCACACTCTTGGTCATTGTTTTGTGCATAGAACCTCTTCTTGAAGCTTATGCATTGGCCCTCAACACCTTTAGCTCAACGCTTTTATATTGTTCCCTCAGCTTCCTTTCGGGGTCATTTCGTCGGGGCAATGTGTCCTGTGGGGCTACCTATCATCTTCTTTAATTGGTCGTTGCTTCCTAGATATACATATCGACATGAGTTGGCCCTATCACCCCACCAATTCCCCTCTGCACATTTAATTTACCTTCAGGGTCTACATTCAAGGATGACCTATCCCAATGGGTCCCCCTTTTCTCTTTTTTGCCAATCACTCTCTTGCCCAAACTGAGATGTTTTTGACAATTTTCGTGTCAGTCTGACACCTAATAAACCCACTGATTATTCCTCTATGAACTTCAAATCCATCCTAGATCATTCCATCAGATTTAATTCACATGTGCCATGTGGTGCCATCTTAGTGATGACATGTGTCACTCGAAAATGGCCCACTTAGGTACCCAAAAACATTAAATCTACATGCCACATGTCCATCATACTTGATGTCACGCTGACGTCATATTGACCAATTGAATGTTGCCATTTGTCCTATCAAAGAGGAGAGATAAAAGGTCATGGTGCCTTGGATTTGCATCAATTTTCCTTTATAAAAAATTCTAAGGGTCCAGGCCATTTCTTCTCACTCCACATTTTCCGACCTTGGTCCTTTGTTACAGAAACCATCACTGGAAAAAACAACCCATTACGACACCCTTGTTGTGTGGTTTGTGCTATTGAGGGGGGCTGTTCGGAATGAACCTTCATCATTAATCTGATGATCAATGGTGTGGGGAATATGCCCATTATGACACCTTCCTACATATTAATTCTTATACTTGTTGACATATCAGAATGCCTATGATGTGACAGGGGGACGCATGGGGATCAATCCAACAACTTTCATGCCCACCTTTTAACTTTGGTCACCCACTGGGATTTCATCATTTAGGACCCTCTTCTGTGTGATCTTTGAACACTATCTGGGTACTTCCATCAAGATGATTTGTACAGTGGGCTCTGCCAAGGGCCAATAGAAGTGCTTCCTGTCACTACGTTTTCTATTGCACATCAACCTGGAGCTTTGTTTTCCCACTCCACTAACTTATTTGCAACATTTCATAATGTGCTAAAATTAAACCTACTCTAAAGGTATTTTACCAACTTTAGCTCTATAAAACTTTGAATTTTGTGTTCCTAGCTTGACTGGCCAATATGCTAATCTAAAATGTCATTCTCAATCTTCCACATACCAATGAAAATAGCTTTCAGAGCTCTATCCAAATTCACGTGAAGTGATATTCTACACTATAAATTCCTTCGAAGTATCTGCACCATTTCACCATGCTCTACTCATCTTTCATTCACCTTATGTCATCCTTTTGTCATCTTGTGCAATGTTTTTTCATGCTTTTCCATCAATGAAAACACATTTCTAACAGGTGTTGCATGACTAGTGTTGTGAGGATTCTAGAATTATGACCTCAATTGAACTTGATCCAAGTTTCTCCAACCTTTATAAAGAGAAGCAAAGGAATAATGGATCAATTTTGAAAATTATATAAAGAAATAATAATGAAATGTAACATGCGAATTGCTAACATTATGCATAGGCCACCATAGTTTATGCCAATGCCATTAGAGCTAACACTATTTGACATATAGGAAAGAATGAAAATTTTCAAATTAAATGAGATGATTTTGAACTCCCAAGGACACAAGAATAATAGGAGTGTCATGATGTGTACTAAATCCACATAGATTCAACTGATCTTGTAGTATGCTAAAACAAAATACTTGAATCTATTCTACAAATTGCGGAAACCAGTTACGATCACACAATCACATGAACAAGAAAGAGAAAGAATTTCAATCACACATCACAAAGATGTATCTGGGAAAAGCCCAGGCTAAAAACCCCACTATATGTATGATGCATTAATTCAAGAACATGAAACAATACAATGTTTCTCTCAGGATTGAGAGCTCTTTTCACTATCTATGACTATCTCACACTGATCTGAGCAGGTTTGGTCCAATACTTAAATAATTCCTTTCCCCTGTTTGACCGGACTTGATCACGCATTCCTGAGGGAATTGATCCCATATTAATTAGGAAATTCCCATCAATTGATTGCACAATGCATCCAAGGCACCCTGATGACCTCATGCATGACCTGTATAATTTTCTAAGTATACAACTGATAGTCTCCTTCCCTTTAACTCCAATCTCAATTAGGTCACTCTTACAATTGACATGTTATTATCGTTCTGTAATTTTTGAGATTGTGAGAGTAAACACAGAAAATAACATCAAAACCACTTTTAATATTAGAAGCTAGCCCTTCTAAATTCAGAGAGGGATCTCTCTGTAAAATTTATCTTTTTTTTATGTAGATTTTAGGCTATTTATGATTGTGCAATTGTTTGTTTGTTTTTTTTTGTAACTTGGTTTATTTGATTGATTTGGTTTGGTTGAATGTTTTATACTTCCATTGGGCTATGGAGTCTAAAAATGACTAGATTTGTATCAAATAAGGAGTTTCACAGGGCAAGATAGGTTAACTATGGATCTTTTCATAATTAAAATGATATGGAATAGAAGAGACAATAAGGTTTAGTAGAAACTAAAGAGAAATTAAGAATTCCTTAGTTTGATTTTGTAAGAAAATATGAAAATTACTTACAGCCAGATCAGGGTGCATATTTCAACAAATATTGATTGTCACCGTTTATGTAATTTAATTAAGCTTTAAGAAAGAATAGTAAAGGAAAACAATGAAATAACACATAAACGGAAGAAGCCTCATCACCAATTTTACCACCACATGAATCATGTGAAGAATTTACTTGTATTTAATGATCAGTCCATCGACTGGAAAAAGTAAAATAGCTTTCAGAAAATAATGTTCAACAATCGACCTGGATTACTTCGAAGTGTGAAGTATTTATACAATATTTACAAGACTCCTGTCTCAACCGACATGGTATATTTAGCAATAATATAAGCAAATTATCTATTGTGAATACTAATAGGCTAGGTGGAAAACTGTATTGAGAAGCGGCACTAATTTGGAGGAATTTGTTGGTGAGTTGTCTTGTATGTTTTTGTTGCATTGTTTGTTGTGGTGGTTGATCCTGTAACTGACTTTGAAATTACCATTTAATCCAGTAATTCACATAATCTATCCCATCTTTCTTCATCCGAAATGGTTAGTTTAGTTACCTTCCTGTAAATCTCATCTACCTCAGTGTATTTTTCAAAATTTGGCATTACCATGAAGATGTGATTTATTTCATGTTGAATTTAAATATCGTTCCCCATTGCTTCTAGGAACGCTCTACCTATCATATTTCCTTTTATGTTGGCGAATTTGGACCTGTCTCTGGCCACCTCCTTCAAATTATTAATGTAATATTCTTGGGGAATTAATTTATCATTAATTAAAAATACATCAGGTATTCATTTTTTATTTAATGCTTCAATTCTACTGAAAAACCTGTTAACTGATATTTCCATCCCTTGAAACTTTTCATCTAACTGAATTATGATATTCATTTTTGTTAAAAAATTCTTGATTTCCAATATGGTTTCAATCCTGTAATCAATTCCTAAGTCCTCCAAATCATATTTATTCTTTGAATTTAAGAAGTTGATGATTTTGGTAGCTTCAGTGGGCTTGTTACCAATTGTCTCTTTGATTTCTATAATTGCTTCTGTGGCTTTCTTTATAAGGTCCTTTTGGTCAAAAATAATTTGGATACATGGAAAAATATCATTGATGGAATTTAGAATGTCCATCCATATACTCTCCTTGTCTTGGGAAAATTTTTGTCCAATAGTTGACTCTCTTTCTACTTTTTGTAACCTTTCTATCAGCCTTTGGGATTTTTGTGCTTTAGCCAAATGTGAAGCTTCACTTCTGGTTTTCTGATCTTGGAGAGCTTTGACTCATCCCTACAACTTAGTTATCTCCTCAACCTAAATTGACATGTTCTCAACAGCCTTTGTCAATTTCTCAGTAGCATTTACAGATTGGGCTGAAGGTGTTGTTGATGTTGCAGCTCCTGTAGTGGGGATTTTTGTGAGGGGCATAACATCTAGAGGAACTATGGCCACCTTTGAACTCTTCTCTTTCTCCTTAATCATTTTTTCCACCTCTGTCCCCATGTTGCAGGAAAAACTACCCTAAGGTCGGGGTTGAGGGACCTAACAGAGCAGAAGGCATACAACAATAAGAAGAAATCAAATTAAAGGTCCTAATGCTTAAACTAGTAAACTTGGGAGAGATGACCTTACCCGAATGTCCTACATTTGAGGTCGCTCCCACAGGGTGCAAACCCTCTGCTTCTCCACATGCTTCAAGACCTGTAACTCACTCAAGAAAAAGCACATAGAGTAGTTGTACGTCATATATATTCTAAATGCCAGTACGTTTAGATCATATAAGCTTATAAAAGATAATAGGAAATTAACAATTAAAAGATCATTAACATGTATAAAAATCATATAACATCATGACATCACGAATGGGACAGAGCTTCTTTATTGATGTATGTAAAATATGTGGAGAAATATCATCTGAAATTAGCCATGGCTCCAAGAGAAACCATCCTCTGGATCCGTCCAGCCCAAGCCTCAACAATCTTCTTCCATAAAAGGTGCACAAGGATGTCACATAAAGGAGGTGAACATCTCAAAGAAGGAAATAAGGGTTTCTTGAACCTGGGAAGTGTAGGAGGCACAGGGATAATCAAACTTGCTTTGGGCTATAATAGTCTATAATATCAATACTTTTCTCTCTCCTCCCTTATGCCTTCCCCATGAGGTGTATTATACTTCCTCAAAATAGTTTTTTTCAGTTGGGAAACAGTTTGGCCACGAGATCTTATAGGTGGGCTTCTGGTGTAACCCATAAACCCCACCCAAATTATAGTGATTTTTGTATTTTTTAATATTTTAAATTGTATACATGGGTTAGATATGAGTGGACTCATGACTGCACACATTTTAGATAGGGCAGCGTCCCATATGTAATTCAAAATATTATTTTTTAAGAAAATGACCAAGTCTGAATGGAAAGGGCTGCCCCCAATAGATAGATAATCAAGTATATAAATGTGATAAATGATGCTATAACAAATGCCCCCTAATATATGAGGTTGGATGGGGTACATGATGGTTGAAATGTATTATGTGCATAAGAAATAATCTTGCAGGGACTTGAGAGCACTTCACCAGATTTCAGCTTGCCAAAAACCAGTGAAAGAAATTAGGAAGCAAGCTCATGTCTGAGGGGAGCATACCCATGCTTAGTGAAAGTAAAACATGTCCGCATAACAAGTATGAAGTGGATTCAATATGCATACACGTATAGAATAAAATGTAAAGTACATAGTGAATCATTTGATCACTTCCCGGAAGTACATATCAAATTCATGTCAAAATATCACATATAGAAGACTAATCAATGATTCTCCAAAGGTATTTGATCACTGAAGTCACAATTGAATCTCCAAGTACCACATCATAACTGGTGGAAAATTGGTACTGCATGCAAATCAAGTGCCAACATATAAAATGTTGTTGTGATGAACCGCAACATATAAGGGTGGATGGTGTCACCGGAAGAAAACTTGAGGATTTGTCAAAGTGAACCAAAGCATGTTGATGCAAACCCGAGGTCTTCACCAATTACTATGGTACAATTCTACACAATGGGAATAAATCAACTAAATTCAACCATGTGAGAAATTGTTTGATTACAGGTCATTGATGTATACCATTAAAAAACTCGAGGCAACTCATCGATAATGATGATGAGAGTCAAGGTGCCCCAGTACAATCTAATAAGTGTGAATGAATGATTTTAATTCAAGCACTTGATAGGATTTACCAATCACGAGAAATTTATGTATTCTCACTGTCGATAGCGAAGGAATCTGCCACTAATGACTGCAAACCTTAAGTTACTGAAAAAAGGACTCTATACCTTATTCCCAGATAAATGTGTCAGATTCGATCGGAAAATATCTACTAGAATGTAGGAATTAAGGCATCCCACATCAATCCAGCATGATTGTAACCCGCAGGCTAAAATTTGGAAGGAATCAGACGAAAAAAAGTGAAGTAACCAACCCGAAGCACATTTTCGAAATGCATAAAATGTAGCTAATGCATGACATAAACCCTCTTAACCAACCAATAATGAAAGCTGACAAAGAGGTGAGGAATCCATCAATAGTGTCAAATGGAAACCAAGGTCTACACGAATCCCAGGTGTGATAATGAAAGTTGACATCGAACACAAGGGAAACCACTCAATCAAAGACCCATGGTGTTGATCAAATTCTGAGGACAAGGTCACCTATCAATGATGTAAATAGGGCCAGGGTATGGCTCTAGGTTTACTCTCAGAGAAATTTGTTGAATTCAATAAGAGAAAAACTCGCTGGAAATAATTCAATCGAGACCTTCTCAAACCAGCATGAGCAAAGGACCAAATAGCTGATGTGATAGAACAATAATTTGATAGACCAGGGATGGCCAACTGAAAAATGAGTCAAGAGACACTGCAGAAAGGTTGTCTCAGGTTTACATCCCTTGAACAAAGCATGACTTGTTGTGACTATGACAACATATTATAACTTTGTATAAGCTTTCATGCAGGAGGCACGAACAAACCCTCCATATGATTGGAATAGATAACCAACTAGGGGAGTACGGACTCGATAACTAGGTTATGGCTCTCCTAATTCAAACTAAAGCCCATCCCAAATGGAGAAAATACTTAGATTTTTGTGCTTTTTTCAATGGCGACAAAACTGACTCTTAGCTTCCATCAAATATGGAAGTAATTTCCCGTTCTTGCTCTTTTTGGGATGTTTGATTTTTTTATCTTTTTCATATTGAAAACTTGAAAAGGAATAAAATAATGCCTATAGTACAGTGGATAGAAAGGGTGTCGGTGAACAAATGTACTATTTCCTGGGATAGGAACAATCCTATGCTAAATGCAAGGTGGTGAAACTAGTAAATGACACTCAGAGGAATGTTCTTTCCACAAGCAAAGGTGTCAAGTTGCGGAAGGTAAGTGATTGCAAGGCTGACTTTGCGGAAGGACATGGTAAAAAAAATGGCTTATAAATGAGTCCAAGTGAAGCCAGCTTAAGGCCAAGATATACAAATGGTCAATATGTAATGCAACAAAACAACGCAACAATAAAAGGGAAGCCTCTAGGGTATAAAACCAGAAAATAGTGAAGAAGAAGAAGAATGAACTTCATCGCATAATTCATGGCGGGACTAAAGAGGACTCCTGAACCTAAAAAATTTGCAACATGGGTGACATATGATAGCGAGGATATACCTAAGAATCCCATCTAAAGGATGGCTTTACCATCATATCATGATTTTATAAGTTGGTGAGTGAAAATAGTTTAATAATCATAACATAATGGGGTCGACCCTATGGCAATATTTCAGTATGGAGGCTAGTAGGCACAAGTGCGACAGAAAGTGAATTCCCTAACCTATATGCCAGTTTTGAACACAATACCTGCCATGACAGGTCAACAGCTATGGAATTGAAATGGTGAAAATCATATCGAAATCGTCAAATGGTGCTGAAAACAACCTATCCCAACACTTACAATCCAAAAGGTCATAATTTCTTGGACAAATTCAAAAAGCAAACACAAAACTTTAGATATGTGGGTTTTTAATTTTTTTTTTTTTTTTGGGGGGCATAAATGGGCCTTTTGAACTCACATTTGGTCATTTCTGTTTTGGTGAATTTGAGAAAAAGCTTTGGAGTAAAAATCCCCAACTTCAATCTAGACGAATTCTTAGCCAAATCAACTGAAATTTTCCAAGTAATCCTCTCAATCAACTAAGTAATCAATTTTTCTCTCAATTCAAGTAATTTTAGGTTAATTTCACCATAGGAATTAGGTTTTTAGATTAGCCCTCTATGTATACGCGGGTTCAAAATTTCGAAGTTATGTATAGACACGTCTGTGGAAGAAGAAACTCGCGTATGGGCAGAGAAGAATTTATAAACAAAAATCTATTGGGTAATTTGTTGAATTGACTCGGAATGACCATCAGTTAGAGAGAGAGAGGGGGCATAATGCAATTGATAATGAGGTAATGGAAAATAAATTTTCCCTAGATATACTCTAAGGATGTGGATTGCTCAAATTTTTCAAGATGCACAATATGAAAACAAAAACCAAATTGCTGGAGATGCTTGTTAATTAGTGGGACCCAGATGAGGATTGCTTCATGATTGATCAAATGCCTTTGAGAATTGAATTCAAAGACATATATTTTATTATTGGACTCTCTCGAAGAGGAGAGCCAGTAAATTTGCAGGGAAATTCAACGGGAGGGCTGAATGTTGAGGATTACATTCACATATACTATGCTTAGGGTACTTAGAAGGTTGGGACCCAGATCTCAATTAGAGATGTCCAAAGATTGCACATGAAAATAATTCTTTTCACCATAGTCGAAAGAGTCAGGTATGCTTCATTGCACCAAGCCTCACGTGGGAGGATGATTTTGGTAGTTCAATGCCTGAGTACTTTATATGATTGGTGCACTACCTTGTTGACCAATTTGAAGAAAAAATTTACCTCCATCCAGAAGAATAAGACTAAAAATTTAGGCTATGGGAACTTTTTTTGTACATTATTCTTTGAGAGGATAACTGGGCTTAGACCCAAGGTGATCTCTACCATCATCAGCCCACGGGATGCACGTATAGCATGATGGGTTGACTTGATGAAGACGCTAGGGGGTGGCGAGGTCCCTAGAACTACCTGGGATGATGATTTTTACCTGTGGTGGGGAGAACAAGTGATCGTCGCAGAGGATTAGCCATATGTTGGCATGGACTTTAGGGGAGATGAAAATCTACCCTTACCACCCAGAGTTTCATGGGTATTGATTGGTAAGATCACATTTAAATGATTTTTTATTATTTGAATTTTTGGATTTTCGATAAAAATATGAAAATGAAAAAAAAAATTATATGACAATGGACTTACAAATTTATTGATCATGTTACAGATGTTGGACCAATCAGATCTAAGGGTCTACCAAGGCATAGGCACCATCAAAGAGAGGCAAGGAATGTCATGGAAGGCCCTAGGAGAGTTCTCCATACCATACAAAGTAACTTGGAGGGTTTGACCTGCCAGGTCTGTATGGCTACAATAGAAGACCTCTCTGAGGCTATTAAGAGATGTGTGGTCGGTGTACCATGTGATTGAGTGTGCCTACTTCACCGTGTGGCTACTGCCATAGTGTTCTTCCATGATGCCTATCTAAGGTAGGGCCCATAGGCATATGCTTTTTAGGATGACTGGATGACTTTGATATTTTTTGATGATGGACATGATCGGGCATAAGCCCTAATTTTGTAGGAAATAATTGTCCATTTTTTGTATATTTTTGAACACATGACTCTGATCTATATATACAGTGATTTTATGATGTGACTATCTCATATATACAATGATTATTGATGATTTTTTATAGTTAATGTAATGAATGATTGATATGCCAATCGATTGCTTGATTAGCTAATGAATCAACAAATCTATTTTCTAATCGTGGAATGTGAATGTATGTAACATAATTAAATTATCTTTGCAACAAACACACTCTCAAAAATAAACTATATAAAAATGGATCTATGACATGATAAATGTTATTCAATTGTGAAACCACCAGTTGTGAGTCTAATTACACTACTATCAAACCAATACCAAGAGACATTGCCTCATAAAGTAGATTGATCACAACAATATATTCTGAAACATTGTTTGAAGTAGGACCAATACATACACCCCTTGAGACTAACAACTGAACGGATAGTATATTACCCAAGTTGTGGAAGCAGGATTTTGGGTATGTCAGCTAGCACCATCGAGAAATCCAAAATGACTCATATCATCCATAAAAACCTACCAAAATAGCTCAAAAATATCAAGGTCACACCAAAATTGATACACAGATATGCACAAAAATACAATATATACAACCAAATAAGATTATAGGCAAATGCCTAGGCATAATACTTCTTAAAATAGAGCCCATTTTTGGGCTCCGCCATCTCATTTCTGTCAAAGTCAACCAAATCATAAGCTCCCTTATTAAGGACTCTTTTGAAAATGAAAAGGTCATACCACATGGATTTAAATTTCCCTGCCCCTAAGGCATCCCTTTTTTTTATCGTAGACCAAAAAGAGGTCACCTTCAGAGAAAACCCTATGTTTTACATCCTTATCATACTGAACCTTCACCCTTTTCTTATGGACCTCATTGATCTTAGCTACCTCTTGACGATGCTCATCTATATGTTCAAGATAAATAAGGCATTCTTCGAGACTTAAAGTTTCTGGAAGAGGCTCAACAACCAGCTTAAGGGAAGGAATCTCACACTCAACAAGAAATATTGATTCCAAACCATAAACCAGTTGGAAAGGAGTGAACTCGGTTGTAGTATTAACTGACATTTGGTATGCCTAAGCATGGGATGCAACATGACATGCCAATTAGACCTATATTTATTGATTGTCCTTTGCATGATAACCTTTAAGGATTTATTCATGGCTTCAGCCTGCCCATTGGCCTGAGGATAATATGGAGACGAATGCTCCTGGCGGAAACCTAATTTAAGAACCAATTCCACCATCATGGAGTTCTGAAAATGACTACCATGGTCAGTGACAATCTCTTTGGGAATACCGAAGTGAGAAAGGACTTAGTTGAACAAAAGAGGGCTTTTTTTTCACCATCATTCGAGAAAGTATGAATAGCCTCATCCCACTTGGTGAAGTAGTCCACTGATACGATAATTTACTTGTGACCTTTTGTCGAAGGCATGTTACAAGTAGTAAAATAAATTCCCCACTTAGTGAATGAACCAACAGTGATAATAGGAAAGAGCGGAGCTAGATGAGCGCACATATTCCAAGTATAAAATTGACAAGAGTGACATTTTTTGACAGCCTCAACACAATCTTTTAAAATTGAGGGCCAAAAATATTTGGCATGCAAAATATTTTGAGTTTTAGTAAACCCAAATAAATGACCACCACAAGCTCCATTGTGGCAATCATTGGACACAACCTTAGCCTCTTCAAGAGTTAATAAAACATGTCTAAGGATCGAGTCGACCCCGTGATGATACATAGTGTCATTGATAATAAGAAAACATTTTTCCAAGTGATGAAAATTTCAACGCTCATCTTTTGCAAAAGCGAGGGGAAACTTCAAAGTATGTAGATAAACAATAATATCCCCATACCAAGGATCTTGTGAAGAAATAAGGAAAATATGTTCATCAGGGAACGACTCCGCATAAATAATCTCATCTCCATAAGGCAACTTGTAGATCAACTCTGCAAATACTAATGATTTCTTGGATTTGGTAGATAGGAATTCGAGATCGAATTCCTGCAGAATAAAAATCCATCGATTGTATTTTCCTCCAATCACTCACCTACTAAGAAAAAATTGAAATAGATTAACAGCTGCCAAAACATAAGTTTTGCAAAGGAGTATGTAATTCCTAAGTCACTTGACAACATGGACAATTTCCAAACCTAACTTCTCAATGGGAGAATATCACAATTCAGGACCTACCAAACCTTGGCTTAGATAATAAACAAAATTCTCCCTATTATCACCAAATTGAGTCATGTTGGACTGCTTCAATGGTAAACTTGGAGTAACTATTTCAAACCAGATTTTGACTAAAATTAGCCACTTCAGTCTAAGAGGGCTCTCTCAACTTATCAAAGGATTTACTCAATTAGGTCTTAAAACAGATGGCTAAATCTGTGAGTGTTTTAGTGTATGTGATTGCAGGTGAAAAATGAGAAAGATTCAACTACCATTGGGCTTATGGATTCAGTAAAAGGAAATCAATAACAAACATTCCTACTTATCGAAGCTGGGGCTTTTTCTGTTTCAATGACAGAACAACGTTAACGCATGGGAATAAACAGTGACTCAATGCTAAAATGAAGTCAGAGCATATATGATATGAATTCTGAGTAATTTAGCATCAATACTACTGGAATAAAGATATAAAAAAAATACATAAATCCATTTAAATACATCAAGAATCTCTAGTAAAGAAAGAAATTTTTTTGTCTGTCTATTACTGATATAAAAAATTACAAGAGTAGTTATGTCAAAAGAATTCTCTAACCCCTTCTAACTCTAAAACTATCTCATTTATAGAGTGAGGACTTATACAAATGATATTCCACCTTGCTAGCTATGAATTCCCACCTCAGAGACCTATTTCAAACATGATTCCATCACTTGGAGACCCCCTAGGGATATTTCTGTTTTGCAAAGCTTGAATACAAAAAGGACTCTTCTTTCATTAAATATTTCAAAAAATCCATTTAATAACCCTTATCAACTACAACCAACTAATTTTCTGAGTGTATTGGAGTGATGATGTTTCATTATTCCACGTGGATGTTGAGCTAGACCTCCTCCAAGTCAAATTTTACAATTTTTTCATAAATCTAGTTAGTGAAAATTAATAGGCTTCAAAGATGAGTGTATAATTTCCAAACCCTGAGGGATTTGTAGAAACTGAGAGGTTTTTGTAGATGGTCTTGTGCTGAAGAAAACCCTCTTTCATATTTCCAAAATAATTTTACGTTTGGTCATAAATAAAACTTGAAGTTGACTACTAAAACAGTCATGTACAGAAAATTTGGTAGCGCTCATTTCGTAGCAAACTGCAAAATCCGCATTTTGCATAACCTTGACCTTTCTGACTGTTGGAGTATCTTCCTTGGGGCTAATGAGCTGAATACAAATATTTTCCTTCCTTGGATCTCCATCAAAGTTATTTTTGAAGAAAAAGACACCCTACAAAAATTCTGCAACGCATTTTGAGCTTTAAGCGTGGAAGGCACTGCAAAAACAACTAGTTTGACAACAGATTTTGAAATTTTCAATTTCCACCTCCAATAATTTCCATGGTTGTACGATATGATAGGATGAAGCATGATAAATGAAATTTTGTTTCAAAATACCTCTTATCCTCCTTCAGAAACAAATATTTCACCTTCAGCAAGTTCATCTACCAATAAAAATGACTCTGTTTTTCTGAAAAAATAGGGCTAAGAGATGAGCTCCTATCTATCTCTCCTTGATAGATTTTGCAAAATGGGAGAAGGTTTTTGTACAAAATATCATATTGAATAAAAACCTCTCTTTTTATTTTGAAAACCATCTACAGTTGTCAGGAAACTACGTTATTAAAAAATGTCTAAAACAAGCAAAAAACACACTCTAAAAATAATGCCCAAAGACCTCTTCAAATTTCCAAATTGGCAGCACCTGCGAGAAAAGTGAAAGATTTTAATGTTCCTTGATATGTGCTTGATGATAACCTATCTTTTATTTTTATAATTCCTCTATATTTTCCCATAAAATTCTCTTGAAGTTGACTACTCAAACAGTTAAAAAACACATAAATTCCTATGTTTCTTCTAGTAGAAATGCATGTAACCATATTTAATGAAATCCTATGCAACACTAGGGTCTTCCATGACCAATTTTAGGTCCATAGGTTAATACTTGACCATGATACCACCCTTTTCAGGCTTCTTCTAGGAATTCAGACCTTCAAGTACCAGTGCTGGTCAATTTCTGTTTTGACGCCTGTAAATTTGCTTTGAGATAGCAAGCTAATTATATGGATAGAACTTATCAATTACCTTTGAAAAAAATGAGATTAGAAAAAAATATGGGACTGGTGGTAGAAGTAGCTCACAGGGATGATAAAGGTAAATGTTAAGCTTTAATGCATGGGATTTTAATTATGAAAAAGGAAAAAGTGGAAGTGAGACAAAATGATGAGGTGGTATTTACACTTTCGCATGCTTCGATGACTATGATAACCAATTATATTACCTTACCCTTAACCTAAACCACTAAAACCTTGGCAGGTCATCATCGCATTCATTTATGCAGAAAAACATGATTCCGCAATGAATCTATGCAAAACAGGGGATTTTTGTTGCAAAATCACCTGATCATTTTGTAGCAAAGTGGCTCCAATGGGGATGGTTTGCCCCTGTGGTACAGCAAAGAACTTGTAGTTCTAGTGCCACCTCCATTGGGTTTCTCCCATCTTCAAAATGAAAACTTGCAACCTGCTCTGACCTGTAACATCGACATTGAAAAACCAATAATTGCTAAAGAACTGAAAGTACACATGCTGAATTTAAAACTAAAATTGAAAAAATGCTTGATCCTCAAGCTTATTTATATACAAATGATCCTACTCTAATTTCTCAGCATAAAATCTGAATCAAGTGATCTCACACTTCCAATGAAGCCAATCAAGAAGTTGGGTGCTAGTTTGGAACGGGCATTCCACTTCTCTGATCACAAAGCCATTTCTGAGACATGATAACTTGTTCCACCATCTGAATTTGTCTACATAACTGAAGATCATAATGAAATTCATTTCTATAGAAGATTCCATTAGAGCTGCGAAAGGATATTTGAGAGTATGAACAAATAATTCTTGTTGATCAACAAGAAAATATGAGTAAGTATGATCCTTTGATGTTGTTCCTTGTTCAAATTTTTCATTATAACTCTTGTGACCATTCTCAAATAAAAAAGAAGTAATATGTTGATCATTATTTTCATTTTGGAGGAAGAAATACTTAGAATATTCTTGGACACTTTCAAAAGGAACTACCTCTACATGTACCACAGGAATTTCTAAAGGTAACTCTTCATATGATTCAACAAGAATACCCATCTGATTGTCTAAAATTTGCTTTTCAAAATTTTCTTCATTTGTTGTAAGCTGATGCAGGGAATGAAATGAAGAATAAATTTATTCCTTCACCTAAACATTATAGCAACTATCTACCACCATTTCCTCCTATTGCTGGAAATTATTCTCATATTCCTGATCATCAAAAGACTGACAAGTCTACTACAAATGTTCATCAAACTCAAAGGATGTAACATGATTGTCATAAATAAACTCATGTTGGGTTTTATTTTCATCCAAGAGAGAGGCTACCCCTTCTTGTTGGTGATGAAAGGGATTGTCATGAAGGGCCTCTAAAATTTCCTCATTCATAAACTCATAATCTTCATAACAATTCTCCAAATATTAAATAAATCTCACAAAATGTTTACAAAATTTTTTGACCAACAATAAGGAGGAATGAGATTCTTTATACATCTCATAAAATGCAACATGGAAATCAGGAAGAGAATGTAAGGAATGATTTGGTAGGCTTTTGTACCAAGACCATGCTTTTCCCTCTAAAGTGGCCATAAACACCTTCATGAGACAATCCTCAAGAAATTGAACCTTAAGTCTGTGTACATACATATGGAATCTAACCAAGCGAAGAGCAACATTGTCTTTCTTTTCATCTTTAAATATGGGAAGATAAGTTGTTAGTTTTAGATAACCATGGTATGTTCTATGCTTAATGAAAATTTAATTTAGTCTTTCTTAGGCCCGATTCAATTTAGCAATCACATAAATATGAAAGTAAAATTATAATAGAACACAATAATAGATCAACAGAAAACAAGGCAATAATGTATATCAAATTTTACATTTCTTCTTGTCTAGCAAAGATATAGGATAGTGTGTGTTACGGTAGTCAACAGGATGCATCAACCATCAAATTCTTTCTCAACAACAAATCAGCCAACCCTCCAAGTGTCACACACAGCCCTCAAAGATAGCTCATCAAAATTCAACGCAATTCAACAAAAGAATCCCTCATCCATATTTATGGCATCCATTTCCAACATCCAGATTTCCAGCATCCATTTCTGGAATAATTCATATTTCCGGCATCCATATTTCTGGCATCCATTTCCGCCATCCATATCTGGCATCATCCATATTTCTGGCATCCATATCCGACATCATCTAGATTTCCGGCATCCAGATTTCCAGCATCCATATTCACACGTGGGAGAGAGAGAAGCCTCTTCTAGGCTATACGAACCAATCAGATCATCAGGAATGTGTGTGATGAGATGATGATGAAATGGAAATCATCTCTCTCCAATTTATATCCATCAATGAGGGTGTGTGACACATATGTTAGGCTTGTGAGCCTACATTACAAATCTGACCGATCTTGCACATGTGTGGAAAATAAAATCAAAATATATGTTCTGCTCATCCAAACAAGATGATATTTAGAGTAATCTTGCACCTCTCCAAAAGAAGAATCCAAAAAAATATAATCATCATCATATGAGCAGTGTAACATCGAGTTTGGACGTATTTTCCCAAAATTAACACTCCCTCTCAACTAGGGATAATTCCATCTGTCCACCTGTGCCATCCAGAAATCAGTACCATCGTGTACCATCATATAGCATCGTGCATCATCCTGCCATAACTTTCTTTGTTGGCTCTTCTTCTCAAATAGAACAAAAGGTGAGTCAAAAATACATCACGCTCTGCTGACCCAAAGTCATCTTAGAGGGTAAAACCTCAATAGACTCAAAAAGAGTCACATACTTACCTGAAGTTATTTTTCTTACCCAAATTTAGTTTAAAGGGTAAAAACTCAATAGCCTCAAAAGAGTCACAAACTAACCCAGAGCTATTTTATAGACCTGAAGTTAGTTTAGAGGTAGGAACCTCATCAGACTTGATCCCAGATCAAGGTGTTGGACATGTGCCATCATAGACATAGAGAGTACGACAATCGTTGATGCATCCATTAGTCTTGCTATTGGTCTCTATCCACATTTCCCACCTCATTGGCCAAATGAGAGGTACTTCCCATGAGTCTGAAACTCCATGGGTAGGATGCATGCGGGGCATAGATAAAAGAGAAGGTAAACAAACTCAAACATCATAACAGTGGGGCATAAGCATAACAAGGTTCGGAAAGCTTAGACTCCTGTGTGCTTATAGCTACAAGAAGTAACTCCAAGCCCCCCGGAGCTCCCAGAGCTCATAGTACATCTCAATCAAGACCCTCACAATAAGGTCTTTCCATGATTCCAAGCTTCTCACAAAAGGTTAGGAACTTGACCTTCCCCAGGGGCTTCGTGAGAATATTTGTGACTTGATCATCAATTCCTATGTGAGCGAGACTTACAGATCCCTGTTGTACCATGTCCCGGACAAGGTGGTACTTAATATCAATATGCTTGGATCGATTGTGGAACACGGGATTCTCAAAAAGACGAATCCCACTATGGTTATCACAAAGGATAACAATGGTATCTATAACATGTTCAAACAGCTCACTAAAGATCTTTCTCAACCAAACAACTTCACAACATGACTTACTCACTGCAATGTATTCAGCCTCAGGGGTGCTCAAATCCATTGACTTCTGCTTCCTTCTCATTCAAGATATCGAAGCAAAACCCAAGGTGAAGAAACATCTAGATGTGCTCTTGCGATCCACCACACTTCCAGCCCATTCGGCATTAGCATATCATTGGAGTCTCAAACTCCCAGTAGTGTATCTCAGCCCATGGTTGAGAATGCCCCGAAGATATCTCAATATATTCTTGGCACAAATCCATTGAATGTGATGAGGCTTAACCATATGTTGACTCAAAGTGTTCTCTACAAAACATACATCTAGACGGGAGTTCACTAAGAACATCAGGGCCCCTACGAGTCGTCGATACCTGGTGGGATTTCACAGCTCGGGCCCAGCAACGCTTCCACACAACTTCTTAAAGTTGAGTTCCATCGGTGTCGACACAAATTTACAGTCCACCATACCAAATCTCTCCAGCAGCTTCACGACATATTTTCCTTGAGAAAGGGAAATCTCTCCTAGCCTTTGCTAGATCTCCAAGCCTAGGAAGTAATGCATCAGTCCTAGGTCTTTCATCTCAAACTCTAAATCTAGCTCCCTCTTACACTGATGAATGAAAGGGTCATCACCTATCAGGAAGAGATTTCCCACATAGAGAACTAGAATGAGAGTCCTTTCTCTATCAACCTTAAAATAAAGGTTTGGATCAACATTACTTCGAGTTAAGCCCAGCTTCATCAACTAGTTATCTATCCTCTCATACCAAGCCCTGGGGTCTTACTTCAACCCATAAAGGGATTTCTTCAACCTGCATACATAGGTGTCTCTATCTTGGACTTTGAACCCCAAAGGTTGCTCCACATACACCTCTTCCTTTATTTAACCATGCAAAAAATCAATCTTCACATCCATCTGATGGAGACTCCATCATTGCGTTGAAGCAAGGGAAATGATAAATCGGATGGTGGTATAGTGGGCCACAGGGGAAAATATGTCATCATAATCTAAAACTTATATTTTATAGAAGCCTCAGGAAATAAATCTCACCTTCTTTATGAGAGAAGCCTTGGGCAACAACTCTTGCCTTGTACTTTTCAGCACTACCATTAGATCCATGCTTGATCTTATAGAGCCATTTCGAGGTGACAACATATTTGTCCTCTGGTCTCGGGACCACTTCCCAGACATCATTTTTCATAATGGACTCATATTCTTCATGCATAACATCCTTTCAAACTTGATACTTTACAACTTCTTCAAATGATCCTGGCTCAGATTGTACAATTGTACTCATGGCTGCTATATACCCTTGGTATCTATTTAGCTTCTTGATTTCACGGAATTTCCCCCTTGGGGTAATATGTCTCTCATCATCTTTGAGAGTGTCCTTGAGCCATGAGGGTCTTCTCTTATTTGAAGGAGGTGGATCAATAGGATCCATAGGTCCTTCAACATTGGACATTGGTTCATCCTTTAGTTCTTCCTTGGAGCTAGGAAGGTTTCTTACTTTCTTGAGGGAAGCCTCTTCATCGAAGGTGACATCGCAGCATATCCCCACTTCTCTTTGACCAAGCACATAGATTATATATGTCTTCAAATTTTCACTGTAGCCCACAAATATTCCCTTCTTACCAGAAGCATACAGCTTACTTCTCTTTTCTTTTGGCAGATGAAAGTAAACAGGACAACCAAAAACTCTAAAATGAGAAACATCAAGTTTCTTACCAGAGAAGACTTCTTCAGGAGTCTTGGAGTCCAAATCGGAATGTGGGCATCTATTTTGAATGTACACAGCAATGTTCGCACCTTCTCCCCATAGAAAATTCATAAGACTTTGGTTATATGGCATGGTGCAGGCAGCTTCCACAATGGTCCTATTAGGGTCCTATAAATATAGGATTCATAATTTTGATTTGACTCTGTTAAAATCTTGAAATATTGTACATACCTTTTCTTTCTACAAATGTATTCCCAAATTAAAAAATTAAAAGAGGGTATGTCCTAAAAGAACAATCAAAGGAAAAAAATAAACAAATATCAAAATAATATTAAATATGAACCCCATCAAAAATAAATCTTGAAATTGTTGCAAGTTTAAATGCCACTACTTTAGTTTACTTTTTGCAAAAAAATATTGTGTGCAGCTTGTCCTAAATGCCACAATCCATGAGATTCAAACAGCTTAAACTTGACCTCTCATGCTTTAAATTTCATGTTTTAGATAAAGAATAAATGAGGAGCTCAACAGTTTAATCTACACCCTCGGATGAAATAAGGTTAGACTTAGATAGTTTTTATGATTTGAAAGAAAATGGATTTAGGGTTGCAAGCTTAAATGAACCCATAAAAATGAAGTAAAAATGTTAGAAATAAAGATAGGTAGGTAGAAAGCAGTTGTGCAAGCAGGTAATAAAGAATCATTGGGAAAAATCACTAATTTTCCCTCCCCTAAAATTATTCAGTATTCTAAACTATCAGTTCAAAAGGCTCAGATCATTTCTCTGACTTTTGTTGGGATCGAACCCAAGGCTCAATGACTGGTTAGTTAAAAAATATTGAATTCCCACACTAGACTCATATTCATCAGCATTCACCCTTCATCCATTAATCATAATCCCTTTCCCTAAGTAAAAACCCATTTTTACTTAGTAAAAGTAAAACCCTAAATAACTAATTTCATTTCCATTCAAAATCACTCAAAAACCCATAAAATGCATTTTTATCCTAAGTTAAAGTGTGAAAAACAATAATGGGACAACTATGTTTTATTTGTCTATATTTTGCACTTTACTTAGTGATTAAATTATGTTATTTTATTCATTTACCTACATTACACCTTTTTTCCATATTAATTTCTAACCTAGATATTAATTCCCTAAACTATACCCTTTCGTATATTATTAAATCTTTTATATTTTAAATAACCCCAAAACCCACTATTTAAAGTTTAAACCAATGTTTAAATACCTCACGTGAAGAAATAAAGCCCGCCCTTTATTCCCCTTGTTTTAAACGTATCACTAGAACTAATCCCCGCCCCCTTATGGTATTAAAACACTTGTCAAAGGTTTAGATACCGTATAATATTAATACTCGCGCCAACGTTATTGATTGAAACATTTTTTAAAATGTTTTAATTAAAAAACACATATTTGACTTTACCCCTCCGCATAACATATAATCCAAGGTGTTAACTTTATAAATTTATATTTATAAGGTTTGAAACCCATCCCACCGCATTAATAAACCCTGGACCCCACCTCTGAATGTCGTGCTACTCCTCAAACAAATCTCAACCGTTCACATAGACCCTTCCCGATCCAACGATTGAAATCCCATATCGCAAATAAAGTTGTGCGATGATAACACTTTCATGTCCACGTGAAATAGGTGGTTTTCGAATCCTCTCCCTCCTCCATGTGGCTCATTCCTACTAGATCGCATTCGATCCATTCCAAACCGCTTACCTCCTCAAATGTGCGCGATAACCACTCGCAGTATTATTTGAAGCCCCAAAACCACCCATCCTATGATTTGACCACCATTCAATTCTTAACCTTCTTTAAAACCAAAAACACTATAAAACTTCATAATGCACACAGTTAAGCCCTTTCTGCATTATCTTTCCATTTTTAAACTATCTCCGACTGAAAATCAAGCGTTGTACTCCATTTTTTCAGCCAAAGAACTAGAAATCCATTTCAACTGTTGCTGAGACCACTTCAAGCTCTTAGTTTACTTCAAGAGACTTCAACAACAATCAAAGAGCCTCTCTGACGCCTCAGAATTCTTTTCAAGACCAAATACCTACAAAAAGAGGTATTCTTCGAAGAAAATAACCTTCCCTTCATTTGAAAGAACCAAATTTCTGCCAATTCAAACCTTGTGAAGTCTATTTTTCCCACAGAAAGACATGTATTTACCCCCAAAAGAACATATTTGATGCGAAACCCTCATAAATTCAAAGTTTTCTGAAGACTGTAACTTGTTTCAAGAAAAATTGAAGAAATTTAAGTATTGCGGACCTTTAGAAACCCTTTTAATGAATAAAACCCTTTTATAAAGGCTCAAAACCCCTTTTTGTGCATAAATTAGAAGGATTTAGGGTTGCTTTATCAAAGAAGTTTGCAGTAAAACGTATGCGAAAGGTTACACAGTGTTCCAAAAACCTTGAATTTTAATAGTTATTTTTGCAAAATTGAGAGCCAATAACCACAAAAATGAAAACCTGTTGCAGTTCAAACCATTTTCCACAGTCTTTTCCCATCATCAAAGCCATTATCCCTCCATGCAGACCAAGGTTTTCATTAACAATTATTTTGTTTTGCAGGTCATAAGCAAAAGGAAAATTTGGATAAAACAATCTAAATACTAGTTAAAGATCTGTTTTACTCCAAGATTTCACGAAGAAATGAATTTTAAATGATATTCCTTAACAAAATATTCCAGGCAGCAGAACAGAAAGAAGTCATTTATGCAGAGAGAGATAAATTTTCACAGTGAATGGTAAAAGTGAAATAATAATTCACAATGACAGTGAAAACATAAACAATCAAAGAGAATTAGAGTTAAAGTGTATCAGATGAAAGTCATAGTAAAGGTTAAAACACAGTAGCAGAGCAGAATGAACAAATTTACACAAGTGGTCAGAACAGAGGATGGAAACATTCCCATCAGTAATTCTCCAGGACATATTTTAGTCACTCTTACTATAAAAGGTAAAAAGTGAAAAGGTAATAAAGAAGTCAAGATAAAACAGTAAACGTAAATACAGAAGTAGTAATAGTTAAACAGAGATGAAAATACTTTCACCAAAAGTAATGAAATTTATCCAAAGTAAAAGAAAAATAGTTAAAAGAACAAAAATGTTAAAAGATAAAAACAGAGCAAGAAGAGACATTTTTGCAGAAATTTTCTATTTATGTCATTGTTTTGCAGAAACTATTGTGACCAATACGAGATGAATTTTGAAAAACTGAAGGAGGTTTATGTTCCTAAGATGTCCAACTACAAAAACCTCTCTCACTTTTCTAACAGCCATTATTGGTTGGAAATATTAAACAATATTTGAAAACACGTTTTACAAAAAATTCCTCTTAAGTCATCATTTTGCATAGAATATTGTGGCCATTCATAAATACATCTTACAAAACTGAAGAAGGGTTTTGTTCCTACAAGACCCATCTACAAAAACCTATCTCACTTTTTTCACAAGTATTACAGAATGAGATATACATGCACATATTTAAAGCCTAGTTTTTAGACTGTGTAAAGCTCTGTTTTACACATCTTTTGGCAGAGCCTATTGTGACCAGTTGGAGCATAATTTTAGGGAATTGAGAGAGGGTTATCTTATTGACATATTTATCTACAAAAACCTCTTTCATGATTTACATATCTATTTCGGATTGAGATATACAAAGTTATTATTGGACCCCAAGTTTACAAAAATTTTGGAGCAGAATGCACAAAGAAAGGAAATAGTTAGTGACTTAGATGCCTCATCATCAACTAAGAGTTGATATCAAATTCGAATTCTCTTCTTTTTAACTATTAATGCATAAGTGTAGTGCCAAATAGATTCATTATTTTTTAGTGTCATTTTATTAAGTTCTATTTATGTAATATAGTTTGAGATATTTGTAAACCAATCTTGATATATTTTCAAGATATTCTAGTTTAGAATTTGTATATATACTTCATCTTTTGAAGTATTTTTGTGGAATAAATTTTATGGGATTGTTATAGTCATTTCTTCTTGGACTTCGAATCTTTCATGTGCCAAATTCGAGTTAGTAGGCTAGATCAAAAAAATTGGCATCATACTTCAAGATTCCTGTGATGAGCTATTTGGAGTGAAGTATTTTCTCACTTGTCATTGTTATCTTTCTTTGATTACATGCATCCATCTATGTTTATTCTAAATCTGAACGAATAACTAGGAGAATTACTACAGGATTTGTTAAAAGTACCCTGATTTTAACTAGTTATCATTTATATGTTTTCCTCTAATTTCCAGTGTAGGGAACCCTTAATTTCTCCCTCTCTCGTTTGACCTCTTCCGACTACTTCCTTTTATAGATCAAATGTAATATTCCTAATTATCCCAAGATAATAGTAATATACTATTTTGTTTTCATTTCCTTGTTTCAAGAATAAATTGTAAAGGAGGATAAAATTGAACTCCTAAAACAACAAAATAAATCAATGCCCATGTGAACAAGGCTAAATTTGGGTTGCCTTAGTAAAACCCCTTATGTGTGAAAAGGGATTAAGTCATTTGGTTGGGTAAACTAGACCAAATCAACAGTTGTGTAGATACATTGAACCACCTAGATGCACAAAGCAGCTTTAGTTGGAGGCTAATCATGTGAATGCAGCTAAGTCATTGAGATGGTTTACGGTTTGGCAAGGATTCCATATTATTTAAGGAGGAGGAGGACAGCATGAGAGAGGTTTTTGATGATATTATTTCTGAAGGATTTTTCTGCATAGACACTTCTCATTCTCTAGCTTTTTAGCTAAGAATAGTGCTACTTAGCACTAGGGTGTTCCCGATCAGGAATCCCACGTCCTTCCTTGAGAGACCTCTTGGAGGAGTCTTGCATTTCTTGACCACTGTCAGGAATTTGGCCAAGCTCTTCTTCCAACTACAATGCAGATCTTGTTGAGGGTTTGGTTGCCTTTGTAAGATGCAGTAAGTGGAGGTTAGATCTCTTCATATCTAAGCCATACTAGTGCCTCTTTTCACTAGGAAAGTCTTCTATCCCATTGGCAAGACAGTATTGGATGAGGAGAGCTCATTTTCAAATCTTGGCTTGAGGCCACATCATGCTCTAGAGCCTATAGTGCATTCTACCTTCCAGAACTGTGTTATTTTCAAGGAGAAAGTTGCGAGGTCTTTTGGCACTTCAAGGAGGAGAGATCTCAAGTGTTGAGAATCTTCCCTTCACTGTGGTGATCCATGGATTACAGATCTAATCCATGTTCCATTTAGATCTGATCTGAATACTGATGTATTTGCTTCAGAAATTTTGAATCATTCTGCAGATCAGCTGCATTAGATCTCAGATCTACTCCATTTACTACATTTTCTGCTGAAAACCCCAAGGGGCTTTTGAAGAGGAGACTCCATAGTGTACAGATCTAATATAGATCTATCTTTTTGTACACATAACTGCTTTTTGGAAATATTGTCATTGATGGAAAAGAAGCACAAAGGAGCAGCACTTGAACTGTCACTAAGTCAAAGGAGCAGAGAAGAACCAGAAATAAGGCAAAGGAGAAAATCAAGAAATAATGCAGTAAGAAAGCATAAAAGAGGGGTAGAGGAATAGAAAAATCAGAGAAACAACGAATATAGAGAGGCAGTAGAAAGAAGCAAAGGCAGCAGAGAATCAGCTAAGGAAGAAAAGGAGAAAAGGCAACAAAACAAGCTCAGGAGAGATCAATGCACTTAGAATAAAGAAAAAGCTCAGGAGGAGTAGCGTAGAGGGACTGATGTCATAGAGTAGAATAGCATGAACAAACGGAAAATAGACTAAGGCAGACAAATTCCAAGTGAGGTGAATGGACGGTCACGATTAGATCGCAACAGCAAAGGCAAGAAATGAATGGATAAGATTCATCGCAAGATAAGTGGTGAACCTAAATGAACTTGTCGAAAGAAGAACCTATAATTCATGGCACATTGGACTAGAGGAAGTGGAATGGCACAGTAGATGAATTGTATTTGTGTGGGGAGTTATAATGGAATCAAAAGTTTGGAAAGGATGAGCGAGAGAAACCTTGGTCAACGACATATGGAACCATGAATCAATAGCAGAGATGGAACAGTAAAGACGGTTTCAAAAACTAGAAAATGGGTTTTCGCGCAGCTTTAGAGTGGTAAGTGATAAAATTTGAAATGAACATGATAGCGTTAAGGAGTTGACACGTAGCAACACAAAACTAGATATTTCGCGTGAGATTGAAAAATTAAAGGTCATGTATCTTTGTTATGCGATAGTCGTCAGATATATGAGCAATTAGATCAAAGGTGTAAAAGGTACGTTGAAATAAATTTGTGGGCCTGTAAATATTTATATGGTTTATTTTGGGTTTAAACCATAGAGTTGAGAATCATAAGCGGAGATGATATTATGCTAGCGCTTGAGTATTAAGCGGAAGTGCCAGTAACAACAAGGACTGTAGATCTGGATAGATCAACGGTGATGATCGCATTGGCAGAAATTAGATCATAAATCGGAAGCAAGAGAAATGCAATGTGATGTGGCGATGTGAAGGGACACGTAGCGGCACAGCACAATATCGCACATCGGCGATGCGAAGTTCATCGCATACTGCGAAGTGGCGATGCGAAGTAGCGATGCGATATTACCATTGCATATCACAATCAGGGCAGGAGAAAAATTGCACAAACACGTTGGAACGCCGAAGTACGAAGTGCGATCAGATAAGGATCGTTAGATCTAGGGCAGATCAGCGACAGACGGCGAATCACAAGCCCGCATATCGCATATCGCAATCGGCGATGCTTATGTGATAATAATTCGCAACTTATAGAAGTTGCGATGCAAAGTAGCGATAAAGTCAAGTGGGACCTGTCGCATATCGCATATCGGGAGATCAAATGGACAAAGGCACATGGGATAACTGAAATTGCCGAAGTGTGATAAAGAGAGTGGATGCGATGCAGATCGAAGTTGAAGACTAAAAGTTTTCAAGTCCGGGAGTATGGATTTTCCCTTTTTAAATCGCATCGGAGAGAAAAAGAGCCATATATCAAAGAACGATTGAAATACCGAAATGTGATAGAAAGCGGACGCGATATAGTTCAAAGCTAAAATCTAAAGGAATTGAAGTCTAGTGTGGGACCCTATAAGCTATTATTTCATATATGTTAAATGCGCCATAGTATAATGTTTACACTGTTGATTATTTTAAACGTATGTATGATGACTAAAGCTCGGAGTTGTAATCTGTCGCGAGCATAAAGGAAATAGTATGTGGGCCATACTCTACAGGTCACAAAGGAATGGAATGAACGGATAATAGGAACTCGTGCAAGACAGTGGTGCGACAACACGGGCAGATGAAAAGGGTGAACACAACTCTAAAGACACAGGTAATGCAAGAAACAAGGCAGTTATACAGAAAAGGTGGAATATAACGGAAGAAAGAGAAAAATGACTCTAACAGCAGTAGAAAAGACAAATGCACAATGAGCAAAGAGATGAAAGGGTTGGGTGAAATATATTTGTTGTAACTATAAATGTAAATGAACTAATTATTTTTATTGTATGTGATGCAAAGTCAAGTCTTTGTAGGCAAAGAAAAACTCCACTGTAATACACAAAGTATACATTTTGTTATATCATTCTGAATGTGCTAGACAAGAAAATTAGAAGGGGAAAGGCAAAGAGTCATACCTGTTCATTTCAAATTCCATGTGGAATGCAAACCGTTATGAGGTGATCTCTATAAATAATGTTACCAGCATATGCATAAGGTGATAGAGAATGGAGAAAGAGGTGAGAGAATTTAAGAAGAAGAAGGAGCAAAGAGAGGAGTTATGAAGATCCAGAGATGATATAAAGAAAATTTGAAGGCTGGAAGGACAACAGTAAAGAACAAGAAAAACAAAGCTGATATCCAGGTAAATCAGCATGTGATTTTATTGTTCAATGAGGAAGTTGGTGCTTCCATATCAAGTTTTAGCTTGATAGATGTCCAGTTGTAGCTGGTTGAGGTAGGAGCCTCCTGTAGGTTGTAACTTGTAGAAAATAGATGGGAGTTGGAGCTTCCTTGCTAGTTGTAGCTTGCAAAATTGAGGTAGTAGCCTCTTGTAGGTTGGAGCCTACAGAAAATCAATGGTGAGAGGGAGTTGGAGCTTGCCTTTGCATCACAACAATAATAAGATGTGGTTTTCTCCCTTATGGGTTTCCACTTATATCTGTTGTCTATGTGCATGATGATTATATTTTGATATTTTGTATTTAATCTACTTAATACCTTTTTCTCACTTATTAAGATTTTTGTTCCATTGTATATTAATTTTATCACGAAATGAAGATGTAAATAAGTGTAAAAGAAATTTTTACAAGACCATGACTGCATTAAACTGATTCACCCCCCCCCCCTCTCATTTTAACCAACGGTTCAACAATTGGTATCAGAGCAAGTTCCTTCTGTATCAGTTTAACAAATGGAAGGAGATCCTTGGTCCCCAAGATGAGTAGTCTAGAAGGATGCTCAACAAATAAAGCCCCTCTGTTTACTGGCACAAACTATGCCTTTTAGAAAATAAGAATGAGGATGTACATAATGTCTCTAGGAATAGAAGTTTGGGCTGCTGTGGAATTAGGATATGCCCCAAAGGATTCTGACATAGAGAAAGAAGCCAAACAAGATTTTATAGCTAATGAAAAAGCCATGAATGCTATCTTAAGTGGTTTGTGTGAGGAATAATTTATCAAAGTAATGCACAATAAGACTGCCAAATAAATATGGGATACATTAGAAAGTATCCATGAGGGAGATAAAAATATGAAGGCTGCCAAGCTGCAAGTCTATAGAGCCCAGTTTGAAAATATAAAAATGAATGAAGAAGAAGATGTTGCTAGCTTATTCTTAAGGGTTGCATAAATTGTGAATAACATGAAAGCTCTAGGAGAAACCATTAGAGAATGTGTAATTTTTTAAAAAATATTGAGATCTTTACCATCCAGTTTTAACCCCAAGGTTTCTGCCATAGAAGAAACACCTGACTGGGAAACATTGACCATGAACCAATTACTTGGAAACTTAACAGCCTATGAGATGAGACTTCCACAGAGGAAGTCAAATGTGAGGGAGGCAGCCTTCAAGACAGAGAAGAGCAAAGAAGAAAAATAAGATACATGCTCCTGATCTGATGAATAAGAGGCCAAATTTGTCAAAAGATTGGATAGAAGCTCAAGCAATTATAAAGGTAAACTTCCATTTAAATTCTTTAACTGTGGAAGAGTTGGGCACTATGCATCTAAGTGTCCTCATAATAAAACAAAGAATCAGACTCAAGAGACAGAGAAAACCAAAACAAATAACTGGTAGAAAGGGAAGAGATTCAATAGAAGATCATTTTATGCTCAGCAAGATAGTAGTGCATCTGAAAACTTAGATGAATCCTCAAATGAAGAAGGAACCTCTAAATTTGTGTTGATGGCCAAAGAAGAATCAAAAGGATTCCTTTTAGAAGAGGAGGAAGAATGTGAGGTAGATCTTGAGAGGGAACTAAGAAGTGCCCTGGAGGAAATTGTTAGACTTTAACTGAAGTGCAGAAAATAGAAATATATTCTCCTCAAATATGTAACAGAAGAACCAACTTTAGAAGACCTCAGTCAGTTGAAAGTAAAACTTGAAGAAGCTAAGAAGGTGGAAGACACTCTACTAAAGCAAATTGAGGATAAAATTCAGAAGCAAGAGAAATTGGAAGAAGAAGCAGTATGCTTGAGAAAGAAATTACAAAACACCCAAAGGAAATTGTCAATGAACACTCCTCAAATGACAAGCTCTGAACAGTCGAATAAAATGCTAAATTCTCAAAGATCTCCTCTCATAAAAACTGGGATAGGTTATGAAGGAGAAACAAGATCCTGTTAGGTAAACTTGACTCGGGATAGAGTCAATGTTGATTAGGGTAAATAGTAGTAGTTTTGGGGCACATGGTATTATGCACCCATGGTTTTTGGCTCATGGTATTGCATGTAATTGAGCCTATGAAATGCTGGGAAGATTTCATTGTAAGAAAGGCCTGGAGGTGAGCGGTGAAGGCTCACTTGGCCGGATTGACCAAGATTGTGGCCAATGGTTAATGAAATTTCATTGGTTGGGTTTTTCCTCGGAGTTTGGGGTTTTCCCGAATAAACATCTGTGTTTATGTTAATGTTTTTTTGCTGGCCTTTTATTTTTATTTCTCTCAGTAAATGTTTTATTTTTGCTGTAAATCCTAACAAATGGTATCAGAGCCATGGTTCAGGTTTTGGCTTCAGAGGGACGCTTATGTGGCAAAGGGTTTTATGGCCCGGTGGATAAAGAGATCTAATCGCAGATCATGGAGAGCGATATGCCTGACATGGAAGATGTTGAGGTGGACGTTGTCGTTGTATGGCTCAGGGATCACTGAGAGCCCTAAACGCCGTGATGAACTATGGATCTGCTTTTAAATGAAAATCTAGAATCTGATATTTATATGGAGTGGCCACAGACAAAATCACGATGACAAAGATGGCATGTGGAGGGCTATGATGAGGCAGTGTTGGCGAAGGAGAGATGGTTGCAGCACATGGTTCGTGAAGAACCGAGAAGGCCATCGAGGACGTAGCGCAAACCATGGAGCAATGTTGAAGTTGCACTCATATCCAAACAAATTTCATGAGAATTATAGTTGGACGCATGGATATTTTCTGTGAAGAAGTCGTTAATCGAATGCTAAAACAATATTTTTCACCGGTTAGAATGAAGGTAGCAAACTAGAAATAATGCCCAGCGTCCATGGATTCTATGATAGCATTGATGGTTAATAGTGGCTATGGCACTGTATGTGGTAGTTCTAGGTTAAGTGAAGTGTAACATGAAGGTATTTTTTTGTGGACTGGCACAGTCATAGGGATGAGCTCACTGCTGTCATATCAGTATGAAAAAAAAAAAAAATCGCATCACTAGAAAAGAGGTAGAGCATGTCTGGAGAAGCCACAAAACATAGATTGATGGTAGTCCAAGAACCAGATGCAAGAAAAGTAGAGATACGTTGACCATAGAAAACCTATGGCAAGACTCAAAGGATGCATAAGTCTGTAATAATGCAGTCATGCATTGGTGGTAGCACAAGGTAGCCTCGTTGGTGTCGGGTGATGTTGAAGAATACTACAGTGGTCTGGATATTGGCCATTGAGAACAACGTAGAGCCCATACAATGATGGTGGCATTGTGGCATAGCGTGGAGCGTCACAACATTGCATAGATCCTCAGAGGGATGAATCGATGGTGGCTACGGATTGTGTGAAGCGACTAAAAATTAAATGAGTGGTTCAATTAAATGGTCTTGAAGCATGGAGAGTCACGATGATGCGAGGGGATGAGTGTCAAATACACTCACAATTGTTTGACAGAATTCATCTAAGAGATGTTCGATCGACATCAACGTGAGTATGGCGTTGTAGGGATAACAAGGCAGTTCAAATTTTTTCGTGGCTTGCATAAGACGGATGCGAGAATTTTAGATGGAAATCAATTTTCATTTCAATAGCTGAAGATGACAATGAGAACTAAAGGATAGCTTCAATGGCATTATCTACAGCATATGGGTAGCTCGTAGACTACTTGTTTGACTCAACGACGGTTGTCGGCTGTGTGATAAAATGTATTGTGAAATATGAGAGGCTTTGTTATATACGCTCTCATTCATTAAAAAGGGTCGTTAAAGAAGAAAGAACGTGTTGTTCAAGTCATCCAACAATAGAAATTCATATGGAGCAGCATCAAAGCAGTTTGTAATCAAGGGTCTTGGTATATCAAAGACAGCTTGTTAAACTGAGAGAGGATATTTACACGTGGATTAATTAATTGATGAACCATGTATCTAAAGAGAATTCCTAGAGGACTAGCGGTTATAGAGGCTAGTGACCCATGTAATCCGGTAGATGGGTTCTTTTTATATGGACATTGATTTCATATGTACAAAGACAGTAGCAATGAAACAAAAAAAAAAAAAAAAATTTATTATTATAATGGAGTTAATTTTATTACATGTAAATGGGCATACTATTGTAAGACCTGGTATGGCATGCGTACCCCTAGGTAATCACTGGTAAATTCTGGGTTAGACCTACGTGATAGGGGGGATGTCAAGTTAACAATTACCCTGGATAAAAATATTGAGAGGGGAAAGGGCTATAGTGAGCAGGGTTGTCTCACTAAGCAATTTTGGCTGGATTTAGTCAATAATCCCCAAGTCAAGTTTAAGGTGGAATTTTTAGGTAAACTTGACTCAGGATAGAGTCAATGTTGATTAGGGTAAATAGTAGTAGTTTTGGGGCACATGGTATTGTGCACCCATGGTTTTCAGCTCATGGTATTTCATGTAATTGAGCCTATAAAAGGCTGGGAAGATTTCATTGTAAGAAAGGCCTGGAGGTGAGTGGTGAAGGCTCACTTGGCTGGATTGGCCAGGATTGTGGCCAATGGTTAATGAAATTTCATTGGTTGGGTTTTTCCCCGGAGTTTGTGGTTTTCCCAGATAAACATTTGTGTTTATGTTAATGTTTTGTTGTTGGCATTTTATGTTTATTTCTCTTAGTAAATGTTTTATTTCTGCGGTAAATCCTAACAAATCCAAGGTAAAATACAACCAAAATATCCTTTTTGTAAAATATGTACAGGAAAATGAAGCAACTCAAAAGATTCCTACAAAAGTAGAAGCCAACAAGCACATGACCTACAATGAAGTAAACAAAAACAAGAAGGAATCTCAAATAAAAAAGAACGAAATCAATAAACAATCAGCTAGAAAAATCTCTTACACTCCTGAATATGGAAAATTTGGAAGCCGTCAAACGAGATTCTTTCCTCCTATGAGAAATGTCACTTGTTTTTCCTGCCACAAACTAGGACATATTGCTGCATATTGTCAAACAAAGAGAATCGATTCCAACCAGCAAAGGATGCAGAAAATGAAAAGACTACCTCAAGCAAACAAATGGAGAGAACAACCCTTCATTAGGTACACTAATCGTTTCCATGGGTATTTCTTTTATTATAAGGGGTACGGCCATAAAGCCATGGAGTGCAGAGAGAATGGACAAAAACTAATGTATGAAAACTCAAGGAGATTGATGAACAATCGAGAATTCACTCGTGTACTTAATCCATTCAAAAACATAATCAAATGCTTTTACTGCCATCAAATCGGGCACAAGTGTCACAAATGTCCTCTCAGAAAATGTGGTCCATATTTTTAGAAAAGGTACCAAATAGAAGGATGCATGCAGTGGAAAAAGAAGTTGAATAAATGTGACCTAGCTCTAATAACCCAAGATCAGAAAATCCAATGGTATTTGGACAGTGGATGTTCAAAGCATATGACTGAAGATTGAAGCAAGCTTGTAACCTTTGATGAAAAGAAATCTGGGAATGTGACATTTGGCAATGATAAAGTAGGGAAAATCAAAGGAAAAGGCTCAATTAGTTTGAATAATGGAAGAGGAAAAGCTCAAAATGTACTATTTGTGGATGGGCTGAAATCCAATCTACTAAGCGTCAATCAAATGTGTGATAAAGGTTGTGAGGTCCTTTTTAGAGCCCAAGACTGTGAAGTAAGATCGAGCACCACATGAAAGACCTTGATCAAAGGTGTTCAAATAGAAAGTAATGTCTATATAGTGAAAGAAGAGAATGAAGCATGCCACATAAGCAAACTTGATGAAACATGGTTATGGCATAGAATATTGGGACACCTAAACTTTGACCACATCATCAGTCTGAGCAAGAAGAATGCAGTCAAAGATATGCCAACAATAAAGAAGCCTTCAAATGCCATATGTAAATCCTGCCAACTGGGCAAGAAGACCCGCATATATTTCAAGACCAAAGAGATACTATCTACAAGTCGACCTCTTCAGCTTGTACACATGGACTTGTGTGGACCTTCAAGAACTAAAGTACCAAGCGGAGAATCTTCTTTCATGCTGATAATAGATGATTTTCCCAGATTGACGTGGGTGGAATTTCTCAAATATAAATCTGAAGCACTTGAGAAATTCAAGATATTCAAGGCTTTGGCAGAAAATCAAGCAAGATGCAAGCTAAAGTGCATCAGATCAGACAGAGGAGGTGAATTCACAGACTATGATTTTGCAAACCTATGCAATGAGCATGGGATAAAACAACAGTTTACAATTGCAGGTACACCTCTATAGAATGGAGTGGCAGACAGGAAAAACAGGTCAGTACAACAGATTTCCAGAGCTATGATGCAAGAAAGTAACATTCCCCAAACTTACTGGGCAGAAGTAGTACACACAGTTGTTCACATTCTCAACAAAGCTCATCTAAGACCAAATTGTGACAAGACTCCTTACGAATTATGGCATGGTAAACCAGCATCAATCAAGCACTTTAAAGTCTTTGGAAGCAAATGTTTCATAAAAAATAATGATGAAAAACTGGGGAAGTTTGATGCAAGAGCTGATGAAGGAATATTTTTAGGATATGCATCCAAGAGTAAGGGTTACAGGTGCTACAACAAAAGACTGCACAAAATTGTGGAAAGCATTGATGTAAGATTTGACTAAGATATACCAAATAGAACAAGAAGCACAAGCTACGCCGATGATCATGAAGCTGAGAACCAAGATAATGATGAACATAGCAAGACAACAAAAGATATTGAATTAAACTCAAAAGGTCCCTCAAGACACACTTAAAAGAACCATCCAGAAGATCAAATCATTGGGGACAAGAGTGTGGGAGTCTAGAAAATAAGACAGCTTGCTGAACAGATAGAAGAAGTATACCTAGCCATGCTATCTCAAATAGAGCCTAAGAAGTTCAAAGAAGCCAGCAAAGACAAAAACTGGGTAAATTCTATGAATGAAGAACTAGACCAAATTGAGAAGAAAAATACTTGGGAATTAATTCCAGGACCCACTGGGAAAAATTTCATTGGCACAAAATGGATATTCAAGAATAAGATGAATGAACAAGGTCAGGTAATCAAAAATAAATCCAGACTTGCATGCAAGGGATACTCTCAAATCGAAGGTCTTGATTATGATGAAACCTTTGCCCCTATAGCCAGAATGGAAGCAATCAGAATGTTTTTGGCCTTTGCATGCTATCATGATTTTAAGGTATATCAAATGGATGTGAATTCTGCCTTCCTGAATGGAGATCTAGAGGAAGAAGTCTACATGGAACAACCTGAAGGATTCTCATTAACAGATAAACATGACTATGTGTGCAGATTAAAGAAAGCCTTATATGGTCTGAAACAAGCTCCTTGTACATGGTATTCAAGACTGGAAAAATACTTGCAAAAAAAAGGGTTCAAGAAAGGAGGAGTAGATAGCAATTTGTACATAAAGGCTAATGAAAATGAACTCTTAATTGTAGTAGTGTATGTAGATGACATCATGTTTGGAAGCAACAAAGATGATTTAGCAAAAGGATTTGCTGAAGAAATGAAATCGAAGTTTGAGATGTCAATGATTGGAGAGCTCACCTTCTATTTAGGTCTTCAAATTCAACAAAAGAACACAGGAATATTCATTTTGCAAGAAAAATACTTAAGAGAAATGTTGAAAAGGTTTCAAATGGAAGACTACAAACCTGTGTCAACTCCCATGATCACTGGATGCAAACTATGTGCTAATGATGGATCAACAGATGTAGATCAAAAACTTTATAGATCCATGATAGGAAGTCTACTATACCTAACTGCTTCTAGACCAGACATTATGTTGGTAGTATGACTTGTGGCAAGATATCAAGCAGCACCAAAACAAAATCATTTACTTGCAATCAAGAGAATATTTATATATCTACAAGGAACTTCACATTATGGCCTATGGTATCCAAAAGGAAAAAGCTTCAAATTGATAGCATACATAGATGCAGATTGGGCCAGCTGTGTGGATGACAAGAAAAGCACAAGTGGAGGTGCATTTTATTTGGGAAAAATTCTGGTGGCATGGCTAAGCAAGAAGCAAACTTCTATCTCTCTATCTACAACAGAAGAAGAATACATAGCAGCAGCAGCATGTTGCACACAAGTAATGTGGATGAAACAAACTCTCCAAGACATGAAGGTAAGCATTGATGAACCCATTTCTATCAAATGTGATAATACAAGTGCAATAAGTATATCAAAAAATCTTGTACTTCATTAAAAAACAAAGCACATCCCAATAAAGGACCACTTCCTCAGAGAACAAGTAGCACAGAAATTAGTGAAGTTGGAATATGTACCAACTAAGGAACAAACAGCAGACATATTCAGAAAACCTCTTGCTAAAGAACCATTTGAATATCTAAGAGACAAATTAGGAGTAGTGTCTGCAGATGTTACTCTCTAATATGATTATAAATTCATATATATATATATATAAAGACTACATACAAATAATGGGATCAGAACAGAAGTCAAGTGATAGTCTGTATCAGTCAAGAAATCATCATTCCAGGGGGAGAACAATCAATAAAATTGTCACAAAAGAACTAGAGCAATGGAGCAGTGCATGGAATAGGTCCTCAAGATCAGAGTATTATGAAAAGATAGAAACCACACTTGGAAAAGTGCAACCCTTTGCCATTGATGTCAAAGGGGGAGGAAAAGCAAGCAAAATAAGAAAGGCTCTTCTGTAAAGCAGGCAGAGGAAGAAAGACAAGATACTTCTCAGAATGAAAGGGGGAGGAAGTCCTGAAGGAAGTATGGGAGTATTGGTGGATGTGTTGCCATCAATGCCAAAGGGGGAGACTGCTGGAAGTATTGTCATTGATGGCAAAGGAGCACAAAGGAGCAGCACCTGAACTATCACTAAGGCAAAGAAGTAGAGAAGAACCAACAATAAGGCAAAGGAGCAGATCAGGAAATAATGTAGTAAGAAAGCATAAAAGAGAGCTAGAGGAACAGCAAAAGCAGAGAAACAACGAATGTAGAGAGGCAGCAGAAAGAAGCAGAGGTAGTAAAGAAGCAGCTAAGGAAGAAAAGGAGCAAAGGCAGCAAAACAAGCTCAGGAGAGATCAGCGCACTTAGAATAAAGAACAAGCTTAGGAGGAGTAGCGTGGAGGGACCAGTGTCACAGAGCGGGATAGCATAAACAAACGGAAAACAGACTAAGGCAGACGAATTCCAAGTGAGGTGAACGGACGGTCACGATTAGATCACAACAGCAAAGGCAAGAAATGAATGGATAAGATTCATCGCAAGATAAGTGGTGAAGCTGAATGAACTTGTCAAAAGAAGAACCTATAATTCATGGCACAGTGGACTAGAGGAAGCGGAATGGCACAGTAGATGAATTGTATTTGTGTGGAGTTATAACGGAACCAGAAGTTTGGAAAGGATAAGCGAGAGAAACCTTAGTCAACGGAGTATGGAACCATGAATCAATAGCAGAGAAGGAATAGTAAAGATGGTTTCAAAAACTAGCAAATGGGTTTTCGCGCAGCTTTAGAGTGGTAAGTGATCAAAGTTGAAATGAACGCGATAGCATTAAGGAGTTGACACTTAGCAACAAAAAACCAGCTATTTCGCGTGAGATTAAAAAATTAAAGGTCATGTATCTTTGTTATGCGATATTCGTTGGATATATGAGTGATTAGATCGACGGTGTAAAAGGTACGTTGAAATAAATTTGTGCGCCCGTAAATATTTATATGGTTTACTTGGGGTGTAAACCATAGAGTTGAGAATCATAAGCGAAGATGATATTATGCTAGCGCTTGAGTATTAATCGGAAGTACCAGTAGCAATGAGGACCATAGATCTAAACAGATCAGCAGCGATGATCGCATCAGTGGAAATCAGATCATAAATCGGAAGCAAGAGCAATGCGATGTGATATTGTGATGTGAAGGGACACGTGCCGGCACAGCGCAATATCGCACATCGGCGATACGAAGTTCATCACATATCACGAAGTGGCGATACGATGTGATACGAAGTAGCGATGCGATATTACCATCGCATATCGCAATCAGGGCAGGAGAAAAATTGCACAAACAAGTTGGAACGTCGAAGTGCGAAGTGTGATCAGATAAGGATCATTAGATCTGGGGCATATCAATGGTGGACGATGAATCACGGGCCCACATATCGCATATCACAATTGACGATGCTTATGTGATAAGAATTCGCAAGTTATAGAAGTTGCGATGCGAAGTAGCGATAAATTCAAGTGGGACCCGTCGCATATCGCATATCGGGAGATCAGATGGATGAAGCACATGGGATAACTGAAATCGCCTAAGTGTGATAAAGAGAGCGGATGCGATGCAGATCAAAGTTGAAGCCTAAAAGTTTTCAAGTCTGGGAGTATGGATTTTCCCTTTGTAAATTGCATCGGAGAGCAAAAGATCCATATATCAAAGAACGATTGAAATACCGAAATGTGATAGAAAGCGAACGCGATATAGTTCAAAGCTAAAATCTAAAGGAATTGAAGTCTAGTGTGGGACCTTGTAAGCTCTTGTTTTGTATATGTTAAATGTGCCATAGTATAATGTTTACACTGTTGATTATTTTAAACGTATGTATGATGACTAAAGCTTGGAGTTGTAATCCGTTGCGGGCATAAAGGAAATAGTATGTGGGCCATACTCTACAAGTCACAAAGGAATGGAATGAACGGATAATAGGAACTCGTGCAAGATAGTGGTGCGGCAGCACGGGAAGATGAAAAGATTGAACACAACACTAAAGACACAAGTAATGGAAGAAACAGGGCAGTTATACAGCAAAGGTGAAATATAACAGAAGAAAGAGAAAAACGACTCTGACAGCAGCAGAAAAGACAAATGCACAACGAGCAAAGAGATGAAAGGGTTGGGTGAAATATATTTGTTGTAACTGTAAATGTAAATGAATTAATTATTTTTATTGTATGTGATGAAAAGGCAAGTCTCCGTAGGCAAAGAAAAACTCCACTGTAATACACAAATGTATACATTCTGTTATATTATTCTGAATGTGCTGGACAAGAAAATGAAAAGGGGGAAGGCAAAGAGTCACACCTGTTCATTTCGAATTCCCTGTGGAATGCAAACAATTATGAGGTGATCTCTATAAATAATGTTACCAGCATATTCATAAGGTGAGAGAGAATGGAGAAAGAGGTGAGAGAATGTAAGAAGAAGAAGGAGCAGAGAGAGGAGTTGTGAAGATCCAGAGATGATATAAAGCAAATTTGAAGGCTGGAAGGACAGCATTAAAGAACAAGAAAAACAGAGCTGATATCTAGGTAAATCAACATATGATTTTATTGTTCAATGAGGAAGTTAGTGCTTCCATATCAAGTTGTAGCTTGATAGATATCTAGTTGTAGTTGGTTGAGGTAGGAGCCTCCTGTAGGTTGTAACCTGCAGAAAATAGATGGGAGTTGGAGCTTCCTTGCTAGTTGTATCTTGCATACTTGAGGTAGTAGCCTCCTATAGGTTGGAGCCTAAAGAAAACCAGTGGTGAGAGGGAGTTGGATCTTGCCTTTGCATCACAACAATAATAAGATGTGGTTTTCTCCCTTATGGGTTTCCACTTATATTTGTTGTCTATGTGCATGATGATTATATGTTGATATTCTGTATTTAATCTACTTGATATCTGCTTCTCACTTATTAAGATTGTTGTACCATTTTATATTAAGTTGATCACGAAATGAAGATGTAAATAAGTGTAAAAGAAAGTTTTACAAGACCATGACTGCATTAAACTGATTCACCCCCCCTCTCAGTTTAACCAAGGGTTCAACACTGCTCTAGATCTGAAGTGTAACTTACATCTCTTTTCAGGTAATAAAATAACGTTGTCAAGCTTGAATAGTCATATCATATGGTTGCAGCCTCTTATTTTGGGCATTTCTTCATGTAAATTTTGCTATTTTCTGTACTATGATGTATGGGCTTCAAAATAATCTTGATATACTGATGTAAATGACATGATTGAGGCTACATATTAGCCTCTTGCATATATTTGGCTGAACTACGTTATTTTATGAGCATTTTTGTCACAAGTGCAACAATCCCTTCTTTGGGCAATTTTATAGTTGTACTAGGTGTGGGAGATCTGTTTAACCCACCTAGAAATATATGTTTCTGATCTCCTCTTGGGTTTTGGTCTTATATTATCAGACCTAAGGGATCCAAGGGCTGATTTCAAGTTTTGTAGTATCCATTCCTGAAAAATGCATTTTTCAGGCATGCCTTTCTAGCAGTCCTAATTTGGGGATATTACAGTGGTATCAAAGCAACTATCTTGGCACAGCCTGTGCTTTCCTTACTAAAGAACCAATATGTCTTTTCATGGAAAGAAAATACTGATGAAGAAGTGTGGTTACACTGAAGATACAAAAGACAAGGGTCCAAACCCTTCATCTAGAAGATTGAAAGGGAAAGAGTTCTCAAAGACTCTGTTCCAAACTATGCATGAGCTGGAGAATGAAATCATGGGAATGAGGAATGAAAGATCAGTAGATATCTTGGAGAGGTTTTCACATGAAGGAAGCCCCACTGCTTCATATCATGTGTGTGAGCATTCAGCCACATAATCTAATCTGCAATGTTGTAGCATGCCTACATTCCTTGCAAGAGGAGAAGAAGGAGGAGAGACACCAAAGGAGGAGACTCTTGGTGACTATCTCCGAGAATATGAATCTCAGTCTAAAAGATTCAAAGAGCATCTAAGCTTCCTAGAGTTTTTTCAACTCAAAGAAGAAATAAGATCCAACATAACTATGAGAAGAAGAGGGTGCATGCAGCACACCTTGGGTAGGACTTTCCTGCCTACTTTTGATGGGTCACCTGAGAGCTCAGCCAAGTCTTGGGTAAAGAAGTTGAACACATATTTTCAGCTGCATCAAGTTTCTAAAGAAGATGCCATAAGAGTAGCAGCGCTGCACCTCCAAGGTAAAGCATATGTCGTGTGGTTATTTGAGTCTTCTTCATTGAAAAATGTAAACATCTCTACTTATGCAAAGTTCACGAGGAGGTTAGTGAAAAGATTTGATTCTATGCCATCTGAAATTTTTATGGGTAAACAAACTAAGCCCAAGAAATCAAAACCTTTGCATGAGATGGAAAGATCCATGAAGATAACTCCATTTCAGAACATTGTTGGAGGGGTTAAAGATCTGCTACATGATTTTCCAAGGGAAAATGACCTACTTCAGCAAGAACATTCTTCTCAAGAAGAAGACATGAGTGTTCCTTTTTCAAGAAGAGATCAAGTGAAAGGATCTATTATTGATGAGGCATACTCCATTGATGGGGAGAATAAATAAGAAGAATTGAAAGGTTCCTCCAGCACTGTGATAGTAGGAGGAGATCTATTTTTATTAAGAGATGGATTTGAAGATGTTTCTTCTACTAAGAGGGCTCTTGTATCTTTGCAAGAAGGCCCCAAGGATACTATACATGAAGAGGATGAGCAGAATGTGTCTATGTTGATAGAAAAAGAGACAAAACAATGGAGGAAATGTGTTCTGACACTGCATCCAATTTTTGGAACACACACTATGATGGATTAGTCCATTGTGATCAAGACTCTTGACACCAAGGAGATGATGGGTGTTCATGAGTTAACTACATCTAAAGGGAGAACCTTAGACTGTGAGATCTTGCAGAAGGTGGGTGATGAAGAAGAATATGGGGGAGTTGCTCCAACTTCTCCTTATCATGATACTTCCACACAGCAATTAAAGATGGATTTGCGCAGTGGAAGCAGTCATATTATGTTCCCATTTGTTGTTCACTTGGGAATGAGACATGAGACATCATTATCTTGCGGTGTACCACCTGGGAGACCACCTGATTCAGAATTGATGAAATATGTTTCATGCATTGATGCTCCTTTCATAGATCCAAGAAGGGAGGGAGCATTAGAGGACCATGCTTCAGCGCTGAGAGTATGGGGAAAGTACAACGATAGGGAAAGCATTTTTCACTTAACATCACTATCCATTCTCTCATCCCATACTACGCTGAGAAAGGATGCTGCAAGGATGAAGGATGACACCATCATGAATCAAGGAAGGCAATCCTTGAATCAGAAGGGAAACTTGTCTGGAGGATCCTCTTCCATACATGATGAGAGATGGTGGTCACACATGCATATTTTTGCAAAACCAAGGAGGTTTTGGATAGATGATAGCCTTCCATGCGAGACTAAATTCCAAGAACTTCCATCTTCTTTTTAGCATGTGCATGAGAAAGGAGGGCAGCAAGGAAGGACTTGAAACCTTCCACCTTGTACCTTTGGCATGGGAGATGTCAAGGAGGAGGAAAATGGGAAGCTTGTCTTTCCAACATACACCTTTGACATGGGAGATGTCAAGGAGAAGAAAAACAACATGGCAGACACTTCAGGTGACACACTATCAATGCTGTCATTGTTGGGCACATTATATCCCTATTGGAAATCCCAACTGCTGCTGGAATATTCCGAGGATATTCATACTTGCATGATTCTTGATGATTGGTTGCATGAAGAGAGCTATTCAATCCTTGATGGATTCATCTATAATCATGGTAGGATATTCTTGTCTAGAGAATCCAAGCTCAAGGAGAAGTTACTACAGAGGGCTTATGAAGAGTTCAATTTCAGCCACACCTATTCTATGAAGCTCAACAATATCATTTTGAGGAGCTATTATTGGGAGGGCTTTGAAAGAGAACTATATCAACATTGTCAGAGATGCATGGACCTTGTGGAGCTAGAGCAGCAACATGACTCTAAGGAAGAGATAAATCATCCCTCTCTTACTTCCCTTGAAGAAGAGAGTAGATCTATGCACCACTCCATTGATAGGAGGATAATTGTTGGTGAAGAGAATGCTCTTAGTACATCTTTTTTATATTCTGATTTCATGCATTCTTACACCATGTTTTTGCAGGCCATGACTCCAAGGAGGATTAATATACTTTGTAGGCCTCATGGCCAATATTGGGTCCCAAATATTTCTAAATTGGGCCACTCCCTTGGAAGAGCAAGGGAGATTTTTCATCATGATGGGTGCTTCCCAAAGGCATCAAATATATCTCAAACTTTCAGTTATGGTGAGATGGTATGGGCAGCAAGTAAGTGGTGGGAAAACCACTTACCACATCATGGTTTGATGCAAGCAGGGGATGCTATGCGCTGGTTCCACAGGTGGGACTATGATCCACCTCCATGTGCACAGATTTTTTATTATTGGCACATTGTTTTGATCCCCTATATTGATGATGTACTTGTTCTTTGTATAGGGATGTATGGAGGAAGGAGGGAAGGCATGCATGTGCCCTATGGGATGACTACACTCCCTATAATTTCTGCTTATATTTCAAGGAGGGCATTGGGAAAACCATGGTTGTTTCATGTGACTTATTGTTTCCTTATGGCATGAGTTGTTTGCATCTCATGAGAACATTGTTGGAACAAGTCATGGATGGATGGTTTGGTGATCACTTGGCTTATGAGAGAAGCTTATCCTTTGTTTGTGACACCAATGGAGGAGGAGATGAGCTGAAGCACTCACCTTATCAGTTTCTTGAAGAAAAGCAACATTTTGGATGGGAGGACTATAATATTCCTAATTAGCTCAAGCTAATAGGAATATACTATTTTTTTTTCATTTCCTTGTTGCAAGAATAAATTGTAAAGGAGGATAAAATTAAACTCCTAAAATAGCAAAATAAATCAATGCCCATGTGAACAAGGCTAAATCTGGGCTGCCTTAGTAAAACCCTTATGTGTGAAAATGGATTAAGTCATTTGACTGGATCAACTGGACCAAATCAACAGTGTTGTCTAGATACATTGAACCACCTAGATGCACAACACAGCTTTAGTTGGAGGCTAATCATGTGAATGCAACTAAGTCATTGAGATGGTTTAGGGTTTGGCAAGGATTCCATATTATTTGAGGAGGAGGACAACATGAGAGGGGTTGTTGATGATATTATTTCTGAAGGATTTTTCTGCTTAGACACTTCTCATTCTCTAATTTTTTAGCTGTGAATAGTGCTGCTTAGCACTAGGGTGTTCTTGATCGGGAATTCCACCTCCTTCCTTGAGAGGCCTCTTGGAGGAGTCTTGCATTTATTAATCACTATCAGGCATTTGGCCAAGCTCTTCTTCCAACTACAATGTAGATCCTATTGAGGTTTTGGTTGTCTTTGTAAGCTACAGCAAGTGGAGGTTAGATCTCTTCATATATAAGCCATTCTAGTGCCTCTTTTCACTAGGAAAGTCTTCTATCCCATTGGCAAGAGAGTATTGGATGAGGAGAGCTCATTTTCAGATCTTGGTTTGAGGCCACATCATGCTCTAGTGCCTACAATGCAATCCAACTTCCAGAATTGTGTTATTTGCAAGGAGAAATTTGCAGTGTCTTTTGGCACTTCGAGGAGAGATCTCTAGTGTTGGGAATCTTCCCTTCACTGTGGTGATCCATGGATTACAGATCTAATCCATGTTCCATTCAGATCTGTTCTGAATACTGATGTATTTTCTTCATAAATTTTGAATCATTCTGCAGATCAGCTGCATTTGATCTCAGATATACTCCATGTACTACATTTTCTGCTGAAAACCCCAAGGGGCTTTTGAAGAGGAGAATACATAGTGTACGGATATGATATAGATCTATATTTTTGTACACAGATCTGATCTAGATCTGAAGTGTAACTTAAAACTCTTTTCAACTAATAAAATAATGCTTTCAAGCTTGAACAATCATATCATATGGTTGCAGCCTCTTATTTTGGGCATTTCTTCATGTAAAGTTTTCTACTTTCTGTTCTATGATGTATGAGCTTCAATATAATATTTATATACTGATGTAAATGACATGATTGAGCCTACATATTGGCCTCCTGCATATATTTGGCTGAACTGCGTTATTTTCTGAGCAGTTTTGTCACATAGTGCTGCAATGCCTTCTTTGGGAAATTTTCTAGTTGTACTAGGTGTGGGAGATCTGTTTAACCCACCTAGAAATATTTGTTTCTGATCTCCTCTTGGGTTTGGGTCTTATATTATCATATCTAAGGGATCCAAGGGCTTATTTCAATCGTTGTAGCATCCATTCCTGAAAAATGTGTTTTTCAGGCATGCCTTGCTAGCAGTCCCAATTTGGGGATATTACAGTGGTATCAGAGTGTAATGTTCCTAATTTTTAGCCTCAATCTAAAATGGAACATTATAGTTGAAAATTTTATTTTTGATTAATAAAATGGGTAAGGAGACACCTTAGCCCACTTTAGATAAAGAAATAACACTCCTCATGTGAAAAGGAGGAGAATAAAGAAGCTGAAATAAACACCTAAGGGTGTGAATGGAACCCAGCTCACTTAATTTAGTCATATTTGACTAAAGTCAACAACACTGCCCAAGGAAGAGAGACTTCCTAGAGAAGTTGCACAGTCTTGGAGGGAAGACACTCATGTGAGGGTGGAAACCGTAATTGGTGGGACCTTGGTTGAGAAGAGTTCCCTTTCTTTATATGGAGGAGATGGCAGCCCATTTGCATCATGTTTTGGAGTTTCAGACTTGGGTCTGTAAAGGCTTGCATCCTCGGGCTGTTTAGCAGGGTGATGGTGCCCTCAGGCACTAGGGTTTTCCCGGTCGGTAATCCCTACCTCTTCCTCAAGGCAGGATGAGGAATGAGTTGATTTTCCTCAATCTGACATTGGCCATAGCTACATTCATCACCTACAGCGTTAGCTCTGCAGCAGAGAGGACGTTGTGTTGTTGGGTGCAGCAAGAGAGGAACTCATGGAGTCTCTCTTGACTAGTTTTCTTTAGTGGAGGAGTGATCCACTCATTGGAGGAGCTGCAAGGAGGATCCTCAGGCTTCATATCAGATGTGTTGGCATGGGCCAACATTCCATCATCTCCCACTGCGCAGTCCATGGAGGAAACTGCGTTATTTCATAGGAGGCAATGACAGAGGGGTTCTAGAGCTTCAAAGGAGGATGTTTTTGAGACAAAGGGATCAGCCCTTTCTGTTGGATACATTATCAAAGGAGGAAAATCATATTTCAGATCAGCCACAGCCTCATTCTTGTTTTGTTCAGTTGCAGTGACAACTCAATTGTCACAATTTTGTATTCTCCGGCATTTCTAGCAATCTCTCCTAGATTGGCTAGAAATCCTGTACTTCATCCCATCTCTTATTATTGGGCTATTTATTTGTATCCTACAGCCACTTTTGTATTTCATGTACATTTAGCAGCTCATACCTTCATAGAGACAGCGCAGTCACTGCTCTCCGGCATTTTGTGGAGCTACAACAACTTATGTATTTGAGGGTATAATCACTTGGAGTTTGGTTCTATTGCATGAGGGGCTCTTACCTCTTCTATTTCTTGTATATTTTCTTAATAATATCATATTGTTGGCTGCATATCATTTCTCTCTCATGATTTATTCAGATTTGTAGATTTTAATGGTTATGTTCACATATTGCTGTAAGCTCTCTCATTGAGAATTATTTTAGAGATATAGATTGGGGAGATTTAAATAACCCATCTAGAATCATTTCTTTGAGCTCATTTTCTGCAAGGGTGTTTTATTATAGTTTTTCTAGGGCATCCCAGTGGTGGTTTGTCTTATTTATGCAGCATATTCCTTATACAGCATCCTCAAGGACCCTGTAGCAGAAATTCCCGAGGTGGAATATTGCATATCCATAGACAGATTCTGTGAAGGGCTAGCTAGCCTCAGGATCTCTCCCTTCTTTGGAAGGAGACATATCCTGTAAATTCCCCAACAGTCAATCTCTGAAATGGACTTTTGATGTCTCACTAAAGAAGGAATTGGAATATCTTAAGATATTCCCAATGGAGCAGCAAGTTCCAGATTTGGAACATTACAGTGGTATCAGAGCATCAATATTGGCTCAACCTATGCACAAGATTTCCATCAGTAAGAGGAGCTTCTCTCCAAGTAGAGGATATTTTTAGAGGAAACAAGGGAAAAGGAATGACAGAAGAGGAGGTATCACTTCTTCTTTTCCAGACCATTGAATAAATCATTGAAAATCTTGATGAAAGGGAAAATTTGGAGAAATTTTCTGAGAGGGTTTGCTGATGGAACAAATCCTAGCTATTTTTATGAAGGGTGTGAGCATTCGGCCACACATGCAGATCCACAGTGCAATACATTTCTCATGCCTACTGCAAGAAGGATGGAGGAAAAGGTTGAGGCCTTTGGAGGAGCAGCGTTGCAACTCAAAGGTATGATTCATGATGATTAGTTTCAAAATTCTATTTCATGTTTTCATGCAAATGAGAGATCATACGTTGAAGTCACAAAGAGTTTTGCAAAGGGGATTGATGAGAACCAATGTGAAATGTGGTGTGACAAAACTTCAAACACTTTGCATGCATGGGAGGGAACCATGAAACAAAGATCATTCCATCTTTCTAAAGGGGCAGTAAATCAGGACGATGGCTTACTAGAGGCAATACCCCCATTTGTATAAAGGGCACTCTTCCATTTGTGAGGTGTAGAGATATTTCTCTCAAAGGAAGGCCAAGATCCAAGGCCTCTCATTAAGGAGGAGATACACTCACATGTTGGTAGAGAGGAGGTGCATAGAAGAATCTACAGCGCTGCACCATTGGATGAAGAAGAAGAGCAGAAGGATCAGCATGAAGGGATGATGGGCATTCACCCTTATCTACTTCAAAGACTTTCTTCACATGGGAGAGGGATTGCACTATGCAGTAGAGAGAGAGGGACCTTCCATTCCTCTCATATATATACATTCCACTTCCTATCTTGATGTCTCACTTTTGGAGGCTCTCCACTTGGGAGTCCACTTGATCTAGAGATGATGAGAGGCATCATGCTATTTGGTTCACCACTCTTGGATTCTGGAGGGGTGGAGACATTAGAGGAGTCCATTACAGCATAGATAGTTTGGGGATAAGCACAAGGAGGAGGGATACACCCTCTCATTTTCATTACTACCCATTCTCATCAGTTTACTACGCAGATAGAGTTGTTGCAGAGATGGAGGATAGCATCTTCATGATGCAGGATGGCTGCTCCATAGTTTTGGTGAGAGAGAGGATACTTCCTTTGAGGGAGGACTCTTTCATGCATTGGAGTAGATGGAGTCCACCCATGCTTACATTGACCAAGATCGGGAGATTATTTGGAGGTGATAGTCTCTCATGGGAGGCTCATTTTCAAAGATCATAATTTCTAGTTGAGCATGAGTAGCTACATGATGGGCATGGAAGCAACTTGGAGGATGACTTTGGCATGGGGGATGTCAAAGTAGCAAGCAGCAGTGTGATGGAGCACCATATTGCAGAACACCAGTGCTGCCTATGTGGAGGATTGATCCAGGATGGAGGACTCAGCTTTGGTTGAGTATTCCCCAGGATCTTGGTGCATTACATGATCTTGGATGGCCCTGATGGAGATGGCAGATACTTAGTGGATGATATGATCACCGATCATCATGGCAGACTCTTCTTGACTAGAGTTTCTAGTCTCAAGGAGAAATTATTGCATGCAGCACATGAGGACCTCCTAGCTATGCATTTGGATACATAATTTTCTTTTCTAGAGGAGTTCATTTGGGAGGGCATTCATTATGATCTACATCAGCATATGGATAGATGCATAGCCCAGATGATTTTGGAGAGGTTGGCACAACCATTCGCTTATTCATTGGAGGAAAGGGAGAGCATTCAGATGAGCCATTTCAGCTCAAGGACTAGAGTACATGGTAGAGGAGGTATAGATCTTCGTTTTGATTTGCCTTCCTTTACTACTTATGGATAGCTTGATGAGCTAAGGATGATCACATATCCTTATGCTCCCTATTGTGATGTACTTTTGGCCCATTGCAGCAATGGGAGTGGCCATTCTTATGGTGGTTTGTGGGGGAAGCCACATGCTTCTTGGTGTGCACCATTGGAACCAATTTGTATTTTGATGATTCCAACTTGTGAGGAGTTTGTGGAAACAAAAAAGTGGCTATTAAATCACTTGTTACTTTTCATTTTGAGGCAGGCCAAGGAGGCACTATGCAGGTTCCATGTGTGGAACTTTGAACCACTCTCCAGTTGTCATTTGACAACTTTCTTTTATTGTGTATTTCTCCTTGTACTTCTAATGTTCTACACTCATGAGGAGAATTATTTGGAAATTATTGTATGTACAGCCCATTGGGAGCATGATTCTCCCTATTATACATGCTTCAATTTGCAGGAGACACCATGGGCATACCATGAATGCCACATTGCTACTTACTCTTCCTATGGAAGGGACCACTTGGAGGATTTGAGGAGGCATTTCATGGCTGGATTTCTTGATGGGGTAGCTTGGGCCATTCTTGGAGGCCATACCATTTCAGCCCAAGGACAGAGGCAGCCCCATGCACACCACAAATGGAGAGAGGGCCATCATGAGAAGCACAAGCACAACTCTCCATTCAGCCCCAACACATTGCAGAAACTGGGGGATTGAGATTTTTATTTGGATGATTGCATGGATGAGGGGATGATCATTGGGAGACAAATTTTCCCATGCATATCATCACTCCTACCTTAAGGAGGCCATAGCACAGCAATAATGATTCCACTACACCTCTATCTTTCCATGAGGAGCATCATTTCAAGCTTGCATACTTGGGAGAGAGCATTGGAGGGTAGATTTATTGCAGCATCTTTTGAGCAGTGGTAGAGCTTGTTGATGAGGAGGCCACAAGAGAAGGAGGAGGAATTTGTTTCTCTCTATGCAGTTTCTTGAGGGCAAGAAACATGTGGGAGGGGAGGACTGTAATGTTCCTAATTTTTAGCCTCAAGCTAAAATGGAACATTATAGTTGCACATTTTATTTTTGATTAATAAAATGGGTAAGGAGACACCTTAGCCCACTTTAGATGAAGAAATAACACTCCTAATGTGAAAAGGAGGAGAATAAATCAGCTAAAATAAACACCTAAGGGTGTGAATGGAACCCAGCTCACTTAATTTAGTCATCTTTGACTAAAGTCAACAACGTTGCCCAAGGAGGAGAGGCTTCCTAGAGAAGCTGCGCAGTTTTGGAGGGAAGACACTCATGTGAGGGTGGAAACCCTAATTGGTGGGACCTTGGTGGAGAAGAGTTCCCTTTCTTTATATGGAGGAGATGGTAGCCCATTTTCATCATGTTTTGGAGTTTCAGACTTGGATCTGCAAATGCTTGCATCCCTAAGCTGTTTAGCAAGGTGATGGTGCCCTTGGGTACTAGGGTGTTCCGGGTCGGGAATCCCTACCTCTTCCTCAAGGAAGGATGAGGAATGAGCTGATTTTCCTCAATCCAGCATTGGCCACAACTACATTCATCACCTACAACGTTATCTCTGCAGTAGAGAGGACATTGTGTTGTTGGGTGTAGCAAGAGAGGAACTCATGGAGTCTCTCTTGACTAATTTTTTTCAATGGAGGAGTGATCCACTCATTGGAGGAGCTACAAGGAGAATTCTCGGGCTTCATATCAGATCTGTTGGCATGGGCCGACATTCCATCATCTCCCACTGCGCAGTCCATGGAGGAAACTATGTTATTTCAGAGGAGACAGTGAGAGAGGGGTTTTGGAGCTTCAAAGGAGGATGTTTTTGAGACAAAGGGATCAGCCCTTTGTGTTGGAGACATTATCAGAGGAGGGAAATCATATTTCAGATCAGCCACAGCCTCATTCTTGTTTTTTTCAGTTGCAATGACAACTCAATTGTCACAATTTTGTATTCTCCGTCATTTCTAGCAATCTCTCCTAGATTGGCTAGAAATCTTGTACTTCAGCCCATCTCTTGTTATTGGGCTATTTCTTTGTATCCTACAACCACTTTTGTATTTCATGTACATTCAGTAGTTCATACCTTCATAGAGACAGTGCAATCACTGCTCTCCAGCATTTTGTGGAGTTGCAGCAAATTATGTATTTGAGGGTATGATCACTTGGAGTTTGGTTATATTGCATGAGGGGCTCTTCCCTCTTCTATTTCTTGTATATTTTCTGAATAATATCATATTTTTGGCTGCATATAATTTCCCTCTCATGATGTATTCATATTTGTAGATTTTAATGGTTATGTTCACATATTGTTGTAAGCTCTCTCATTGAGCATTGTTTTAGAGATATAGATTGGGGAGATTTGAATAACCCATCTAGAATAATTTCTTTGAGCTCATTTTCTACAAGGGAGATGTATTAGAGTTTTTCTAGGGCATCCTAGTGGTGGTTTGTCTTATTTATGTAGCAACTTCCTTATACAGCATCCTCAAGGACCCTGTAGCAGAAATTCTCGAGGTGGAATATTGCATATCCATAGACAGAGTTTGTGAAGGGCTAGCTAGCCTCAAGATCTCTCCCTTCTTTGGAAGGAAACATATCCTGTAAATTCCCCAACATTCAATATCTGAAATGGACTTGTGATGTCTCACTAAAGAAGGAATTGGAATATCTCAAGATATTCCCGATGGAGCAGCAAGTTCTAGATTTGGAACATTACACAGAGCAACTATCTTGGCACAACCTGTGCTTTTCTTACTGAAGAACCAATATGTATTTTCATGGAAAGAAAATACTAATGAAGAAGTGTGGTTACACTAAAGACACAGAATACAAGGGTCCAAACCCTTCATCTGGAAGATTGAAAGGGAAAGAGTTCTCAAAGACTCTGTCCCAAACTATGCATGAGCTAGAGAATGAAATCAGGGGAATGAGGAATGAAAGACCAGAAGATCTCTTGGAGATTTTTTCACATGAAGGAAGCCCCACTACTTCATATGATGTGTGTGAGCATTCAGCCACACAATCTGATCTGCAACATTGTAGCATGCCTGCATTCCTTGCAAGAGGAGAAGGAGGAGGAGAGACACCAAAGGAGGAGACTCTTGGTGACTATCTCCGAGAATATGAATCTCAGTCTAAAAGATTCAAACAACATCTAAGCTTCCCAGATTTTTGTCAACTCAAAGAAGAAATAAGATCCAACAGAACTATGAGAAGAAGAGGGTGCATGTAGCACACCTGGGCAGGACTTTCTTGCCTACTTTTGATGGGTCACCTGAAAGCTCAGCCAAGTCTTGGGTAAAGAAGCTGGACACATATTTTCAGCTGCATCAATTTTTTGAAGAAGATGCCATACGAGTAGCAGTGCTGCACCTCCAAGGTAAAGCATATGCCTGGTGGTTATTTGAGTCTTCTTCATTGAAAAATGTAAACATCTCTACTTATGCAAAGTTCACAAGGAGGTTAGTGAAAAGATTTGATTCTATGCCATCTGAAATTTCTGTGGGTAAACAAACTAAGCCTAAGAAATCAGAACCTTTGCATGAGATGGAAATATCCATGAAAATAACTCCATTTCAGAACATTGTTGGAGGGGTTAAATATCTGCTACATGATTTGCCAAGGGCAAAGGACCTACTTCAATAAGAACATTCTCTCAAGAAGAAGACATGAATGTTCCTTTTTCAAGAAGAGATCAAGTGAAAGGATCTCTTATTTATGAGGCATACTCCATTGATGGGGAGAATAAAGAAGAAGAATTGAAAGGTTCCTCCAGTGCTGTGACAACAGTAGGAGATCTATTTTTATTAAGAGATGGAGCTGAATTTGTTGCTTCTACTAAGAGGGCTCTTGTATCTTTACAAGAAGGCCCCAAGGATGCTATACATGAAGAGGATGAGCAGCATTTGTCTATGTTGATAGACAAAGAGACAAAACAATGGAGGAAATGTGTTCCAACACTGCATCCAATTTTTGGAACACACACTATGATGGATCAGTCCTTTGTGATCAAGACTCTTGACACCAAGGAGATGATGGGTGTTCATGAGTTAACTACATCTAAAGGGAGCACCTTAGACTGTGATATATTGTAGAAGGTGGGTGATGAAGAAGAAGATGGGGGAGTTGCTCCAAAATCTCCTTATCATGATACTTTCACACAACAATTAGAGATGGATTTGCACAGTGGAAGTAGTCATATTACGTTCCCATCTGTTGTTCACATGGGAATGAGCCATGAGACATCATTATCTTGTGGTGTACCACCTGGGAGATGACCTGATTCAGAATTGATGAAATATGTTTCATGCATTGAGAGTATGGGGAAATTACAAGGAGAGGGAAATAATTTTTCCCTTAACATCATTATCCATTCTCTCATCCCATACTACACTGAGAAATGATGCTGCAAGGATGAGGTATGACACCATCATGAAGCAAGGAAGGAAATCCTTGAATCAAAAGGCAAACTTGTCTAGATGATCCTCTTCCATACATGATGAGAGATGGTGGTCACACATGCATACTTTGGCAAAACCAAGGAGGTTGTGGATAGATGATAGCCTTCCATGGGAGACTAACTTCCAAGAAATTCCATCTTCTTTTGAGCATCTGCATGAGAAAGGAGGGTAGCAAGGAAGGACTAGCAACCTTCCACCTTGTACCTTTGGAATGGGAGATGTCAAGGAGGAGGAAAATGGGAAGCTTGGCTTTCCAACATACACCTTTGACATAGGAAATATCAAGGAGAAGAACAAAAACATGGCAGACACTTAAGGTGACACACTATTAGTGCTATCATTGTTGGGCACATTAGATCCCTATTGGAAATCCCAACTGCTGGTGGAATATTCCAAGGATCTTCATACTTGCATGATTCTTGATGACTGATTTCATGAAGAGAGCTATTCAATCCTTGATGGAGTCATCTATAATCATGGTAGGATCTTCTTGTCTAGATATTCCAAGGTCAAGGAGAAGTTACTATAGAGGGCTTATGAAGAGTTCAATTTCAGCCACACCTATTCTATGAAGCTCAACAATATCATTTTGAGGAGCTATTATTGGGAGAGCTTTGAAAGAGAACTACATCATCATTATCAGAGATGCATGGACCTTGTGGAGCTGGAGTAGCAACATGACTCTAGGGAAGAGTTAAATCAGCCCTGTATTACTTCCCTTGAAGAAGAAAGTATATCTATGCACCACTCCATTGATAGCAAGAGAATTGTTGGTGAAGATCATGATCTTAGTACATCTTTTTTATATTATGATTTCATGCATTCTTACACCATGTTTTTGTAGACCATGACTCCAAGGAGGAGTAATATACTTTGTAAGCCTCATGGCCAACATTGGGTCCCAAAGATTTCTGAATTGGGCCACTCCCTTAGAAGAACAAGGGAGATTTTTCATCATGATGGGTGCTTCTCAAAGGCACCAAATATATATCACACCTTCAACTATGGTGAGATGGTATGGGCAGCAAGTAAGTGGTGGGAAAACCACTTACCACATCCTTTTTTGATGCAGGCAAGGGTTTCTCTACGCTGGTTCCACAGGTGGGAGTATAATCCACCTCCATGTGCACAGATTTTTTATTATTGGCACATTGTTTTGATCCCCTATATTGATGATGTACTTATTCTTTTTCTGGGGATGTATGGAGGAAGGAGGGAAGGCATGCATGTGCCCTATGGGATGACTACACTCCTTGTACTTTCTGACTTATATTTCAGGGAGGGCATTGGGCAAACCATGGTTTTTTCATGTGACTTATTGTTTCCTTATGGGATGAGTTGTTTGCATCTCATGAGAACATTGTTGGAACAATTCATGGATGGATGGTTTGGTGATCACTTAGCTTATGAGAGAAGCTTATCCTTTGTTTGTGACACCAATGGAGGAGGAGATGAGTTGCAACACTCACCTTATCAGTTGCTTGAGGACAAGCAACATTTTGGAGGGGAGGACTGTAATATTCCTAATTAGCCCAAGCTAATAGGAATATACTATTTTGTTTTCATTTCCTTGTTGCAAGAACAAATTGTAAAGGAGGATAAACTTAAACTCCTAAAACAGCAAAATAAATCAATGCCCATGTGAGCAAGGCTAAATCTGGGTTGCCTTAGTAAAACCCCTTATGTGTGAAAAGGGATTAAGTCATTTGACTGGGTCAACTAGACCAAATCAACAGCACTGTCTAGATACATTGAACCACCTAGATGCACAGCGCAGCTTTAGTTGGAGGCTAATCATGTGAATGCAGCTAATTCATTGAGATGGTTTAGGGTTTGGAAAGGATTCCATCTTATTTAAGGAGGAGGAGGACAACATGAGAGGGGTTGTTGATGATATTATTTCTGAAGGATTTGTCCGCTTACAAACTTCTCATTCTCTAGTTGTTTAACTTAGAATAGTGATGCTTAGCACTAGGGTGTTGCTGATCAGAAATCCCACCTCCTTCCTTGAGAGGCCTCTTGGAGGAGTCTTGCATTTCTTGACCACTATCAGGAATTTTTCCAAGCTCTTATTTCAACTACAACATAGATCCTATTGAGGGTTTGGTTGTATTTGTAAGCTGCAGCAAGTGGAGGTTAGATCTCTTCAGGTCTAAGCCATTCTAGTGTCTCTTTTCACTGGGAAAGTCTTCTATCCCATTGGCAAGAGAGTATTGGATGAGGAGAGCTCATTTTCAGATCTTGGCTTGAGGCCACATAATGATCTAGAGCCTATAGCACAGTCTACCTTCCAGAACTGCATTATTTGCAAGGAGAAAGTTGCAGGGTCTTTTGGCACTTCAAGGAGGAGAGATCTCTAGTGTTGGGAATCTGCCCTTCACTGTGGTGATATGTGGATTACAGATCTAATCCATGTTCCATTCAGATCTGATCTAAATACTGATGTATTTTCTTCAGAAATTCTAAATCATTTTGTAGATCAGTTGCATTAGATCTCAGATCTACTCCATGTACTACATTTTCTGATGAAAACCCCAAGGGGCTTTTGAAGAGGAGACTCCATAGTGTACAGATATGATATAGATCTATATTTTTGTACACAAATCTTCTCTACATCTAAAGTGTAACTTACAGCTCTTTTTAGCTAATAAAATAACGTTTTCAAGCTTGAAAAATCATATCATATGGTTGCAGCCTCTTATTTTGGGCATTTCTTCATGTAAAGTTTCCTACTTTCTGTTCTATGATGTATGGGCTTCAATATAATCTTGATATACTGATGTAAATAACATGATTGATCCTACATATTTGCCTCCTGCATATATTTGGCTGAACTACATTATTTTTTGCATAGTTTTGTCACATAGTGTTGCAGTCCCTTCTTTGGGCAATTTTCTAGTTATACTAGGTGTGGCAGATATGTTTAACCCACCTAGAAAGATTTTTTTCTGATCTCCTCTTGGGTTTGGGTCTTATATTATCATATCTAAGGGATCCAAGGGCTGATTTCAAGTATTGTAGCATCCATTCCTGAAAAATGTGTTTTTCAGGCATGCCTTGCTAGTAGTCCCAATTTGGGGATATTACATCAAAGGATTCTTAAGTGCCCTTTATCCCGATCTTACCACCTCATAAAAACAACTTTCAAGAACTTCAAGGGTTATCTATCTTGCCCTGAAAAAATTTGACCTTTTAGCCTTGATCCCAGTCCTGTTTGCTTGATTTTGACTCCTCGGCCCAATGGACAAATAGATTTCCCACTATCCGTCCTTTCAAGTGATTTTTCCCACCAAATCTACCAAAACCAAACCAAATTTGCACATTCATAACTAGCCTAATATTTAAAAATCAAAACAAAGTTAAATTTTAAAGAGAGAGCCCTCTCTGAACCCTAGGAAGGCTAGATCCTAGAGTTTGAAGTTGGTTTGTGGTTACCTCGGTGAGTTCTCTCTCGAACCTAGAGAAATTACTGAGTGTTAACAGGTCCTATTCTTTCTTTCAAAAACACCATTTTTCTCAAGAGTATACATATTTGTGGTCTCCCTCTTAATGCCAGCTTCATTACAAAATTCATTGAATTCATGTGACTCATACTCGATCCCATTATCGGTCCTAAAAACTTTGATTATCTTCTCAGTTTGATTTTCCACCAAGGCCTTGAAGGTACAAAACCATTTGAATGCTTTGTCCTTCTTCTTCAAGAAATATATCCAGGTCTTGCAGGAGAAGTCATCTGCAAAAGTCATGTAATAGGAACATCCTCCTAAGGATGTCACAGGCAGCATACCAGATAAATCAGAATGAATCAACTGCAATATATCAGTTGTCTTTGTGACACTGAAGGGGAATGGTCCACTTGTATGGTTCCCTTTATCACAACCCTGACATATACCTTCATGATCATCTTTAAATTTGGGCATCCCTATCACCACCTTCCTTGCTTCGGGAAGGGCTTTGTAATGAAGGTGTGCAAACCTCTGGTGCCATAACTCTGTTTGAAGAGTTGTTCACATGACATATCCCCCAATGGAATTCCTCCAACTTAGTAGAGTGTATCAACTCTAAAACCAATAGTAATAGCTTCCTTGAAGTTCTTCTTCCAGATGCGTACCTTTCCATCAATGAATGCCACCTTGAATCCTTTGTCTTCCATTGTTGAAATAGATTCTTCTTCAAATCGAGTACGTACAACACACCTTGTAAACATATGACTTGAACTTGAGATAAATGAAGGGTCATAATCCCTATCCCTTTCACGGGATAGGTGGCATTATCTCCAAGTATAATTTCTAGATTAGTATCCTTCTCAATCAAATCATAGAGGACTTCTTTATAACCAGTGAGGTGCCTTGAAGCACCACTATCAATCAAACAGAAATTCAGGGTGTCGGGAGGAGATGCGGCAGAGAGGGAAGATACAAGAATAAATTCATTTTTATTATTATCAACAACATTATACTCATCATACCTGGAATTTCTTGACCTCTTAAAAGGTTTCCCATTTCCACTATGATCAGAGGGAGCCTTTCTTTTTCCTTTGAATCAGTTGTTCCTTTGATTTCCATTCCCCCTAGAGTTGTTGTTGTCACCATCCCTAGGAGAGTCCCTTCTATTAGGTCACTCTCTTGCATAATGACCAGACTTGTTACAAGTGTAACATCTTCCCTTCCTTCCTTTGGGCCTCGCTCTAACATGGTTTTGATTTCTTGGGCTACCATGGTTCTTCTTCTTTGCATGAGTGGCAAAGGCAGTAGGGTCACCTCTATTTCCATTGGAGGGATGATCTCTCTCCATTGTTCTTGTCTCCTCTTGAGTGCATCTAGTTAGAAATTCATCAAAATCAGGAATCATATTATTATTAAGAATCTAAGTATTAAATACATACCAGTCTAGGGGAAGTCCTCCAAGAGCAATGAGGATGAGCTCTCGATCAACTACTTCTTCTCCTATGGCAAGGAGATCATTCGTGATTTCTGTGAGCCATAAAATATGATGGAGGCTCATGAATCTTCCCCTACACATAGTCCATGACATCTTGATCTTCTAATGCAAAATCCAAGGACATCTTCCATGCATCATAATCATTCTTTTCAGTCAACTTATCATCAGATTTAAAACCCTCGTAGGTTGAGGAGGCCATTGGTCCTTGACAAGACTTCTTCTTCATGATTTCTTTTCACACTATCTTGGTCACCTCAGCTTTGATACCATGTTAACTGTAGATAACCATGGTATGTTATATGCTTAATGAAAATTTACTTCAATACTTCTTAGGCCCAATTCAATTTAGCAATCACATAAACATGAAAGTAAAATTATAATAGAACACAATAATAGATCAACAGAAGAAAAGGCAATGATATAGATCAGATTTTACATTTCTTCTTGTCCAGCAAATATATAGGATAGTTTGTGTTACGGTAGTCAACAGGATGCATCAGCCAGCAAAGTCTTTCTCAACATCAGATCAACCAACCCTCCAAGTGTCACACACAACCCTCAAAGACAGCTCATCAAAAGTCAACACAAGTCAACAAAAGAATCCATCATCGATATTTATGGCATCCATTTCTAGCATCCATATCTGACATCATCCATATTTCCGAAATCCATATCCAGCATCATCCATATTTCCAGCATCCATATCTGACATCATCCATATTTCTGGCATCCAGATTTCCAGCATCTATTTCTGGCATCCATATTCATATGTGGGAGAGAGAGAAACTTCTTCTAGGTTGTACGAACCAATCAGATCATGAGGAATGTGTGTGATGAGATGATGATGAAATGGACATCATCTCTCTCCAATTTATATCCATCAATGAGGGTGTGTGACACATCTGTTACACTTGTGAGCCCACATTACAAATCTAGCCGATCTTGCACATGTGTGGAAAATAAAATCAAAATATATGTTCTGTTCATCCAAACAAGATGATATTTAGGTCAATCTTGCACCTCTCTGAAAGAGTAATCCAAAAAAAATATAATCATCATCATATGAGCAATGCAAGATGGATTTTGGACCTAGTTTTCCAAAATTAACATAAGTTAACTAATTGACTTTCGGCATTAGAGTTGGAAAACCAGGGATGTGAGACTGATTCATAGGGGCATACCTGGCATTCGTTCTTGCAATGGAGCTCATCTTGGAACTTCATCAAGCTACTGATTTTCAAGTAGTGGAATCACCTTCCAGTTGATTATTTTATGTGTGGAGTTGCCAGAGCATAAATACAACCAATATGTGCCTAAGTGTTTGTTGCTCTCAGACCTTAGAACTGAAACTTTGTCGTTCTTCCCAGGAAAAATTTACACCTTCGTTCCCCAGCAACGTCGCCAAAATTTTATCACCAAATTGAGTCTTGTTGGACTACTTCAATGGTCAACTTGGAGTAACTATTTCAAACCATCTTTTCACTAAATATTAGCCTCTTCAGTCTGAGAGGGCTCTCTCAACTTATCAAAGGATTTACTCAATTAGGTCTTAAAACATATGGCTAACTCTATGAGTGTTTTAGTGTATGTGATTGCAGGTTAAAAATGAGGAATATTCAACTACCATTGGGTTTATGGATTCAGTAAAATGAAATCAATGACAAACATTCCTACTTATGGAAGCTGAGGCTTTTTTTGTTTCAATGATAGACCAACATTAACACATGGGAATAAACAGTGACTCTGTTGTTCATATTAGCCCTTCCATTCAAAATTTTGGCTAACAGTCCCATCTGAATCCGTTTAAAACCCCTATAGTGGCCCAAAGCCCTCACATTTCATCTATCGTTGCCCTCCCCGCGCACAAAAATACACCATTTCAAAGTTAAAACCCACAATTAAATTTTATATCGGGTCTCAGCCCCTTCGTTTTAATCCCCATGTGACTCGTATGCAAAACCTTGTGTTATAGCCAAACGGGGCCCATCGCTTTACAATTTCGGGCCAAGTCTTAGCCGTCCGATCTCAACCAAATCTACGGCCCGTAATCAATTCAGTAATGGTGGTCTCCGCGCCCGAAAACCAGTGGTCTTTTCCACACCACCCATCCATAGCTGGCGGTATTTCCCGCGGACCCAGTGATTCCATACGCTGGGTGACGCATGTCCCAGGGTATGATTGCCAAACCACCCATTTCGCGCATTAAAGTTCGGGCAAAGGTCGGGCAGCGGAATTCATAGCAGCCGTCGGATCTGTCAGCCTTCATCCAACGGTGGTCATCCTCCCAAGTTGCACGCGACTTAACCCAGGCTAATCGTGCTCCTAGCCCACCACACATTGTCTGTTGATGCTGTTTTAACCGTTGATCTCGTTCATCGATCGTGTGGCTCATAATTGTCTGCATTTTCCCCCATTTGACTAGGTCTATAGCCACGTCATTCTTCCACCTGTCCTTCGTCCATCCTTGTCATTCACTCCATATGTCCACAACGTCCTACTTATCCCCGTCATACATTCTATTTATCCATTTTATTTTAGCGTTGTATGTTATAAACTTCTATCAATTCATCTTTCGCTATCCCACTGTGTTTTCACCACCACCCTGCGCATTTCTGCCATGCTATCACGCCACTTTGCGCACAGTCACCTCCTTTAGCATTGCCACCTCCATGCATCATTTCCTTTAACGGGTTTGTGGTTTTGCAGGTTTTTCGTGGTAGAAAAATCATCATGATTCACTGCTTCGTTCGCAGAAGCCAAGAGCACCTCCCTCGACAGTCTCCGAGGGAGAAATTTAGGAGGGAAGCCAAGGGTAGTTGTTTTGACATGACCTCATTAATGGAAATATAGACAAGATCCACTGAACCCTAAATATGCTTGCAGAGGGAAAGATTACACAGTAAGAAATATTAATGGGGCAGCCTACGAAAATCAGTGAAAGATCGAGAAATGCCTCGCCCTGCATTAAAGATCTGGCATTTTAATTCAAGATTAGAGGGCCGAAAGTACCATGCACAAAAACAAGTAACCTCAAGGTTTTATTGTAGCAGATCTCCCTCCTCCAGCCAAGTACAGAACATTTGTATATTTTATTCTTTATGTCTTGATTATAAGGAGACTTTCACCTTCAGCATTTACTTCATGTAGCAGCAGCAGAGTACTTGCACCATTTCAGCACCGTCAAACAGCAGAGGCGAGTTTTTATCATTAATTTGTTTTAAATTAGATCATTAAATGTATATCACCTACCTCCTTTCTCGAGAGTTTTCTGCTCCTCCTATAAAAACTATGGAAAAACACATTGTAAGGGTTCCAGATTTCTATTAGCAAATTGTGCAGTGAAAGGCTTTTGTATACATCTTGTAAAGTTTCTGTATGAAGGCTCAGAGCCCCTAGGGTTTCAGTGAGGAGGATTTATAACTGTATTGAGGATTCTGGTCTTTGGTATCCCACAGTATGTAATCTTTTCTTATGTGTTAATATAACATCTCATTTCATGCTATTTATCTTCTTGTATCATGTTCTAGAATGCGAGTGGCTCACTGGTCTTAAGTAAGGATTCATCCTAGTTGGTGCCCATACTTGGATTAGTCAAGCGCTTTAAATAGGCCTAGTCATGATATACTGTTCCATATTCATTTCATCCATATTTTCTGCTATATTAGTTACTTGAGGAGGGTGCTTTTAAAACGCCATTGTCATGTATGGATTCTTAGTTGGATAAGCCCATATGTGGTTTTGTTGTGTATCTGGGTATCGGCCTCATGCTAACTAGTATCTTCTTCATGTTTCTTCACTGCATCCACTTTCTGATATTTGATTTCTGTGGCATATTATTTGAACTGGCCCTCTTTGCAGTAAGCTGTCTCTTAACTGTCTGATGCTTTTGTATTGGAGTTTTGCATGCTGTTCCTACATCATTCTTATCTTTGTATCAGCTTCTGAGAGAGTTTGGTTCCATTTCAACTAATTTCCTTGTTTTCCAAGTGATAGTTAGAGAGCTTTTGGATTGATAACCCAAGCTATATTATGAGCTCCTTGCTATGTTAAGATGTCCTAGGCACTGGTCTATAGCAACTCTAGGCTGTCTCTAGGGGTGACAAAATTGTCGACAACAGACTCAATGCTAAAAGGAATTCAGAGCATATATGATATGAATTCTGAGTAATTTAGCATCAATACTACTAGAAGTAAGATATAAAACAGACACATAAATCCATTGAAACACATCAAGAATCTCTGTTAAAGCAAGAAAAGTCACTATCTATCTATTACTAATATAAAAAATTACAATAGTAGTTGTGTTAAATGAATTATCCAACCCCTTATAACTCTAAAACTATCTCATTTATAGAGTGAGGACTCATACAAATTATATGACACCTTGCTAGCTTTGAATTCCCACCTCAGAGACCTATTTCAAACATGATTCCATCACTTGGAGACTTTCTAGGGATATTTCTATTTTGCAGAGTTTGAATACAAAAAGGACTCTTATTTCATTAAATAGTTCAAAAAATCCATTTAATAACCCTTATCAACTACAACCAACTAATTTTTTGAGTGTATTGCAGTGATGATGTGTCATTATGCCACGTGGATGTTGAGTTGGACCTCCTCCAAGTCGAATTTTACAATTTTTTCATAAATCTGGTTAATGAAAATTCTAAAAAATAGGCTTCAAAGATGACTGTATAATCTCCAAACCCTGATGGATTTTCAGAAACTTAGAGAGGTTTTTGTAGATGGACCTGTGCTAAAGAAATACCTCTTTCATATTTCCAAAATCCTTTTTCATTTGGTCACAAATCAAACTTGACGTCTACTGCTAGAACATTCATTAAAACAGAAAAAGCCTCAGCTTCCATAAGTAGGAATGCTTGCCATTGATTTCCTTTTACTAGATCCATAAGCCCAATGGTAGTTGAATATTCCTCATTTTTCACCTACAATCACATACACTAAAACACTAAAAAAGTTAGCCATTTGTTTTAAGACCTAATTGAGTAAATCCTTTGATAAGTTGAGAGAGCCCTCTCATACTAAAGAGGCTAATATTCAACCAAAAACTTGTTTGAAAGAGTTACTCCAAGTTGACCATTGAAGCAGCCCAACTGGAACTCAATTTGGTGATAACACTCACAAAGAGCATCATCCTCTTGAACCAGAACCATACCTATAGTAGATTCTACCGCGACGAGATACAAAAGGAAGTCTCTGCTATAATTAGGTGAATTCAATAAAGGAGCAAAGGTTAATGCCTCTTAAAAGCATCAAACGAGCGTTGAGAGAAGTCATCCCATAGGAATGGAATTCCTTTCTTCAACAATCTCATAAATCCTTTCGTAACCTCAACATAGTTAATGATGAATCTCCTCAAGAAATTGGATTTTCCTTAAAGATTTTGAAGTTGATGAATAGAAGACGGGGGAGGCAACTGAAGTATTGCCTCAACCTTGAAGGGATCTACCCGAATCCCTTCAGTAGACATGATTAATCCCAACAATTGACTAGATGTGACGGCGAAAATGCACTTATTTGGGTTCAACCAGATTTTGTAATAATGACATCTTTCAAAAATTTGTCGAAGATGAGAGGCATTAGAGAACTTTTAAGGTCTGAAATGGGATTCCTAAGAAAAATGTGCAACCAAAATAAAATTTATAAGAACAAATAGGGTTCAATATGATGATGTCAAACTTGGGGGATGATTCACCATTTTTGGGGTAAAATGGTAAAAAGATTAAAAAATAATAAAGCTACTTTTTCAACCTATATTTTCAACTTATCTCCCTAATTTTTTACTCAAATTTTGAGCGGGAGTACTCGCTGGATGCAAAATTTAATTCCTCATCTAAGGAGTACCCATGTTGCATATTTTCAATGGACCCTACTACACGAAAAATGAGAAATAACTGAAAAAACATGATTGCAATCACGTTTTTCATGTATTTCTCATTTTTTCGTGTAGCAGGTCCCATCAAAAGTCTGCAACATGGGTACTCCCTGGATGAGGAATCAAATTCTACATCCAACGAGTGTTTCCACTCAAAATTTGAGTAAACCCATAGGGAGATAAACTTAAAATACAAGTTGCAAAAGTAGTTTTTTTCTTTTTTCCCTCCAAAATTTGATGATGTAATCTAATCTTATTTTATTATTTCCACTATTATTTTATAATTTCCTTGGGAGGCCTATTTTATACCACAGTATTCCCCTAATGGATGATCAATTCTTTTTCGATAATGAGCAACTAAATCACCCAAATAAGCTTCGATGATATCCTTGATATTGTAGAAAACATAAGACATAGCTTGCTGGAAAGTACCCCCGACATTTTTAAGACCAAAATGTATCTTCTTGTATGCAAACCTACCCTAGGGGAAAATAAAATAATTCTTGTGCTAATCTTCGGGATGGATGGTAATCTGATTATATCCCGAGAAACCGCCCATGAAGGATAAAATCACATTCCCTGCACACTCATCAATAATCTGATCAAAAAATGGTGTGGCATAATTATCTTTCGGACATGATTTATTCAAATATTTGAAGTCAATGTAGACACATATCATTCCTTGTTTCTTTTCCACAAGCATTGGATTCGAAACCCACTAAGTCAAAGTAATGGGGTATATGAAACCCACCTTAAGCAGCTTCTCAACCTCGACCTTGATAACTGCGGCATTCCTATGGTTGTCCAGACGAAGCTTCTGTTGTATAGACTTAGCATTCTCGTAAGTCTTGATCTCATGCTAGATAATATATGGACCAATTCAAGGCATTTCGTCATAAGACCAAGCCAACACATCACGAAACTATTTAAAGAGATCGGTATAAATATGGATCTCTTCAAGGAAACATTCAACTTCGATGAAAAAATTCTCTATAACATGGGGATTCCTAGAAATGTTCACTATGATTGTCTCAGAAATGATATCCATGTTCCCTTCAGCAAAAATAATTTCTTAAGCCAAAGGGTTCAGGATCGGGTGAATAGGACCAGTAGACATAGGGCTAGACAATGTTGACTCAACCTCTCACAAATCCAGTAGAAAATAGGACCAATGATGCAAATCATCTCACGATATTTCCACACCATTCATTGCCTCTAGGATAGCCTCTTTAGATGGTAGAACAATATCGAGGCAGTCCTGAGAAGAAGATGAATTAAGTGTCCAATCCAGAACCAAATCTCAGTCCAAATCTCTGGTGAAAGAGAAACTGGATAGGAATCTGCAGAGTCAACAATAGACTGATAAGAAATCTTTGCTGCAGATATAGGGAATGCCATTCTACCCACTTTACCTTCTTCTAATGTGGTAGTAGGAGAAGGTAATGTTCAAGGGTCCGAAAAATAATGAGTAAGAACTCTCTTCGAGTAGGAGCCCTCGAGGATGAAATAACATTGATATGAACAAAAGGAGGTGAAATATCAAAGGTACCCATCAATGAGGTATACATTTCGACCCCTAAATTATCCACAGGTTTCTTGGCATCATTCACCAAGGGAAAAATAGAGTCAGAATATGCATTTGGATCTATCAGAGAATAGTCCATCGGATCAACAGTGACAATACTCCCTTCATGGGGTAAACAAAGGACATGAAATAATGATGAAGCAATAGCATCCATCCATAAATCCAATTCCTCCCTAGTAGAAGGTTACAGTCCAAATTTTCATCTACTATCTCTACTTCAATATTGAAAAATTTACCCCCAACACAGATGAGCAAAGCCAGAACAATGCCATGTAGCCTGTGAGAATGACCATCAAATGCAATGAGAAGAGTAGGTGAAGGAACAACTTGAGGAGATCCAATGGCTTTCCAACATGAGATAGACATGACACATGTGGAAGCACCATCATTAAATACCGTTCGAAAAATATTGATTTTCCGATACATAGATTTGATCTGAAAAGCCGTGTGATGAGGAAGTCTCTTCTTAAGATTTGACATATCAAATGTGATCATAAGAGAGTTATTTGGATTTATTGCCCCGATCAAGTGTGATGGGAATGACTGGAGTACCTCCAACGCAGACATAGCACAAGGACTCTGAGCCATATTTTCTACAATGGAGTAGTTTTGGGTTTCCTTGGCATTAGGTTTGATTGTCGAACGTTTAGCAGAATCCTTTGGCATGTGAGGTATAGGCTCAACTGCGGGCCTCACAATATGGAGTGGCTCGGAAGCATCAAGAGTGACCTTAGCCTTCGAAGACTCGTATTCACCATAATCATGTGATCTCATGGTGACATCAACGTGATCACTCATCATATATACATTTGAATCATTTTCCCCTTCCTAGTTGCCCCCTGTGGGAGCTCCAATATTTGCATTCATGACAGCTAGAATTTGCTACCCTTGGGGAAAAAGGTTAGTTAGGATAGCCTGGGAACTAGAGGAACTCTACTGAGCTAACAAGCGCTGAGCATCCTGAATCTTAGGGAAGAGATGGGTGAGATGGTCTCCAGTGCATAACTTGCATGGAAATTTTACTTTCTTCTTTTCCTCTCTCTTACCCTCTCCAACATTATTGTTGGATTTGTTTGCATTACCCTTCCCATCCTTATATTTCTTTTTTTTATTTTGTCCCTTCTTCTTCCCATTAGATTTTTTATTTCCTTTGGGGTTATAAGATTGAACAACATTAATCACTAAGGACTGGGAAGGAGTAGGCACTGACGATGTAGTATAAATAGAAAGAGCAGATTTTAGAGACAATTGCTGCAATTAATTCAAAAGGTTAGTCATTCCACTATCAATTGAACCGACAAGACCATTAGCATGAGGACCTGGCTTAGGTTTTGCTAAATCTACTTTAGAATGAGGAGCTTCAGGCAAGATCTTATTAAGAATCCCATATTGAGAATAGATCAGTTCCAACTGTTGGGCTCTAAATATAGTTTTCTCCTCAGAGAATACCCGAGAAAGAGATACATAGTTCGAGTTTTCTAGCTGTAAATATTTTAGGAACCATTCGAGAAGGAATTAATTGGGAATATGGGCTTTAATGAGCCTCTTCCTTCTCCTCCATTCCTAAATATGGTCAAAAATATGTGTTGCCTTATCTTGTTGGAAATCGGCCAAAATATTATTCCCAACATCATAGCGAACAGGCAACTGAAAATGGTTCAAAAACATGGTAGCCAACTCGCCAAACGAAGCAAAAGTGTAGTATCCCAAAATCAGGACAGCTCAACAAGCATGCACTAAAAACACATTCCCAGCAACATATGCTATAAAATAGTAAAATGAACCCTTGGATCCTGTAGATCAGTCAATATACAACCTAAATCCAAGAATAGAGCTAAAACAAATCAAACTAGGTGGGTTAAACAAGTCTCCCACACCTAGGATTGCTAAAAGAGGCTAAAACCCCAGACACTGCAACACATGAATTTCTGCATACAAGTGACTACGCAGTATAAAATAGGGTTTGTGAAAATAATTAGCAGATACAAATAGATCTGATATTTTATTAAATAATATGCTCAGAAAGATGAGATCTAGTCTCCTTTATACAAAAAGCTAGAGAACTCGGGAATGGCTTCTAGGAATTCACCCTGAATACAATGGTGATCTTCAGCAATATGGCTGAATAATCACTGCAACTACACCACAGGAGTGTACAAGGCTGTAATAATGAATATCTAATGCATATCTAAGAAAATGCCTTCCCCCATGGAAGAAACATCTCTCCAATCATGGGAAAACTCTCTCGAAGAACCACAAGGGACACTACTGAAAACTACCTTGCAGAAAGAACACAATTCCAGGATGGAATAACGCTGTAGATGATGATGAGGTGTTGGCCTACTGCAAAAGGTCTGATATCATCCCAATAATGCTCCAAAATGATCCTCCAATGGAAGGAAACTCCCCTACTGTGAAAAACCAACTCAGATAGTGGGTTTCAAAACCCTCCCTAGCAACACCCTACAACTCAACTCAACCTCTTGCAGAAACTGCGCTGAAACTATAGACTAAAGCTTGGCACCAATTCCAGATATGAAAAATTATGTATCAGATCTCTCCCAAGAGTTACTCAAAGGGAAGAGCAGGAATTCCTGAATAGGAATCCCCTAGTGCTAAGCAGCACCAGCAATCTTAGCTAAATAGCTAGGAGAGCAAAGTCTAAGTAGACATGAAAAATTAATACATAATCTAACCTCCAAATGGCTGCCATCCCCTTCCTTATAAACTAAGTGAGAATTCTCACCTTGGGTCCCACTCAATAGGGTTTCCACCTTCACACCAACAATCTCCCTCCAAAATTGCGTTGTGCCTTCATTAGAGCCACTCCTCTAAACTGCATTGTTTGATCTAGTCAAGGTTGACCACTTCAACTTGCTACATCCCTTTTCACACCTAAGGGTCTTCAATCCAACTCACATGTAGATATCTATGTTGAACCACATTCACATTGATCTCTTTCATTTGTTGATCCACTCCTCCTACATTTATGTTGTTGACTTGGTCAAACTTGGTCTTGTCCACATGCAAAATGTCTCTGTTCACACATGAGAGTGTAAATCCAGCTGGCATTATGATCCCCTTGCACAACATGAGGTATTTTATCCTCATTTCTAAAATACATGGGTCCCCTTCCCCCTTTATTCATCTCCTAAGTAATATGACAAATATTTAAAATTCCAATTTACTGCATGAAAATTTTGGAATATTACAAAAAGTGCCCCCAGTAATCTCAATGTACCAATTAGAAATGTTTCGAGTTAGGGTGTGCTGAAATAACCTCAACCTAATTGAATCATTGATGAGAGAGTTTGATGAACACCATAAATGGAAAGTGGTAACATGGTCGGTTGGATCCTCACCAATATTTCCTTCAAATTTCGGAATATTTGATGGAAGTTTAGTAGGGACCGGAGGCCAAACTGAGATGTATCAAATAGGATAATTAGTCAAATTTGATAGATCTAGAAAATTTAGGGTTTCCGGGAATGGTAAGCATGGAGGAGCTTGAGAATTCCATCAACCAACGAAAGGATTCCCAACATTATAAAAAGAATAACCTAGATTTGTTGAGGCACCAGGTTGCCATGGATTGTTCACAGAAAAATCTGAACCATAAGAGAAACCCTGTGGCCTAGAAGCATTCAGAGTAGGACCCCCCTCCCACCGTAAGGTTACCATAAACAGGGATATCCCACCCCCCCCCCAATCAAAGTGTTAAATGAAGATGAAACCCCTTGGTAATGGTTCCAAGCATTAGCAAACAGAGAGAAACCCTGAGAAGCACCTAAAGAGGAGAAAGGAACATTCCCCTGTTGGCCATACAAAAACTAATTATCTATTCCCAACCCAGTGAAAGCAGGGTTCCAGCCTTGAAAAGCATTATATATTTGGCCTCCGAGAAAAGTATTAAAACCTTGACCTTAAGCAGAGAAAGGAAAAGAACCTAAGGAAGGGTTCAAACGAGGGATATGACCACTTCTGAAGGGGAAACCCTGAAAAGAAATTGACCCTATAGCCATAGAAGACATGGGTGTGGAAAAAACATAAGTGAAAGTGAGAATAACTAAAGGAATTGCACTAGAAGGCATTCCAAAAGAAAAGGGACCAGAATGGGAAGAAAAAGCTTGGTTCACCCACCCGTAGAAGGAATGGAGGTAGAGCCAAAAATTGCAGTATTGGGAGTGATGGTCGAAATAGAAATGGTACCTCCTCCCTCAATATAAAGAGGAGTATGCACACTCGAAGTACTCATAGCTGAAGCTAAGTTCCCAGTTGTGGCCATCAAAAGAAAAGGAGAAATATGAGGGCTAGCCGGTCTATGAGACGGAGGCCCAACATACAATAGAATGTCCAAAAAACTAGCCGGAAGAGGAGAGGAAGGAGTAACAGGAGGTTTAGGAATTTATTCAACCTCAACTTCTTCTATCAAAAAAAGGACTTGAGAAAGGATTGGAGTACTCCTCTCTAAATCACAACTAGCACTAGGACTACCCTCAGAAATAACAACCCCAAATAGAGGATCACTCTCCAATTATTTTGAAACTAATGGTTAGAAATCACCAGTATAATTGATCCTAAGCCTTCTTGAATAAGGCTTGGCATTCACAGGAGAAAGCCCACGAAGCCTCCTTGATCGATGAACTGATCGGTCAACCACTTTTAATAATTATGATATTTTATATAGACTCAAAAAATTACAATGCTATGGAAATCTATGAGCAAAGAGAACTCTCTAAAAAAATATCCCTAAGATTTAGCAATCAAGCAGCCATCAAGTATTTCCACTTTGGGTTATTAGAATCGGACACCAAAATACAAGAAAGAAAAAATAAGGACCTTCCAAGAATAGTCTAGGGTAATTACACCCCAGGAATACTAGCGAAGGTAACATAAAAAATTACGTTGACCTCCTAACAAAATCCTTTGTTGGTGCAAGTACCCAAGCTTCACAAGGGCACCCTCCAAAAGTAATAATGAGAGTGATTCAATGTCTACCTCAGGTACCATGGGTATTCCCCCTCGCATTCCCTATGTGGTACCTAGGAATAGCAACTCTGGACACCAGTTCATATCAGCAACCTGGTGGAACGGTCTTTGGTTAAGATCTAGCAAATAGGAGAGGGAGTATCTCTCTTCTCTGCCTTCACTCACCCTCACGATTGACTCTCTGGAGGAGAGATTTCCTGGTCCACTTAAGGAGGTTGGATTTCACTCATTAATCAAATTCTAAGTTTGAAATTTTGAGTGGCCTTGGAGAGTTAACTCTTCACTCACCTATTCCAAGGCCCTATGACCTAGACTATTTGGTGTATATTAATGACAACTCAAAAATTCTAGTTCATTTTAACTTACGCGATTGATTTTAATGGTTGTTCTTTTAAGTCAGTGGTAAACTAAGAATGCAACTTATGAATTTTTTACGCAAAAGATAAATCAATAGAAACATGCTACATGCATATGCAACTTTTTCTTCGATGAAAAAGATTTCTACTAAGGTTCTACGAAACAACTAATAAAAGCATGAAATATTTTTTTTCTTTTCAATATCATGCTCACACACTAAAAAACTATCAAAAGACTAAATATGCTTAACGGTGCAACTACACTAATGCAAAACTACCAATGCCAAATGCAAATTCTAGGACTACTTAAAAAGGGAAGAAAATGAGTTTCTTAACAAGACAAGTCTGATCACTTTGACACAAGATCAAAGACAAGCCAAAAGCAAGAACTTCCTTGCATACAAATTCCAAAAACATCTTGATACAAGAAGAGATAAGCTCACTAAAGAACTTCTCTCAAAACCAAGCAATCCAGACCAAAATGACAAGCTACAAACTTGCTCCAAAAATGATGAAAACCATGAAAAAAAAAACTAAAATCAAAAGCAATTGAAAACACCAATGTTTTTTTAGCCTTTTACTTTTTAAGGAAGTAGAAAAATCTCTTTTAGAAAATCAAAAACTACCAAATACTTCAAATCAACAAATTGAGCCAAAAAACAACTCCAAATTCCTTAAGCCAACCATGTCACTTTCATGACAAGACTCAATAAATGGAATGAAGTAACTAAATCAATAAAATGGCTTGAAACAACAGTATCAACCTCCAACAATCATAGAAACTTCAAGAAACCATGAAGACAACTTCAAGATTTGACAAAAAAACTATTCTCAAGAAACCAAGAAAACCAAACAAGCCAACAAGCCAAAAATAAAAAATTGAAGTAATGACAAGGCCAAGCATGAGAAAACTGACACAAAATCCTTGTTCTAAAATGTCAGAACAACCAAGAACCTTATAAATAAGTCTCGGTGCAACAACCAATACTGAAGCTTCACCAAGCAAGGAAAACCCTAGGTTGACGGGTTTCAAACAAGAAATAGAGAAATTGATACACAGCAAACATAAACACTATCCAGACACATCAGAGGTTCTACAACGGTGGCCAAGAATAGACAAAATGACCTTACAGGACTCTAAAAATTAATTTTTTATTTGAAACTGGCCATACACAAGTTGGCGGTGTACAACGTGCATGCATACATGTCCTTGTCTAAGGAAACTCACATATACACATGTTTCTTTGGCCCATAACGGGTGTATACACGACTATGTGCACTAAAAGTTGCGTATAGAAAAGACAACAAGGAAAAATAAAAATTCCAAGCCTGATCCAGAAGATCAGGACTTTTTCCTGGATAGGTAAAGAACGAATAAGACTAGGAAAATGATCAGATCAGTCAGGGAACCCAAAATCTAGAGAAAAAAACCCAAATTATAAATTACACAAATGTAATCTTGAGTAGAGTCACCAATTCTGTTGCAGGCAAAACTACCCTAAGTTTTGGGTTGAGGGACCTAACAAAGCAAAAGGCATACAACAATAAGAAGAAATAAAAATAAAGGTCCTAATGCTTAAACTGGTAAACTTGGGAGAGAAGACCTTACCCGTATGTCTTACGTTTGAGGTCATTCCCATAGGGTGCAAACCATGTGCTTCTCCACATGCCTCAAGACCTACAACTCACTCAATAAAAATCACATAGACTAGTTTTACAACATATATATCCTAAATGTTAGTAGGTTATGTCATATAAGCTTATAAAAGATAACATGAAATTACCAATTACAATATCATTAACATTTATAAAAATCATATAAGATCATGACATCATGAATAGGACAAAGCTTATTTATTGATGTATGTAAAATATGTGGAGAAATATCACTTGAAATCAGCCACGGCTTTAAGAGAAACCTTCCTCTGAATCCGTCTAGCCCAAGCCTCAACAATCGTCTTCCATAAAAGGTGCACAAGGATGTCACATAAAGGAGATGAACATCTCAAAGAAGGAAACAAGGGTTTCCTGAACCTGGGAAGTGTAAGAGGCACAAGGATAATAAGACTTGATCTGGGCTATAATAATCTATAGTATCAATATGTTTCTGTCTCCTCCCTTAGGCCTTCCCCATGAGCTGTATTTATACTTCTTCAAAACATTTTTTCAGCTAGGAAATAGTTTGGTCACGGGCTCTTGTAGGTGGGCTTCAGGTGTAACCCGTAAATCCCGTCCAAATTATAGGAATTTTTGTATTTTTTAATATTTTAAATTTTATACGCGGGTCGGATATGAGTGGACCAATGAATGTACGCATTTTAGACAAGGCAGAGTCACGTATGGTATTCAAAATATTGTTTTCTAAGAAAATGACCAAGTCTGAATGGAAAGTGTTGCCCAAGGCCAATACATAGATCATAAAGTATATAAAGATGATAATTAATGTTATAACACTCCATAAGTCTAATCTGATCATTTTGTTCCATTATGAATTTCATCATGTTTCCCTTCTGTGTCTCAGATTCTTCAATTTCTTTATTCAATGGATCTTCAATTACTGGAAAATTCAGCTGCTTCCTCAATGCTCCAATGTCAACATTATTCTTCTTAATCAACTCTTCTCCAAATTTTACATTTTCTGGATCTCGTATCCTTGGCCAGAGAAGTGATCTTCTCCATCTTCAGCTTAGACTGAATGTTTTAAATTGAAACCTGCAATTTTGAGACAGTCATAGTTGTATTAGTTAGAGTAGAACAGATCATCTCACCAATTTATTTGTGTATCTCCATTTGATCAATGGGATGGATGTCTTTGGTGTCAAACTCAAATGTTTTCTTTTTGTAATTTTCTGTTGTTTTGGGTTGTGGAATTTGAATCTCAAGGAAGGCCATCTGCATCCTCCCTTTCTTTGAATCAAAAGCTGATAGGAGTCTACTATGTGAACTGGAAGTTTTCTTCCAAAACTATGTATAAGTGGTGTTCTTAAGAATTTCATTCTTAAGCTTGATTTCTCTATATCTGTCAAAAATTATCTTTTCCTTTTCTCCCTGAGCAACCTTTGAAGTCAGAACTATATATTGTTGACCCTGTGATATTGACGATATTGTAGGAGATGCAACAAATGTGTTGACTCCTTGTCATGAAGATGGTGTTTCCTTGATTATCATAGCAGCTCCTTCTACATTATTCTCTAAATCTAATTTAGGATTCATCTTGGTCCTCTTTTTGTACATGATCTTGAACTCTTTCCCTGCACTGTATGCCATTGATGGTGATTCTTACTCTCTCTACCTCTTTCCTACTTTCTCCCGAGGAATTGGATTATGTGAAGATGAAGTAGAAACAAGTTGTTCCTCAGGGTCCTGTAAAGTATTTTCTATCTATGTCAGTTGGTTTACACATATTTCAATTTCTAGTCTTTGAGTATGAATATAGGGAGTGGTTTTTTTTTCCACACTCAAATTAGAATTCTTCCCAGAAGATCATAGGACCATGTAAAAGTCAAACTGAGCTTCATCTCTTTGAGAATCTTGTCTGCTTCTACTCCTGCAGTTCTTTTGTTACAAACAAATGAGCCAACCTTTGTCTTAATTCTGAATTGAGATTTCTTTTTGGCTGATACAAAGTGTATTTCATCTGAATTGATCATATGCCTTATGTACTCTAATGAAAATACTCTCAGTGGGAGTTATTTGGGTAATTTGTAGGGTGGAAATTCACACCCATACACTCTGATTTCAGTATAGTTCTGGTACAGGTACCAGTCTCTAGTTTTTTCTTGTTCTGTTAGATGTAAAATCCTCTTTATTTCCTCATTGATTCTCGGCTCTGTTGAACTGGTTAGCATACTCATTGTTGGATGTATAAACTACTCAATGCACTAATTGAATGTAAATTTCTCTTGATCTTTCATTACTAGGGAAGTCCAAAATATTACATACTGTTGATTCCTTCCTCATCTAACTTCTGCATTGCAAACTTGAATCTTTCTACCTGATAATAGATAAACATATAAACCAAAATTGAATTATACTTGAACACTCCTTCAGTTGGTAACTTTAGGAATTTCTCACAGATACTGTCAGCTAAGAATTGGTTGAAATTAAAAATGATTGAAGGTTTTGAATCTATAAAAAAAAATTGATATGAAGCCTAATAGAGGTTCATCTACACATTGATCAGAATAATAGCCCAAGGGGCAGGATAACACAAAAATAATTTTCTTGGCCTGATCTGTGAAAATAGAAGAAGGGTAAGGTGGATTCTTTCTAGGAAATTGGGTGTTTTCAGGCAAGAAGAGGTCAAACATATGTGCTCTTTTAGAAAAATCTAGCTTATGATACAATTTAGTTAAGGCTTCTATTGAAAATGGAGTACTGGTTTTTACAAGAGGGGCTTGCATCATATGGTAAATTTTTTTAGCAGCAATGGTGAGTATAATTTCACCAGTAGTGGCTATGATTTCTCTCTGGTATGGGACATAGCAAGCTTGACATTTTCTAACAAAATTAGGGGAGTGAAATCTCTGGATAAAGATGTAATGGGGGAGATTGGACTCTCGGAGTCCAATTTCATCAGTTTTATCCATGAATTTATCTTCGAGCCAACAGTAGAGTTCGAAGAGATCGAACTCACATTGTGTATCGAAGATTTTGTAATCTCGAGCTGCCAGGGGAATGTGGTCCAGGTATATAGAAGGATGGATCAAAAGTTTTACAGACTCTTCCTAGTTTTTCTTCTTGGGAGGCATACTATCAATGTAGAATTTACAGAAATAGGAAGGAAGAACAAAATTTTACAAGGAATTGCGGGTTATAGTAGACAAGAGGAGAATTGGGGATTTTCATGATCGATTGAACACTTGATCGATAGGAGAATCAACAGTGGTGCATTAAAACCTGGAAATCAAGGTGAATTGACACAATTTTACGGCAAGAAAGGAAACATAGTGGAGCAACAGGGTTTTTAAATTTTTTGGGGGATTTTCCATTGCGGGCGCGAGTTCATTGGATTTCAAATGGTTACTGGAGAAATATTTATGAATTAAAGGTAATCTCGGGAAAAGAATTGATTGATTAACGGCTATAGCCACGCAGAATGTTATGAGTGGAGGGAGGTGTGTGGGTAGGGAAAGTGGGAATATAACAATGTTCGGTGGTTTTCGAAGGGGGGTGAGAGTGGTAAGTGGTATCATGAGGGGGGGAGGGGGGGGTGTCGGGGGTGCGAAATGTTGGTGGCATTCCACGTCGCATGGGACTAGTAGGAGGAAAACCGCCTTTTATTCGGACGATGGGGAAGGATGGAAAGGGAGGGCTGAAAAGCTTTTTCCATCATAGATCTAGTGAGGTTGTTGATCGGGCAACTGAAAAATGAATTTTTTTTAACCACAACCCGAAAAAAAGAACTTTTGTCATATGTTGACTTTATAATATGGCAAAAATTTGGGTTAAAATATAAAGCATTCAAACATAGGCCTTTGGTGCATATTACATAATCTTTCAAAATTAGGGTAAAATGCACCAATAAGCTTTTCGAAATTTAATTAACCACATTTATCCTTTGAACTTCTCTTTTTCACCCAATCCTAAAACTAATCATTCTATTTATTCCTAAGGTGCATTTAGACTTGTAGACCCTTATTTTAATTCCCTTGAAAAACAAAAACCTAATCTATTCTATCCACTTATTTCTCCATTGATTTAGCTTAAACCTTTGAATCAATATTATTTTTCTACCTAACTAACATTAGCCAAGATTAAACAGTTTGGCTAACCTTATTCTCTAATCTAATTAACAAAAATTTAAAATTGTTTAACCATGATTAAGATGTATGATTAAACAATGAGTAAGGATTGTGGCATTTTGAACAAGTTGCACACAACCTTCATTTTATTTAACAAAATGAAAATTGTCCATCAAGTAGTGGCATTTAGATTTGCAACACTTTCAGTATTATTTCTTTTTTTTTTCTTTTGTGGGGTTCTCATTATTTTTTTTTCTTTCACTATTTTTCTTTTCTTTTCTTTTGTCTCTTTATTCTATTTTTTTAAATACCCTCTTTTCATTTTCTTTTATATATTTTTTGGGAATCATTTACAAATTGAAAAATTATTTACAATATCATATAACCAAGATAAAATATCCAATCACCTTGAGATCCTATAAATTATAGGACCCTAACACATGAAATAGCTATTTATAGTGAATTATCAATTATCTGATTGATCACTGCATGTGAATTAAGTCATATTTAATTCACTGGACCTCTCACTAACTCATACATCAGTTAAACTAGTTACATTATCTTTAACTCAAACAATTAAGTTAAACAATTACAACTCAAAATAAATTTCAACTGGACCCTCTAAAACTTAGAGTGAACTCTACATGCCTCTAATTTGACCCTCACCTCGAATTGACTGAGTTAACTAAGTCTTCCTGACTCAGTTAACTCGTACAAGTTTCCATGTGATGTGGAATTGCAATTTCCTTCTAATTTAATTAAGGGAAAATTAAATTAGAATTTTATTCTTGTTTCCAATTTCAATACTCCCTCTAAACAAGAAAGGGATTTTCTATTACATTTATCATGCTTATGTGGAACTCAAATTTTCCTCTTGACAGTGCCTTCGTCAAAATGTTTGCGTCCTTCTCCTCTGTGGGAATGTACTCTAATGACATAATCGTCCTCTACACACAATCTCTGAGATGGTGATATCGAATATCAATATGCTTGGACCTGTCATGAAAAAATGTATTAACCGAGAGTTTTATGCAACTATGGTTATCACAATAAATCACTATTAGATCCATCTGTCTACCAAACAAACCAACAAGTATCTTCCTCATCCGAACGACCTCACATGTTTCCTGGTTGGCCTTCATGTACTCTGACTTTGCTAAACTGAGTGCAAGTGATATTTGTTTCTTGTTGTACTTGGAAACTGATGTTGATCCAATGCTGAAGATCCCCCCTGATGTTCTCTTCCTATCGGATGGACTCCTTTCCCAATCTGTATCACAGAATCATTGAAGCTTTACTCCCTTTGACCACATGTACCATAGTCGAAACTTTGTAGTGCCTCTGAGGTATGTCAACGCATGCTTTTCTGTCTTCCAAAAGAGCTTGGTAGGCTTAACCATAGCTTGCCTAAGCGGGTTAACCACATAGCATATGTCTAGTCGTGTGTTCACCAAATACATGAGTGAACCCACAAGCTTCCTGTAGATGGTAGCATCTACTACTTTGCATGAAGTAACATCATATTTCCTTTGGTTTCCTATTAGAGGAGTCTCCATGGGTTTTTTGACCTCCATGTGGAACTCCCTTAGAATCTCATTGACATAATAGCCCTGAGATACAAATAGCTCTCCATCTCTTTTCCAAATTTCCAATCCCAGGAAATAGTGCAAGAGCCCATTGTTCTTCATCTCAAATTCTCTTGCAAGATCCTATTTGCAAGACTTAATGATATGCTCATCACCTGTCAGTATCAAATCATCAACATAAAGTACAATGATAAAAATTTTACCGTCTACCACAATATGGTAAAGGTTCACATATGCTTCACTCTTGGCGAAGCCCAACCCGGTGAAGTAGTTGTTGGCCCTAGCGTACCAAGCAAGAGGTGCATGTTTTAACCCATACAATTCTCTCTTGAGTCTGCACACATGCGACTCCCTGTCAAATATATTAAAACCTTTTAGCTGCTCAATGTACACCTCTTCCTCAATCACTACATTGAGGAAGGTTGTATTTACATCCATCTTATGTATATTCCATCCCATCTATGGTGAAAGTGAAAGGATGGATTTTATTGATGAGTACTTTGTGACCGGTGCAAAGGTCTCATCATAATCAATCCCCTCCACCTGAGAGAACCCCCTGACCACAAATTTTTCCTTGTGTTTCACAACAGTCCCATATGCTACCTGCTTCACCTTGTAGATCCACCTGGATCATACAAATGACTTTCCCTCTGGTCTTGGGACAAATTCCCATGAATTGTTTCTAATAAAGGAGTCATACTCCTTGTTGTGGATCATATGCATATCGTTTTATTTTTTCAAATATCTGAAAATATAAAAATAAGAAATTTTTGGAAAATATGTTAAAGTATCAAAATATTATACTTTAGCATGAAAAAATATGTATGTTTGTCAAAATCTCAGTTAAAGTTTAAACATTTAAACTTTATAGTTGTGGGTTCACTATTTAATGTTAAACATTGATTGGTTTGATTCGCGAAAAGTGCTGATAATTAAATTCCTTATCAAAAGGCCCAACCCATGGGCACAACTAGCACACCGGATACCATGATGAGTGCCTTTTCAATTGACTGGGTTCACTGTGGGGACAGCAGAGATGAATGGCGAAGATTGAGTGCAGGGGCACCAGCCAAAGTTTTCCTCCGTACCCCGAGAGCCCCCGCAGTGATGTAAGGCACTGATTTGGTCACAACTGTCTTCCACGTAGAGCAGAGTTAACAGCTTGTTGGTGCATCTTGTCAACATTAAATTTAAAACCCGCACCACCTATTTAAAGAAAATTTTTATATGTTTTTCAAATTACTTGTGATTTGTTGCGTTGCACCCTGTTTTAGCTTTCCGCCACCTGCAAATTTGACCACCCTGTAAATTTTTCTCACGTAAATTTTCAACCATGGCTAAATGATCATCCTTATCAGGTTCAACTAGCCATATTCCTCTCATGTATACTGAGAGGGATATTCAAGATACCCTCTGTTCAATAATTCACCTCCCTTTCTACGAGCAAGTTATCTTGAATGATAATGCTTCCCCTGTGTATTATGCCATGGTCAAGTCTGGAGTTTTGTCTGCATGCATTACAAAAACGCATATTTTCCCTGAATTTATCTATTGGTTGGTATCCTTCATGTATCCAGGGAAGTTTTTTGTCATGAATTCCCAAGGAGAGAACGTTCTACAAGTGTCTACCCTATTAATCCACCAAGCCCTTTGCTATCCTGAGTTAGAATCATCCATCCAATTTTCTGACGATTCGCTGGTACAATATTATGATAATTTTGTAGGAGAAGAATTCAATCAGTTCATGTTTTATTTGAAGCCTGACATGAAGCAGTTTCAGCCAGATTGCAAAGAGTTTTCTATGGGGGTTTTTGATGCTGAGACTCATCCATTATTGAGTAATATTGCAAAAATTCTGGGTAAAGATGATGATAATACAGTGGATAAATCAGTCCTAGGGATGTTTGCCATGATGATGAAGCCAGGAATGGTGTTGGATATTCCATCATATTGGCAGGAAGCAGTCAATTCACAGCTGATAAGCCTTTCATTAACAGGTTCTTTTAAATTTCCTTCATTGATTGGATATTTGTTCTTATATCAGAATGTGGAAGAATTCATGCATTTAGGTCTGAATATTATGGATGTAAATAAAATAAGGCAATTAGTGATATTCTGGACAGATGTAGTTAGAAGGGAGAAAAATGAGGCTGGGTTGTTTGATTTTGCTAGTTATTACATGCCAACTACATATAAAATATTGAATGGAAGTCCTCCTCCTTGTTTCTTACCTAAAGCTCAGGAGTTTCTACATCTAGGAAGAAATTGTAAATATGGAGATTGGTTTGTTTTTGAGGAATATTCTGAAATGAGGCTATATGGAGCAAGTGTTGGGCCTTACAGAATTCCAACTTTTGTACCAATGAGGCTTTTTTCTTTAGAGTTCATTAGACGGAGTCTAAATGTTGATCAGGTTCATTTTGTGCCCTTGAAGAAAGGACACATGTATAAATTACCCATAGTTGTAGGCCCTTTCATAGTAAATATGAGGCAGGCATTTGATGAAGTAACAAAAATGTTAAATGACATGCATATGCTACTAGGAGAAAGTTGGGTTTATGACCCATATGGTGTTATTTAAAATAAAAGAATTGAGAATGGGTACTCTGCTTTCATTCATGAAAGTAGGATAGAACAAGAGAATATAGCATGTAAAGGTGTGATGAGTTCAGTAGATGCAAACATTCAAACTCCCATCATAGCAGATAAAACAACTAAAAGAACCAAGGAAGTAGTTATTGATCTAGATGATGAGGAGCAGGGAGTCAAGAAGAGAATAAAACTTACTGAAGAACCTACATCTAATGCACCTGGTTTTTATTTACATTTGGGAGAAGAGAAAAATGCTCCTGCTTCACCCAAGAATCATGAAGCTTCTCATGAACAGGTGCCCTTGATCAAACAACTATTTTCACAGATTGAGGAAAGAAATCAGAGGATGAAGGCCAGCATGGAGGCCCAAGCTGAACACCAAGTTGCTGCTGATCAAAAAATATTGTTGACAGTAATGGATCTTGAGAAAGATCAAATTAGAATTGCCCTGTCACATCCTACAGATATGTCAATTGGTTCTTCCAGCAATTTCAACACTTTCAATGTGACTGTGGATGTAAAGAAAATTCCACTAATGGACAAAATGAATTTGCATATGAAAACAGGTCAATTGATTGTAAATGACCTCACAAAGACTAATGCAATGGAAAAAAAGGTAGATAATATGTTGGGTAAAGTAATTAAATAGTTGAAGTTAGAGAAGTCTAACTCAAGAGCCTTAACATTTCAGAATGAGGAATTGAAGAAAATTATTATAAAAATTGGAGTAGACCCCAGTGATAAGACTGTTGTGCAGAAACTCATGCAAAGTGTTGAGGTATAAATATCCACATTAAGGAAGAAGATAAAGTTACCTACTGGAGAACATTCAATGGCTACAGAAGTTGCAGAGGTAGAGAAGGAAAAGGAAAAGTTGTTGCAGCAACTCATGCAGAAAGATGAAGAACTCTCCAAAATAAAGCAGATTGTTATTTCATTGCAAAATCATATTGATAATCATAATTGTACTTTTGTTTTTCCTACAGATGATGAAGACCCTCAAGCACAAATTGTTCAATTAAATACTGAGTTGCAGATGGCTGAAAGAGATAGAAAGAAGGCTCAAACAGATCTGGAGACTACAACAAAGTTGATGAAAGTCATGGAAAATGAAACTAACAAGTGCAAAATGGATTTCCGAAATGTTGAAGCTGAGATTAAAAATCTCAAAGAAAGACTGAAAGGAAATCTCTTACTGATACAAGCCAAAGATATCATTTAGACTGATATCATTTCAGAAATGAAATCTAATTGGTGCTTCCTAATGATAATTGCAAAAGAGAAAAGCGTTATTTTAGAATGTGAAGAACCAATCATGTCTAACAAGAAAAAAGGAATTAATAGAGCCATTTGGGCCAGAATATTCATTGATTTTATTAATTCTAAGTCAGGTCAAGAATTAGAAGAGAATGGCATGCATGATAGAATGTTGTATGAAATAGAAATTAACAAAATGATTGTCAGAAATGATATTAGAAAGGCTGCAGAGAATAAGTTGATGGAAATTAAGGAAGCAGTAAGTCAGTTTGATAAGTATTTTGATAAAATGACAAGAGTAGGCTTGCCATCATGTTGGGGAGCTGAAGGAAATATTTTGCCATGGAGCTCTTATGAGAACTTACTAGTGATGACAAAAAGCAAAGTTGATAACAGGCATGAAAAGACTCAAGTGCTTAAAGGAGAGACAATGGTCAACTTCTTGTAGAGACATTTTCAACTCTTGTGGATGGTAAAGACTCTTTTCACATAAAGGCCTTCTTATGATCGAATTGCTGCATTCAGATTGGAATATCACAATCTGACACATTCATCCCGGACGAAGGTAGAAATATGGAAAAAGTGCAGAGCTTGGACAATAGACCTGCCAAAAGGATCAGCAGCAAAGAAAGATAAATCAGTTGACCAAGGAAAAGAAGCCACATCATCAGCAATTCCTATATATTAGGATATTTATTTTATGTTATTTTCTGAAGACAATGTAATTGTAACAAGAAATTTTCAAGGCATGTAATAGACAGCCTTCAAAGTCTTAAACAAGTTTTGGTAGTTAGGATTGGTTACAGCAGTTCCAAACTGCTTTTTACTGTATTTAATGTAATTTTCAAGGGAGGGAAAGGTTCTGAGTTTTGGACCTTCAGACAGTTATTTTTTGTACGCAGAGATTCAAAGATTAATGAATGAGTAAGCAAGTTTCTGGCATTCTATTTATGTTGAAATGTATTCAAGTTTACATTGTGTGTTCTCTATCTATGAATAAAACAAAGTTATGAGTAGCAGGTCTCTTTTTATTTTTGTATATAAGAGTTAAAAATCTTAATTAGCGCTCCTTTGTTTTAAATATTTATTTCATATATTTCTTCTGGGGTTGGAAAATATATTTTCTGTATAAAACAGCATATCAGTTTGGACTTCTTCTTTCATATTATTCTGGTAACTTCATTCAACATTAACAGATGGTAGCATTGTGAAGCATTCATCATATTTTACATTTAAAGGTTTAATCATAAATACTTGAGGGTTAATAAAACAAATACATATATATTCGTGACATAATCATATAAATGTCTTAAGCACTGATTCCTTATCACGGCTAAGGGATTGTCTCTTAAAGTACAACACTCCTCAACCATGGAATTAACCCAAATTGGTTGTTGCACTTCGTCCTAAAAAGAGGATGGCTCTATCTCTACACTCTTGCTCATAAGATCCATGTAGCCAGTGTACTACTCTAGGGACCTTATTTTCCTGCACTATGATGTGGGTGTTTCCACATTCTCTCTAGCATCAAGCACCAACATGTTAGTTTCTTTGGTGTGCTTCCTTCCGTCTAGGGATGTCACTACATGAGTGGGTGCTTCCACTCTCTAATCCTCTGCTTGTGGTTGCTCCACATCTTGAGGTTCCTATTTTGGAGATAAGAGCTCCTCAACTGCATGCAACTAAAGCTCCCTCTCAAGGGAAATTCGCATGGTCTTCTCTTCATCGAATTTCACATCTCTTCTAAGCACTCTCATCTTGTGTGCTGGAAAGTACACCCAATAGTTGTGAGGTGTATGAGTTTACCCCACAAATATTATAAACTCATTTGTTGGCATTATCACTTTGTAATTTTCCTAGGCTGAGGAGGAAATTGCAGAGGTAACCACAAAACCACATTTAAAGTTGGGATCTAGCCCTTCCAACTTCAAAGAGGGATATCTCTATCTAATTTAGTTATCTGCGTCAAATTTTAGGCTAGTTATTCAAGTTTGAGATGGGTTTTTCAAAGGTTTGGTTGAAAAGTGCAGGAAAAGTACATTGGAAATGGAGTCATAAAGTTCGGGTGATCAAACACAAGAATTATAGAGCAGTTGTAATTGAGTAGGATAGGAAAGCTTTAGGATCTTATAAAATATCTGTGGGTGGAAGGATGGATATGATTTAAGTTGAATTAAATATAGATCATGTTCAGATGAATTATATACTTAATATCAAAAATAGAATATTGATATTTTTTACAAGCCATATCAAAGTACAATTAAGTAAATTCAACCCTTATCCTTATTGAAACAATAAAGAGAGAAAACATATGGAAAGCTTAAGAAAATGAAAAAATTCACATAAGAAAGAACATCACCAATTACTTGACAAGAGAATCCTGAAACAAAACTCTTTGTATTATCTGTAATTTGATCACTTCAGTATAGTGCCCATCTTTACATCAAAATGCAGACCCTTTCTTCATACAAGTTCCAACCCTTTCTAAGTCTCTTTACAAAGTGTTTATATAATATTTCCATTTCACTCAGACTTCAAAATAAAATAGATTAAAAAATAATATTCTTTTGGAAAACAAAGATATTTATGGTAAAGAAGAAGAAGATAAGAAAAGATAGTTAAAATATGTTGCGTAGTTTGAATTTTGGAGGATTATTCTGCTAACTATAGCTACTTTGCTGAAAATGTTGTTTGTTTGTTGCCTAAATTATAGGCCTTCAGTTTTTCTCATTCGATCATCTCTAGTAATTTGTCCCACCTTTCTTCACTTGGAATGGTAAAACTTACCATATTTATAAACATTTCATCTACCTCAACGTAGGTTTCAAATGTTGGCTTATTCACAAAAAGGTGATGGATCTCATGTTGAATATTAAGGTCAAAGTTCAGACCTTCTAAAAGAACTTCTCCACTAATATCTCCCTTTTCCTTTGTGAATCTTAATTCATCAAAAACTATGTCACACAGCCTTCCCTGGTAATTCTCTAATGGAATCAATTTGTCATTAGAGTTCTTTAAAGTTGCAACCTTTTTTCCTATAATAGAGAAAATTTACTACTAAATCTTTTGTCTTGTAACTCAAGCTCTTTACACTTATTCTTTAATTGTACCATCAAATTATTTTTAGTTAAGACTCTTTTGATCTCCATCATTGTGCTTTTTCCGTCCTCAATGCTCAGCTCTTCTAAATCATCTCTGGTTTTAGAGTTTAGCAGCTTTATCATTCTTTGTGCCTCTTACGGTCTATGTTTAAGGTATATTTTAGTATTTTCTAAAAAAAATTAACTTTGTTCACTAATTACTCTTGTTCAAAGGTGATTTGAATTGATGGCAACAAGTCATCCGCATTTGCATTGATGTTTTTACAAATTTTGCTTTTGGCCCCTGTTAGCATTTGGGTGATGAAAATTTTGTCTTCATACTATAGTATTTGACAACTAAGCTTATAATTCTTTTGCGTTTATGCAAGATAAGAATTATTTGTTTTGATCTTATTCTCTTCCATACAAGTCAATGCTACTAATAACTTTTCTTTCTCTTCTTTAACTAATGATAATTATTCCAAAGCTTTAGAAAGCTCTTATTCAGAATCTAAAAATGTTTCCTTTGTTGAAGCCTCTATTGTTGTACATGGGCCTTATGTAGATGTCCCTACTGCCTCCTACTTATATTTTCCTTTTAACAGTGTTTCCATGTCCTACTCCATATTTTGTATTTGTGCATCATGCTCAAAAACTATTGTAAATAAAATTTCCATTTCCATTTCCATTTCTATGTTAGCAACTTCTTTAGCTTGAGGATGTTTTGTGGATAGTATCTTTAGTTGCTTTGTTAATGCTTTAATATCTGCCTCTTTACTCTTTGTGAGCTCTTCTGCTACCTTGATATTAGCAGGGTCATGTCCTAGCTTTGTTATCAAATATTCCAGAGATTTGATTATGTTGTATTTAGCAAATGAGGACATTTTCTCAATCTTCAAACGACAATGCATATTATTTAAAGATGATTCTAACTTTGACGTAGTCATGATTGAACTAGTAATTGTAGAGAAAATGATTTCTCTTGTTTTTTATGCAAATCGATTTGATTGATTGCATGGATATTATTAGTGTCAATTGAGAAAATAGAATCCTTGTAGTCTTCGGTGATATTGGGAGCTGGCACTAAATTTTCTATGAAGGCCATTTGGAACTATCCTTTCCCCGAGTCAAATGCAGAGAGAAAAATGTGTTGTGTCTTAGTTTTCTGCTTCCAAAATTATGAATAATTTGAAGCCTTCAAAGCTTCATTTTTCAACTTTATCTCCATGTACCTTGAAAATATACTTTGTTGAGTTAAAATTTCAGAACTAGAAGGTACTAGAGATTGATTCATGTGATGTACATTAGGAGATTGAACTATTCCTTCTGCACCAGGATACTGCATTTTTGTTGTATACTAGGAGTCTAAACTGTTCCTTCTACTCCAGGAGGAGGAGTGGCAAGATTTCTTGTCATAACTAATGTAAGTTTCTCATGTGTATCCATTTCTTCTGAATATTATTCATGGATAGTGATCACTTAAGGATCAGCAGTGCCCGACTTTGGAGTGTTATGTAGATCCCTTTATCTTATTTTATATACATTAAACTCGGCACCTTGTGTTTCAGAATTTGTATGATACATGTCCACTCTCTCCCTTTTGAGCCCCTTTTCCTTAGGAATGGATGTCTCCATGGATGGCTGACTAACGAGTTGTTCCTTATCTTCTTGTAAAGTTCCCTCTGTCTATTCCTCTTGGTTAGCATAATGTTAAATTTTGGGCCTTGTTGTTTGTGCATAGGAAGTACTCTTTTGTTCCAATCTGAGTTTTTAAATGGTTCCTAGGGGATCATAAGACCAAGAGAAACTTGGCTTAAATTTCATTTGACATAAAATAGCTTATATATCCTTTGTTGCAGCTCTAGTATTGATAATATAGGGACCTATATGAGCTTTCAACTTGAATTGTGATTTTTTTTGTAGGACACAAAGTGAAACTCATACATGTTTAGCATTTGTCTAGTGTATTCTAATGAAAATATTATAACTGGTACAAACACTGGTAACTTGTAAGGAGGTAACTTTGATTCATATATTCTAATTTCAATGTTATTCTGGTGTAAATACCAGTCTCCAACCTTTGATTACTCTGAAAAGTGAAAAAAATTCCTTCTCTAGTGAAATCTTCAGGACCATATCACTACTAAGAAAAGATATTGAGGTATGTATAAATTTATCAACAAAATCAGTGCAAGTATACTCTTCTGAGTTATTTCTAACTAGATAAGTTTAGTGAATCACTCACAAAGGATTTCCCTCATTGTCTGTCATTTGTAAAGGAAATCTAAAACTTTATGACCGGTGAAATAACATAAGGTAAACCAAAAATGACTGATATTTAAATAATCCTTCAGCTTTGAAATTTACAAATTGATCATCAATTGAATTGGATAGAAACTTACTGTAATTGAAAATAATGGATGGTTTTTTTCCAACTACAAAAATCCCAAAACTATTTCATCTACCCATTAATCATTATGATACCCAAGCAGTCAAGTTACCATAGAAATTACTTGTTTGGGCATTTCTAGAAAAATCGAGACTGGTTATGGGGGATTGGTCCAGGGTAATTTAGTGTTTTTGGAAACATTCAAAAATGTGTGCTCTTTGAGGGAAAGTCAACTTTTTATATAATTCCATCAAGACATCGACTGAGAAAAGATGATGGGAGTCGTGGTATTCAAGTTGCAGGATCTAGAACATACTTTCCGAGGAAATGGAGAAAATGACTTCATTATTATGGGAGATAACCCTCCATCGTGCAAGAAATAAATCCTTCGCCCTTGGCCAAAAGATACTTTCAGAGGACTGGATGTTTGAGTTTCTATGAGAAGATTATGGAGGGAGGATATCATCTTCAAATTACAAGCTTATTTTCCTCTAATATCAACATGGGAAAGGCCATCATTGCAGGTGTCGATTTTAACCTATCAGTAGATGTAATTTCTTCAGCAACTAGTATAACTAGGCATGGTCAGAAATGGTTTAAGGGCATGGGCATAGACCTTGAAGATTACAAACTATTTCTCAAACCTCATGCTAGAGAGAAACCAGAGTACATCTTCCCTTTCAGACACCTCCTTAACAAATATTCTCTTTTGATGAGGTTAATAATGAAGTATTTCACATGTGAATGGAGATTTTCCAGGTTGTATAGGTACCATATTAGGTTGTTGATGCATTTGATCTCTACCAAATCACTTGAATTGCCACATTACTTGTACAAAAGTTTGGTTAGAATGACTGAGAAGGTTCAGAGAAAAAACCAAGATCATTTCCCAATTCTTTTCCACCATGGTCTGGTCAAACTCATTGTGTTTCATCACCTTTTAATCATCAACATGACATGGGAAGCCTTCATCAAGAGAGTAGCAGTAGCGCCCATCACTATCCCCCTATCATGCATAGCACACCATTACCATCACTGTCAGCGCAACTTGGCTCTTCCAGCGTGCAAACTAGGATTTCAAAGACTCCTAGGGTTTTTTAGTTCACTCATACCTATGATAAGGGAAAGAGACAGGTCTTTGCGCCCAAATCTATCAAAAATGTACCTGCACCTGAAACTATAGATGAGCAAAGTGAAATAGAGGAGAAGACTCTCATGCATCAAGATGAAACAACTTTGCACCAACATAGTGAACTAGTGCCATTGGAGGTTGAGGTAGCAGAGTAGGTTGAATTCAAATCATCTAAGGAGATTACTAGGGAGAAGGATGATGAGACAGCATAGATGAGGAATAATTTTTCCATTGCAAATTCTCAAATCACTTTCCTACAACAAGAGAATTGGTAATTGAAGGTGAAGTAGCCAATACAAAGCAAACCTAAGCCACAACTAGAGGCAGATAAAGGTAAAGGTAAGAAAATCATAGATGTTGATCAAATGAAAAACATGGAGACTGAAACACAGCCAAGAGAGACAAAGACAAGAAGCCTTAAGAGGGCACAAAGCTAGAAAGACAATCAACTCATCCACCTGAAGAGTTAACCTTTAATGAGCTAATAGCTATGGATATCAATCAAGACAGATAAATATGGTTGGAAAGGGTAAATGAACATTTGGAGAAGCTCTTGAAGAGAGCTAAGAGAGAAAACAACCTCCAAAGACACATGGAAAATCAATATCGCACCAGGAGCATGATTTCACAAATAAGGCTAAAACAATTGAAGAAAAGGCTAAAAGAAACTCAAATGAAGCTTAAAGAGAAGGATAGCTTAGATTTTCTTGTTGAAGCTTCCTTGGAAATTTAGACCATCACTCACATGTGCTACAAAACCAACTTTGAGAAGTTTTGAAGAATTTTGGTATTTTTTGTGATTTTTGCACAAATCTAGAAATTCCCTCCTCACAGATGCATAACAAGAATTTGTTATGCTTGTTTTAGGGGCATCCAAATGATGATTTTCCTATATTGTTGGATGCATTTTGATGAGTACATCACATATCAGGAACCATTTTTGCATGAAAATATTTAATTTTTCATAAAAGGCAAAAACACCACCCATTTTCTATGCTTCTACCACGTTTTTGGATGCCTTGTTACGCTTTTGGAGTAACCTTGGGAGAATGAACTTTTAGAGGCCTTCCCATGGGTCATTTTTCAAAATTAAAGATGTTCTAGAAACTAGACACACATGGCTAGTTGACCTATCTTCCATAATGGGATTTGGAATCCTAAAATTTCCTCAAAAATGGATGGAATATTATATTATGCATTTGTAAAATTCTATTATGCATCTGCCATAAAGTGTTACACATCTGCATAGGATTCATCAAGACACTTTTCAAGCTCAGAAAAATGTCAGAATTTCAAGGTTTTGTTGTCCTATGAGTTGGAATTAGATTAATTTAGTTGGTTTTTTCCTCTTATCATGAGGGAACATGTAATTTAATGTGGGGGACACACACTCCTAGTTCATAGTTGAATTTTAGGGAAGGGTTTCTAACCTCCCTAGAATCTAGGAAGTGGCTCATCTCATGTAATTGTGACGCATTTTGGATGGAATTTATACCCTATGAGGTTTCATTTGTCATATTTTCTATAAGTAGACTCTGTTTAGTCTTTTGTTTGGTTGTATAGTCTCATTTTGTAGTGGAGCTATTGTACAACCTTTTGGAATGAAATCAAAGACAATTTTGCAGAACTTGTGTTGAGAATCTTGTGGTATGCATTGAATTTGTTATTTCGCTATATGTTTATCTATTCATGTTGAATGATATATTTTCCTCTTTAAGAAACATGCTTCCATGTGTTTATCTTGCAAGTTTATAAGTAGAAATCACGTTTCTTCAGGCTCTATTTTAGACAAGGTTTACATGATATGTCTATTTTTTTTTAAATGAATGAATTCATCTCAATGCTCATTTAGACTTTCTATCACTTCATCCTATACTCAATTACAAATTAAACATGCTTTCAAGCTACCTATATGGCCTCACATATTCTCTGAAAATTGTCCTTGGAATTTAGACCTAAAAAACCCTAGACCTAGCCTCCTCACTGAAATTCCTATCGAGCACTTAAAACATCAAACCAAAATCCTATTTACTAAGCCTACATACCTAGCCTAAGACCAATAGATATTCAGTCATTCCATTGATTGTAAAGTGACAATGAGAGAGCCATCTCTAGTCCCGGTAGGGCTAGCTACCTGACCTAAAGCCTAGTCTATAGTTACCTTCCTTCAATCCCACTCTTAGCCTTGGGAAGTTGGGGGGAGTGATAACATTTTTGGCATCATTGTCGAGGAGTGAAGGTTAAATATTTCCTGGGAAAGAATGACAAAGATTAGCTCTGATTGTTGATGGTGAATAGTGATCAGGCACAAGAAGGTTGTGCATCTTTCACCTAACGACTCCAGTGTCGAAGAATCCAAAGGTTCAGAGTTTCCATGGCGATTCCACTGTTCAAAAACTGGTAGTTTGACGAACTTTTTGGTGACTTAAGTTTTTTCAAGATGGATTCAGCTGCTAGAAGTTATGCTCCTATGAATCGTTCTCACATTACTAGTTTTCCAAATCTAATTCCTTGCATAGATTGGAAAACTTATCTGCTCAAATTCATAGATGGAAACAAGGATGAGGTTATTTTGCATCTAATAAAATTTCATTGGCATATACATAAGCTTGGGATTAGGTTTCATGAGGATTGTTTGATGAAAATGTTTATGGCTACCTTGGAATGGAAGGTAAGCCCATGGTATGAAGGTTTGAAGCCATGTAGCTTATTCTCTCTTAAATATTTCCATACAATAGTCTTTGAGTTTTACGGAAATCCTCGCCATTCATTCTTGTTGTTCAAAGATTGTTGCGAATCTTGTGAAGTTTTCATTCATTACCTTGAAGAGGCTTTTGGTGATGAAGGGTGTCTGGATTATGAGATCATAGAGGCCCTTTATGAATTTTCTTCTCAACAAAAATAACAGAGATTAGATGCTTTGATACAAAAAATCATTCTCAGCCTGCATCAACTCCTTCTTTCCTTGAATATGAAATAGATCTGCATCCTAACAGTCAAGCTATATCCCATGAAGTTAACAAAATTTTGCAGCCTTGTCCACACTTTCATGATCAGGAGTATGAGAACTATTTTAAACAAGAAAATGAAATAGAGAGTTCATTTGTTTATTCATCTTCCGGGTCAATGATCGAGGAAAAGAAGATTAAAAATCCTTTTGAAAATTATTAATTTTAGTAGCATGAGAATGTAGCCCAAGATAATGGGATTAAAGGGGTATATGACATAGAATTGCATCTTGTTGTGCAAGTTATTGAATAGTCCATTAAAGTTAATCTTTTGCATATATCAAATGAATCTGCTACATTAGAAACTCTCAATTCATATTCACATGAAGGATTACTCCTGAATCCATTTTCCGAAAGAGATATACATGTAACTTCATATTTTGAAGATGCTAGGCTTCAAATTGACCATCATAAGTTGTAGTAAAGAAGTGAAAAAGAAGAGGTTGTTTTAGAGCCTTTTGCAGATGATGATTTTCTTACAAGTTCAGAAAATGAAGAGTCTGCTGAAGAAGAGGAGTTTTTCCTGGATCATATGGATGTGCACATTTTTGCTTTCGATAATATGGCTGCTTCAAATCTAGATTTTCAAGAAAAAAATTCCCTTTCTCCTGATATTATTGAAGACCCTATTTCTAGTTTGTTATAGCCAATAATGAAGGTTGATTTTGCAGCATTGAATGATGAAGGTTATCAGTTTCATCACATAGACAAACCAACAGTTTGGAAGGAGGTTTGTTTTCCTGTTTTAAATCATCCAGAAAAGCTTATGTTGCAGGTTCTTCATGATCCTTTGGTCAGTTTGTTGCAACCATATGGGAAGATGAATCTTCTTGTATTTATGGATCATGAGCACATGTTAAGTTTACACTTTGATTTGCCTATATTTTGTGTCTTTTGTCTGCTCGAGGAAAGTGTGAGCAGGATTCAAGTAGCCATTTGCTGGATTAGTTACACTGGAGGGATCATATCACATGATTGTATATACATATTCAGTAGGTGGGTGGTTATCATGAGGATTTGAAGCACAAGGCGAAGGCCCTAAGATATCGATGGTCTACTACCATAATTAGTTCAGTCAGTATTCAACATTTTTTGAGTCAAAGTCATTTTCTCTTTTAGTTATTCATTTCAGTTTGACGAATTTTTTTTCAATTTCCAATTTTGACTCCATTGCCCAATGGTAAGGCTACTTGATCTACGGTGTTCTTGACACCTCCTAAAGGAGCTACCATCCCTAGCTAGAGCCAATGTTAGTATTAATATGTCAGTGATCAAACGTACTCTTTCATTTAATTTCCTAGTAGTCATAGGTCAAAATTTTTGGTCTTTTCAAACAATTTTTCAAAATAAAGTTTGGTTACTGAAGGAGTCTAGGTGAGAAATGTTGCTCCCCTCATCTCATCTATAGCCATAATCACCTCAAATTTATTCCCATTCATTTTCATTTATAAGTCTTAGGTCATTCACTCCATCTCATCTAGGTCTGTTGTCTAGGTGTCATTGTTTTGCCTTTGAAAAGTCCAATTTGTCATCAAATAATGCAAACAATCCTTCATTTCCATCATATAAGTCTTCTAAGGGGAGTTATCATACTTAGGAGAATAAAGTGAGAAAAGTTTTCTTATTTCAAAATTTGTTTAAATATCAAAGGATTTCAAAAGGAAAAATTGTCTTCATATGTTAGTGTTTTCACTAGAGGACAAAAAATCAATTCAAAATCTTATAAAGGGAAAAAAGAGGCTCATCCAAACTCATTCTTCTCTTTTCATGTGTGGTAGAGCTCCTCTCATACCTCCATTGGACTCCATAGTTGTCAAGGGTTTGAACAAAGGCAAGAAAACTACTCCAAAACAAGTTTGTTATGCATATGTACCATTGTGTTACACATCTGAGGCACTATGTTACGCATTTGAGCAGTTTGTTACGCATCTTGAGAAGTTTTTTATGCATATGTAGCAGTTGTTACACATCTAGAACAATTTTTACACGTCTAGAAGAGACTCTATTACACATTTGGAAAGTGTTGAGTTTTAGGTATTTTGGATCCCAAACCACTCAAACAAGCTCAAGGGTCATTGAAATCAGTTTTTAAAGCTTTTACAAAAGTAAGTAAGAATTTCATATCCTCTTGTGGTCAATTTATCAAGAATACTATTGATTTTCTTACTCACTTCCTTTTTTCACTACATTTTCACTTCTTCCCATCATTAAAATATTCCAGTGAATCAAATCCTAACACTCTCATCTAACACTATCCTACACATCCCACATACATCATGTTGTCATTCCCCACCATCCATACCCTTCCTAAGAATCATTTTCACCAAACCCTAATTTCTTATCAATTTTCTAGTGTTAAAATGGGAAATTATCGTATTTCCCTCATTTGACCACTTTCATCACATCCCCTTCACCTAATTTCACTCATATCATGGAGCCAACATACAAGCCTATCTCCTGAAATTTTTGCAAAATTTTCCTTGGCTTCAAAACCCTTCATCTCACCCTCTAAACCTACCCCATTCCTATACTCTATATTTCCAAATTACACTAGACATACCCATTTCATCTACACACTAGATATTTTCACTAATAGAAAATATGGAGAGTGATAATAAAATCCTCAAGGGAGGGTGCCACATCAGATTTGAACCCTCCACCAGGCAAGAAAGCAATGCTTCACCCTTGGCCAAAAGATGCTTTGAGAGGACTGGATGTTTGAGGTTCTATGAGAATATTATGGAGGGAGGATATCATCTTCAACTTACACGCTTATTTTCCTCTAATCTCAACATGAGAAAGGTCATCATTGCAGGTGTGGAGTTTAAACTATCAGCAAATGAAATTTCTTCAGCAACTAGTATACCTGGTCATGGGTAGAAGTGGTTTAAGGGCATGAACATAGACCTTGAAGATTACAAACTATTTCTCAAACCTCATGCTAGAGAGAAACTAGATTACATCTTCCCTTTCAGACACCTCCTTAACAAATATGCTTATTTGATGAGGTTAATAATGAATTATTTCACATGTGAAGGGATATTTTCCAGGTTGTATAGGTACCATATCATGTTGTTGATGAATTTCACCTCTACCAAATCACTTTGTTTGCCACATTACTTGTACAGAAGTTTGGTTAGAATGACTGAGAAGGTTCAAAGCAGAAACCAAGAACATTTCCAAAGTATTTTCCACGATGTTCTCGTCAAACTCATTGTGTTGCATCACTTTTCAGCCATCAACATGACTTGGGAAGCCTTCATGGAGAGAGTAGCAGCAACGCCCATCACTAGTCATCCTATCATGCATAGCACACCATTACCATCACTGTCAACACAACCAGTGGAGGCTGGGTCTTCCAGCATGCAAGCTATGATTTCAAAGACTCCTATGGTTGTTGAGTTCACTCATACCTATGAGAAGAGAAAGAGACAGGTCTTTGCGCCCAAATCTATAAAAAGTTTACCTACACTTGAAGCTATTGTTGAGAAAAGTGAAATAGAGGGGCAACCTCTCATGCATCAAGATGAAACACCTTTGCACCAACATAGTGAACCAACGCCATTGGAGGTTGAGGTACCAGAGCAGGTTGATGTCAAATCAGCTGAGGAGATTCTTAGGGAGAAGGATGAGGAGATATCAGAGCTGAGGAATATTTTTTCCATTGCAAATTCTCAAATCACTTTCCTACAACAAGAGAATTGGCAATTGAAGGTGAAGCAGTTGATACAAAGCAAACCTAAGCCAAACCTAGAGGCAGATAAAGGTAAAGGAAAGAAAATCATAGATGTTGATCAAATGCAAGGCATGGAGAGTGAAACAAGGGCAAGAAGGCCAAAGAAAAGAGGCCTTAAGAGGGCGATGGAGCTACAAAGACATTTATCTCATCCACTTGAAGAGTTGACCTTTGATGAGAGAATAGCTATGGAGATCAATCAAGACAGAGCACTCTAGTTGGGAAGGGTAAATGAAAATTCTGATAAGCTCTTGAAGAGAGCTAAGAGAGAAAACAACCTCCAAAGGCACATGGAAAATCACTATCGCACTAGGGAAATGATTTCACAAATAAGGCTAAAACAACTGAAGAAAAGGCTAAAAGAAACGCAAATGAAGCTTAAAGAGAATGATAGCTTAGATTTGTTGGTTGAAGCTTCCTTGGTTGTTTAGCCCCTCAATCATAGGTGCTACAAAACCAATTTTGAGAAGTTTTGAAGAATTTTGGTATTTTTTGTGATTTTTGCACAAATCTGGAAATTCCCTCCTCACAAATGTGTAACAAGAATTTGTTGCGCTTGTTTTAGGGGCATCCAAATGATGATTGGATTATATTATTAAAAGAATTTTGATGAGTGCATCATAGATCAGGAACCCTTTTTGCATGACAAGCTTTAATTTTGCAGAAAATTCCAAAAAAACACTCATTTTATATGCTTTTGCCACTTTTTTGGAGGCCTCGTTACCCATTTGGAGTAACCTTGGGAGAATGAACTTTTGGAGCCCTTTCCATTGGTTTTGAAAAATTCAAGATGTTATGGAAACTAGACACATAGGGCTAGTTGACCTATCTTCTAGAATTGGATTTGGAATCCTAAAAGTGCCTCAAAAATGGCTGCAAACTTTTGTTACGCATCAGTAAAATTTTGTTAAACATCTGTCAGAAAGTGTTACACATCTGCATAGGATTCCTTAGCACACTTGTCAAGCTCAGAAAATGTGAAAATTTCGATTTTTTGTTGTCCTATGAGTTGGAATTAGAGTAATTGAGTTGTTTTTTTGCCTCTTATCATGAGGGAACATGTAATTTAATGTGGGAGACACACACTCTTAGTTCATAGCTGAATTTTAGGTAATGGTTTCTAACCTCCCTAGAATCTAGGAAGCAACTCATATAATGTAATTATGATGTATTCTGGATGGAATTTCAACCCTATGAGGTTTCATTGGTTATATTTTCTATAAGTAGACTCTCTTTAGTCTTTTGTTGTGTTGGTAGTCTTTTTTTGCAGTGGAGATATTATACAACCTTTTGGAATGAAATCAAAGACAATTTTGTAGAACTTGTGTTGAGAATCGTGTGGTATGCATTGGAAAATTTTCTCTTTCTCTATATGTTTATAAATTCATGTTGAACGATATATTTTCCTCTTTCAGATACATGCTTCCATGTGTTTGTCTTGTAATTTTATAAGTAGAAACCATGTAGTTCATGCTTTGTTTTAGACAATGTTTACATGATATGTCTATTTTCTTCAAAATGAATGAATTCACCTCAGTGTTGATGCATACTTTCTATCACTTATCCTATACTCAATGACCAATTAAACATGCTTTCAAGCTACCTATTTGGCCTCACGTATTCTTTGCAAATTGAGCTTGGAATTTAGACCTAAAAAATTCTAGACCTAGCCTCCTCATTGACATTCCTATCCAGCACTTAAAACATAAAACCAAAATCCTATTTGACGAGCTTACACACCAAGCCTAAGGTCAATAAATATTCATTCATTCCATTGACTGCAAAGTGACAACGAGAGAGCCCTCTCTGGTCTAAGTAGGGCTAGTTACCTAACCTAAATCCTGGTTTGTGGTTACCTTCCTTCAATCCCACTCTCAACCTTGGGAAGTTGGGGGGAGTGATAACATAAACCTTTTTGTGAATATCAACAAACAAAGTAGGCCAATTAAAACCAACAACTAAAACTTTATTTGATGTGCCCTTCCAATACAAATGTCCTCTAGAGTCTCCTTTATGAAATTCTTCCATTACCTTATCAACTTCATCTTTTAACAAACAATTCAATAAATACCACTAGTATATTTCCAATACAAGGCTTGATCTAAAATGTAGAATTTTACAACTTTTAATTTAATGAATCTTGCCTTGGTTTTTGTCAAACCAAGAGGGGCTTGTAAATTCTGCAAGATATAAACAATATTTGAATACCAAGGGGAAGTAACAAAACTTTCTGATAGTTGTGGAGTGACCATCTCTTCTTCTCCATCAAGAGCAACTACAAAGTTTATATCAAGTGCATGGAATTTTGATTCAGCCATTAACTTGGCTAACCCTTTACCATTAATAAGCTTTGTTGGCTTTATTTTAATATCAAATTCCAAAATAATTTCTATCCATTTACCTATTTTTCCATATGGATCATTTTGAGTGAGAATGTCCTTGACCACTACATTTGGAACAAAAGCAACTATGTGAAAATGTAACACAAACACTATGAAATCATTTAGGGCTTTTACTAAAGAAAAAACTTGTTTTTCCATAATTTTATAATTCAAAGAAGCATCTCTCAATCCTCTGTTGAAAAAATCTATAGGTTGTTCGTGCCCTTCTTCATTTTTTTGTAATAATACTGCAGCAACGGTATGTTCTGAAGCAAAAGAAAATATTATGAAGTCTTTGGTATAATCTAGACTAATTAATACAGGAGCACGAGTTAATGCTAATTTCACCTCATTAAATGATTGTTTTGCTTCTGTATTCCATTTTACTTCAGTGTCATTTCTCAACATGTTGGTTATAGCTCTCAAAAGCAGAGCCAAGTTAGGTATAAATATTCTTAAAACAATTATCCTACCAATGAAATATTGTACTTCCTTCCTATTTCTTGGGAGATCAATTTTCATGATTTCTTCAATTCTGCTAGGATCAGTTTTTATACCATCCTTGGAGATTACATGGCCTAATAATTTTCCTTCTTCCATTCTGAAAAGAGATTTCAATGGATTCAAATATATGCTATATTTTATACACCTTTCAAAAATAGTTTTCAAATGATGCAGATGATCTTCATCAATCCTGGAAAAAATAGTAATGTCATCAAGATATAAAATAATAAATCTATCCCTTTCATATGAAAAATCAATATCCATTTCTCTTTGAAAAATTTCTCCTCCATTCATGAGCCCAAAAGACATTTTGACATACATAAAATTTCCCCAAGGTGTTGTGAAAGTTGTCTTGTCTTGATATTCTAGATGCACTAGAATCTGGTTATAACCAAAGAAACCATCAAACAGTGAACTTCTACTTCATCCAACTACTCTTTGAAGAATATGATCCATTTTTGGTAGGGGGTAGTTATCCTTAAGAGAGACTTTATTCAGGTTTCTAGATTCTACATATAATCTTATTTCCCCTCACTTTTTCCTTCTTAGTACCAAATTTGATACCCATTTAGAAAATCTGAGTGCAACTATGATCTTTGCATCAAAGAGTTTTTTAAAATCCTTCTCAAATAGAGGCAGTAAGACTGGATTGACTCTTCTCAATTTTTGTTTGAAAGTCCTTTGATCCTCTTTTATAGGGATAACATGTTGAATAATAACTTTATCATAAACCTTTAAATCTTGATATCCCCATGCAAAAATATTTTTATATTATTTAAACAAATTAATGTACTTTTTTTCTTTTTCTTTTGGAAACAATGACTTTGAAATTTTAACAATATTGGGAATTTCTTCGGTGCATATGTTGCAATCTGATACATCAGATCCAGTTGGCTGAGTTGAAAACTTTTCAGCAACATCATTAAAGTCAAACAATTCTTCAAGTGGTACAAGACCTCTTGGGATTGTGTTATTCTTGAGCTATAATATTTCAGATTCCTCGAAATCTTCGTTGGTTTGATTGAAAGTGTTTTGTTCTCCACTATCATCAATATCTTTCCCTTTATGTTAAAACTTTCCAATTCACCTTTTAGTTGTAGGAAATTGTTGGGTTGTTTTTCATTATCAAATACTTTCCAATATCTAATGTTATCAGGAATGGCAGGTCTATGTTTCACATCAATTTCTAACTTCCTGATTTCTCTAAAAGGCATTTTTCATGTACTTGAAAAAGTATCTAACGCATCTGCCAATACATTTTTATCTCTAGGAATTAATAACAGTTGATATTCTGGAAAACACTGTAAAAAATCTAAAACAACTTTCCCATATGCTCTCATTCTAGGATGTTTAGCTGCATATTCACCTTTTATTTCTTTTATGATAAGTTATGAATCTCCATGAATTGAGATTCTCTTAAATCCCATTTCTTTTAACTTTTAAAGTCCCAATAACAAAGCTTCATATTCAGCTACATTGTTTGTACATTCAAAGTTGAGTTTGTAAGAATATTTCGTTGTCGTACCTGATTTCATATTTGAGATCCACACTCCAATGTCGGCTCCATATTTTCTTAATGCTCCATCAAAGTCCATGTTCCATGAGAAATCTTGTTGTTCCTGTTCTTTATTCCTCATCTATGGTTTTCCATCATCTATTTCTTCCGATTTGATACCTGTAACCTGATCTTCTTCTTCCAAAAAAATATCATTGTGTAGAATAAAAGAGTCCATTTCTGAATGTACACAGTAAACTGGATGTTGGGTGTGGAGCCTGATTATCTTGTTTATTTTGTATCACAGTGTTGGACCCCTATATCTTAATGGGGCGACAACGCCGCCCGTAATTAAATATTGCCTGGGGGTTCCAAAGGGGGCGGCTACGAATTTATGGAGGCCCCCCTAGAAGGGGGTTTTGGGGGCAGTGCCCCCGAAGCTAAAAACAGATGTAAATTTGCCTTGTAAAAGTATAGTAATTTCTAGTCAATCTGGGTCGTTCATTAAGCAGATGATCTGACGGTAGAAGTTATGTTTAGTTTAGGGTTTTTTGGCCCTAGAAGGCAACCCCTCACTTGTATGAGGGTATTGTAGTGTGGCTGTGCATTGTATGTGTATTATTAGAGTGAGAAACAGATAGGGAGATTGTGAGAGAGAACATAGGATATTACAGCGGATCTATTGTAGGTTGTGTCTCTTCATTTTGCTGGATAATAGAAAGGAAGGACTGGATTTTCGAGGTGGACATAGCCCAAACTAGGTGAACCACATATATGTGTCTCTCTGGTTTTATGTGTTTTGTGTGCTTGTGTTTTCCGCATATTTTATGTGTTGCATTGCGCTGTAATATATAATTTTTCTAACAACTGGTATCAGAGTCGAAGGTCTATTTGGCTGATAAACTCGAAGGAAAGAAAGTTTCCTGCTTCGAGTGGGAGCAATGGTGGAAGATGGTAAATTTATGGTCGAGAAATGTAATGGCCAAAACTTCCCAATGTGGAAGATGCAAATGGAAGATTACATGTATCAAAAAGAACTGTACCTACCATTGAGTGGAAAAACAAAGAAGCCGACGACTATGACAGACGCAGAATGGGAAATTCTCAATAGAAAGGCACTCGGAACAGTACAGTTGTGCCTCGCAGCATCGGTAACCTTCAATATTTTGAAGAAAACAATAACAGAGGGCTTGATTAAGACATTGGCGAAACTATATGAAAAACCCTCGGCCTCAAACAAAGTATTTCTTATGAAACATTTATTTAATATGAAGATGTTAGAAGGTGGATATGTTGTAGACCATTTAAATGATTTTAATACAGTTACCAGTCAATTAAGTTCTGTAGGGGTAAACTTTGATGATGAATTTAGGGCTCTTTTATTTCTGTGCTCATTTCCAGAAAGCTGGAATGGTTTAGTTATGGTCATTAGTAACTTTGTCTCTGGATCTAGTACTTTAAAGTTTGATGATGTTGTCGATGTTATCCTTAGCGAGGAAATGCGACGGAAAAGTTACGGTGAGACATCGGGTAATGATTTGAGTGCAGAGTCTAGGGGAAGAAAAATGGAAAGAGGAAAGAGCTCAAGATATTGCAGTAAATTAAGGAAATGCATATCCAAGTCTAGATCAGGGATCGTGTGCTGGAAATGCGGAAAAAAATGACACCTGAAGAAAGACTGTAGATCTCGGAAGGGAAAAGAAGGATACACACAGCAAGAAAACAATCATGATGCAAATGTGACAGGTGATGTGTTACAATATGCTTTGATTCTTTCTTTCGAAAATGTTACTGATTCCTAGGTGGTAGATTCAAGGGCCTCATTCCACGCCACACCTGATAAGAAATATTTTCATGACTATGTTCAAGGAGATTTTGGACAAGTTCGTTTGGGCGATAATAAACCCTGTAAAATTGTTGGAATGGGTAAAGTTCTTGTAAAACAATAGAATGGAAACCAATGGCTATTAAAGGAGGTAAGGCATGTTCCAGATCTGAAGAAAAATCTGATTTCAACAGGGAAGTTAGGCGATGAAGGTTGTGTGACAACTTTCACAAATAAAACTTGGAAGGTCACCAAAGGAGCCCTGGTAATAGAAAAATGTGAAAAGGTTGATACATTGTATTTATGCAATGGTATTTCTAACTCTGTTAATGCTTTAACTTCCAAAGGAGAAGATGCATCATTATGGCATAATAGGCTCGAACACATGAGTGAGAAGGGGATGGAGATTCTTCACTCAAGAAATTTGTTGCCAGGTTTGAAGAATGTTGATTTGGATTTCTGTGAAAATTGTATTTATGGAAAGAAAAAGAGAGTCAGATTTATCAGAGTTGGGAAAGAAAGGAAGAGCGAAAAATTAGAGCTTGTGCATACATATGTATGGGGACGCGCTCAGGGATCATCTCTCGGTGGCTCTCATTATTATGTTACTTTTATTGATGAAGCAACTAGAAAAACTTGGATTTATTGTATTCAGAATAAATCTGATGTATTTGATACTTTCAAGAAATGGAAAGCTTTGGTTGAGATTGAGACAGGAAAGAAGTTGAAGTGTCTAAGATCAGACAATGGAGGTGAATATTGCAGCAAAGAGTTTGATAGGTATTGTTCAGAGCATGAAATTCACAGAGAGAAGACAGTTCCAAGAACACCACAAAAAAATGGTGTGTCAGAAAGGATGAACGACAATCATGGAGTGTGCAAGGTGCATGAGATTGCATGCAGGATTGTCTTTACAATTTTGGGCAGATGTTGTAGATACTGTTGTTTATCTAATAAACAGAAGGCCTTCAAGTTCCTTGGATGGTGGTATTCCAGAGGAATCATGGACAAGTAAAAAGGTAAACTACTCTTTTTTAAAGCCTTGTGGCTGTGAGGCTTTTGTCCATTTTAATAAAGAAAATGGAACAAATCTTGAGGCAAAATCAAATAAATGTACCTTTATTAGATATGGTGTTAATGATTTTGGTTATCACTTATATGATTATGAAAATCAAAAAATCATTAGGAGCAGAGATGTAATATTCAATGAAAAGGTATTGTATAAGAATCAGTTGCAGGAAAAAAAAACAAAGAATACACAATTCTTGATGAGATCACAGAAAAAGTTAAAGTGCCTGAAAATAATAATAAGCAACAATCACAACAACAACAACAACCACAACAGCAACAGACACCTTAAACACTTGAAAGTGGTGTTAGAAGATCTACTAGAATAAGTAGACCCCTTAAACGATACTCTCCTTCATTATATTATTTATTGTTGACTGATTCTAATGAACCCAAATGTTATGAAGAAGTAGTGCAGGTTGAAACCAAGAAGAAGTGAGAGCTAGCCATGGAAGAAGAGATAGACTCCTCAATACATAACCAGACTTGGGACTTAGTCAGGTTACCTACAGGTAAAACAAAATTGCAGAATAAATGGGTTTACAGGTTGAAGGAAAAAGATGGACAAAAACAGAGGTACAAAGCTAGACTTGTGGTGAAGGGATTTGCACATAAGAAAGGTATTGATTTTGATGAAATATTTTATCCTGTTGTTAAGATGACTTCAATTAGAGTTATTTTGAGTCTTGTAGCAGTGGGAGATTTGCATCTTGAACAGTTAGATGTAAAGACAAAATTTCTCCATGGATATTTGGAGGAAGAGATCTATATGCAGCAACCGGAAGGATATGAGGTCAAAGGGAAGTAAAAATTAGTGTGCACGCTAAATAAGAGTTTCTATGGCTTAAAACAGGCTCCAAGGCAGTGGTATCTAAAATTTGACAAGTTTATGTCTAAACAAGGTTATACTAGATGTCACTCTGATCATTGTGTTTATCTGAAAAAGCAAAATGGTGGAAGCTATATTATATTGTTATTGTATGTAGATGACATGCTTGTTGCAAGGTCTAACATGCAGGAAATAAATGTGTTCAAAAGAAAATTGGAAAATTCATTTCCAATGAAAAATTTGGGAGTTGTAAAACAAATCATTGGTATAAGAATAAATAGAGACAAGAAAAATCACAAATTAACACTGTCTCAGAATGATTACATACAAAAGGTGTTGAAAATATTTAATATTCAGAATGCAAAACCAGTTAGAATACCTTTTGCTATCCATTTCAAACTTAGTAAGGAGATGTTCCCCAAGACCCAAGAAGAAATGGATTATATGTCTAAAGTTCCATATGCATCAGCAGTTGGATGCTTAATGTATGAAATGGTCTGCAAAAGGCCTGATATTGCAGTGGGAGTTGTAAGCAAATACATGAACAATCCAGGAAAAGAACATTGGATGGCAGTGAAATGGATTCTCAGATATTTAAGAGGTACCACAAATCAAGCATTATTCTTTGGTGGTTCAAACATTTCTCTACAAGGATATGTTGATGCAAATATGGTAGGTGATAGAGATAACATGAGAAGCACTACAGGGTATGTATTTATTGTAGGTGGAACAATTGTTAGTTGGGTTTCAAAAATCCAAAGTTTTTTTGCACTTTCAACTACATAAGCAGAGTATGTTGCTACTACAGAGGCTAGTAAAGAAATGATTTGGTTACAAAGTTTTATGGATGAATTGAGTAAGAAGCATGATATGGGCACGTTATATAGTGATAGCCAAAGTGTCATTCATCTTGCAAAAAACTCAGCATTTCATTCCAGGACTAAACACATACAGCTCAAGTATCATTTCATACGATCAGTGTTGGAAGATGGACAGTTGAAGCTGTAAAAGATACACACTAGCCAGAATCCTGTAGATGTGCTAAAAAAAGTTGTAACCAGGGAGAAACTAAGAATATGCTCAGTTTCAATTGGTCTTCAAGTATGATAATGAAGATAAAAAACAGCCAAGTTCAAAGTGGAGTCATTTTCCGTAAATGAAGCAGCGGTGGAGTTTCTATAATCAGTCTCTAAGTGGGAGATTGTTGGGTGTGGAGCCTGATTATCTTGTTTATTTTGTATCACAACGTTGGACCCTTATACCTTAATGGGGCGGCAAAAACACCCATAATTAAATGTTTCCTGGGGGATCCATGGGGGTGCGGCTACGACTTTATGGAGCCCCCCCCCCAATGGCCGTAATTAAATGTTGCCTGGGGAGTCCAAGGGGAAGTGCCCCCAAAGCTAAAAACAAATGTAAAATTGCCTTGTAAAAGTATAGTAACTTTTAGTCAATCTGGGTCATTCATTAGGCAGATGATCTGACGGTAGAAATTATGTTTAGTTTAGGGTTTTTTTTTCCCTAGAAGGCAACCCCTCACTTGTATGAGGGTATTGTATTGCATTTTTGCATTGTATGTGTATTCTCAGAGCAAGAAACAGAAAGGGATACCATGAGAAATAACAGAGGATATTACAGTGGATCTGTTGTATATCTGTTGTAGGTTGTGTCTCTTCATTTTGCTAGATAATAGAAAGGAATGAATGGTTGTTCGGGGTGGACATAGCCCAAACTGGGTGAACCATGTATATAAGTGTCTCTCTGGTTTTATGTGTTTTGTGTGCTTGTGTTTTCTGCATATTTTATGTGTTGCATTACTCTGTAATATATAATTTTTCTAACACCAGATAATTATTAGGTTTATCTTGAATACTCACCATATATTTCATTAGAGTCTCTCTATACAATCTTCTTAATCTTCTTTTTTAGCCAAAAAAAATAATTGTTGCATATGTCATATTCATTTTTAATGTACCTTGTAACTCCCCCCCCCCCCAAATGATATTGACAAAATAATTCCATATTTAGGAGGGATATCAGCTACAACAATGTCCATCACTAAACTATTTGCTAGAATTTGAGTAAGGGTAACACAAATCTTTAATTAATCCTAGACATTTTACTTTTTTGAATCAAAGGAGTAAAGGTCTTTATAAGGTCTGCTTATATCTAATCCCAATTTTTCCATGATCACCTTTGGCATCAGGTTGTTGGAGACACTATAATCCAACATGGCATTATGAAGAATAAAATCATGGATGTTGAGGCTGACATAGAATTGAGGAACACTAGCATCTTGTGGAACTCCATCTACTTCGGGTCCAAACAGTAACTTAGGTTGATCATCAGTTACATTGACATTGTTTGTTCCTTCTTGGATTTTCAATTCCTTTACAACTTGACTTTTATAGACATTGTTATTTACCAACTCCAGTAATGGAACAGGGATTTTGACTTTTTAAAGATCATTTTCAATATTAAAATAAGGTTTAGCTTTTTCTACTTCTTTAATACTTACATCCTGCTTTTGAGAAATATCATTTTGGTTATCTACCTTTGTTTGGCTAGTAGAAGGTGTATCACTTTGAGTCTTCTTGGGAAAGCTCACTGCAACTTTTTTACTTCTTAAATTGTATTTCTTTTTTACTTCCATGATAGCATTCTGATATTCTTTTTGATAATCTACTAATTTTTTAGACATATCCTCTGGTTGTTATGATAAGAAAAGATCTTGTTCTTCCTTGGTTAGAAAAACAAGATTTTTTCTCCTTCCCCAAAGAGGTTAATTTGATCTTCCTCTGATTCTGGTACAGTTTCTTGTTCTTCTTCAATGAAATTCTCTTGAAAAGGAGGTATAATTTGTTGTTGATCCACTTGGTTTAGTTTCTCTCTCTGCTTCATTTGGGGTTGTTGCCTTCTAAAATTTGGATTTCTAATTTGAGGGCCTGCTTGAGGTTCTCTTGGAGAGGCTCTATGAATCACAGTCATTCGCTCCATCATCCTTTTCATAATTTTAACTAAGCTGTCTAAATTTACATCTGATGAAGAAGTGGAAGGTTCTTCTTTAATGGTCACTCTTCTCTCAGTCCTCAACTTTTCCCTTTTGGCTAACAGATTAGCCTCTACAATAACAACATTTCTTTGCACTTCTTCAAAGGTAAGAGGATTTCTTTCTCTTAATTGATAAGCCATATCTACATCAAATCCATCTGGGAACTGAATCAAGGCTAGTCTTGGTGGGGGTTTTATTATTGCTAGGATAGAATTGTAGGCATTATTAAATCTAATGCAATAATCTTGAACAATTTCATTTGGAGCTCTCCTTAATCCCTCATATTCTGTAAGGATATGAAGGGGATTATTTTTCACTTCCCACCTAAAAAGGAATTTTTGATGGAATTGTTGTAAGTCTACAATACTTGAAGTTGGTAATCCTTTGTACCATTTCTTTACTTCACCAATTAGGCTTTGTTCAAACAATCTCATTTTTACATCATCGTGATCAAATTCCTCTAGATCTGAGAGATAATTTATTATGTCAATGTGTTGTTGTGTTGTTACAGGACTTGTACCATTGAATTGTTGTATTATATATGCATAGTCCTTTGGCATGTCATTCAATGGTGCCTATAATGCTAAAGGAGCATATTGGCCTTCCATCACTGGAGTATGAGAAGAGGATGATATTACAGTAGTGGTTGATGAAAAGGGTGGAAGAGGTTGTTACACAACATTTTGTCACCGTCCCTGCTATCCCTCATCCGTACATTGGAGGACTATTCTCGTGACCTGTGAACAGTAAAATGTCCTGAAAACACCTTGATGGTATCCTTCTGCATAAGGGCAAGAATTCTCCTAAAGAACATTTCCTTGGAAAAGCCTCAAAACCCATGTTTTGGCATTGGCGCGAGTAGCCAATTTATCCCTCGCGCCAATGGGGAAAATATACACTAGTGGGCACACCAGCTGGCGCTCTGTCCCTGTGTTGTGCCCGCGCCAAGCCTATTAAGGAATTTTTTTAACAATAGAAGGCGGAAGTTTGATTCTAAAAACTTTAGAACGAATCATCAAAAAGAGGTTGGGTTGTTTGGCTCCGGATCTCCCTGATTAGGAAGTGGTTTTCCACCTCTCATGGAACCTTCCTAAGAGATAGGACTCTATCCCATGATTATAGGGATCCCAACTTCCCTTCCTCCCTCTATAAAGGCCTGCCCTCTCCATTTGCTAGCTAGCTGAACTTTTGGGAAGGAAATTATAGCTGAGTGACAATCAAGAGCTAAGGAGAACCCTGTGAGAGAGAGAGTTTTGTCAAATCCCTGATGAGATTTGTGAGACACGTCCCACTGGACTCGTGTCGAAGGAATATCACGACATCAGAGCATCGGTTGTAATCGTTCTCTCGTATCTTAATATACATGACTCTGCTATTGGTTCCATGATTGCGTTTTTCCATTATATAATGCAATTTCATTCATTCCTCTATGACTGATCAATAGTATAAAGTGTGAAATATTACGTTGCATGTTGTCTCTCTTCTTTGCATGGGTACAGGTATCTGGATGCAGCGAGCTCGCAGATCGTGACCTGTCCAGCTAGGAACAGAAGCGCCACTTCTTCTTCGACAACAGCAGCGAAGGAATCACGGTAAGCAATCTATCGTGATTCTATCTTTTGTAACTGGGAATCAATAGCTTTGCATGTTTCGATTGTTGCTAGATCCACTCTAGGGCTAGTGGGATCGCCTCTGTCCGCATAGGGGATTTACCTCCACAACAAATTGGCGACTCCACTGAGGAATAGTGGGAATTGGTCCTTCCTCCATTGGGTTGTTTTTTGGCTTTTTGTTTGATTAGTCTGCTTTTTTGGTTCACCTTCCTTGGTGTTAAAACCCTGTTTAGCCCCCAGAAGACTAGATCTAGCCTTTGTTCATTCATTTTCATAATTTTCTAGGGTAAACATGATTGGCACGGTTATCCCTCTGACAGTTGCGTTGAAGGGTGCTAGTTGCTAGTTAGGCACCTGTGCCATCCCCTGTTTGGGCGCGCCAACCCTGGTAGGTTTTAGGGTTTGCTTTTTTTTGAACTTTCTGAGCTTGAGTTTTGGTCCTAGTTTGTTTTTTCTGATTGTTTGAGTGCTTTGGAGTCATTTTTTATTGTTTTTAGCCCTTGTCTTCCGGTTGTTTGCCCTTTTATGTCAGTTTTTCATTTTATCCCTAGGGCTTCTAGGTGCTTCAGTGTGCTGAGCCTCCCATGGGAGTTTTGGGTCTTTTCTTTCCCGGTCAACTTTGTTTCTGCTTCTTTGCATTCATCTTGTTGAATCCAATTGAGTCATTGTGTTTATTGAATGATTTTCCTCTCTTTCGTTCAGTTTCACTTTGTGTTGCTCCAAGCCTAGATCACACGGCTTGTTTGGGTCTCTTTCGCGATTCTTCTTCGCTTTGAGGGATTTCGTCATCGGTTTGAGTCTTGATTGTGCTTGTTTAAGTTGAGTGAACTTGTTTTGTTTCAGCTCGCTCTTTATCATTCTCAAATTGATGTTTTCATTACTTTTTCATTTATTTAGTGCATTTGCTCTAATATATTGAAAAATACAAAAAAAAATAATCTTTTTCATTTTTTATTGGTATGATGAAAATTGAAAACTCTTTCGCATTACTAGTGTTGTATAATTATAGAGAAAAGTTTTCTAGTTTCATTAGCTTGTATTGAAATCAGTAGTGGATGTTTTTGTGTGCTCATTTCGCTATCATTTGAAACCTCTCAACTCTCTCGTAGATAGCTCTTCATTGAACGAAATGATATTTTGTGGCATGTAGTTTTCATCTAGAGGTTTTATGAGATCCAACATTCGATAGGGCCTTGAAATCGAAACGTAAATTGAAGATCAACTTTAAAATTTACTGAATTAACCTAAGGCATCATTGAAACTTAACGGAACATCTAGTAGTCTAAGGTAGAGACGTGTTCCAGCGTCTTTAAGCCTAGTAGTTGTCGCTCACCATCTGGCTACAAACAGCGCTAGTACGGACCTGTGCTCCCCGTACCGTCACATATATAAAGGGAGACACCATTAGGTTGCAAATGCTTTATCCATAGGAAACCGAGTCTGCCGCCTTTTACCCGTGATACACCGAACACAGCATTCGCGGAGACTACCTGCACATACATCAAGTCCTTGGTTGATTTCTATTTCATTTTATAGCCAAGGTGTATATGGTAGTTCACAGGAACCTGGTACACCCTTCTACCTAGACTACCTAAGCAGTCATTTTCAATCTTTACTGACTCCATAAATTTTAAAACATCATCGAGCACTTGTCCTTTCATGCTCGTTTCAACCTGAAAGTGATAGAGTCACCTTTTGTCTGTTTCTCAACTCTTAAAATATGAAACAGCAAAGTTTTGTTGCAATGTTTTAAAAAATTAACTTCCCACGAAATATTCTTGGTTAAAGTTAGTTTCCTTAGGGTGTTGTTCTAAAAGTTGTTTCTGATGGCAACATTTCCAAAGTTTACTAACCCAGGAATCCCTTCTGAAGGGAATCTTGGTCCTTTTCCTACTTTTGGGAATGTTGGTGCTCCTTATATGGCAACGTTGTCCCTACCTGGTTTAACTGTTGGATTTCATGTATGGTTATTTTCGACCTCGGTGGTCCCGAGTGTTTCGTCCACCATACAACCATCTCCTCCACCTGAACAACACCATGTTGCTTCTAAGGTGGACCTCTCACCTTCTTCGCCTATTTCTTCGTCCTCCTCTTCTACTTCGCCTAGTGAAAGTCTGGATTCCAGTAACCAGGTGGATAAGAAGAAGAAGAAGAGGACCAAGAAGAAGAATTCAGATAAACGAGAGGCTAAAACTACAACTACTACACTTAAGAAACCATCCATTGCAGAACCGTCCGAGCTTCCACGGAAAGTCAAATTCCCTTGCATGCTCTGCAAAGTTGACCATCTTCTTCGAGATTGCCCTGGCATTCCCAAGGTACTTGAAATATGGTCCAACGGTTGTCCGACGTTGCCTTTGGCTTCTGGAAGTCATCTTAGTGGCACATCTTCAACTAGTGCTGATAAGACTCATAAGAAACAGGGTAAGATTACCAATCCCTGTAAGTTGTGTGAAGGGCATCATCCCATTCACCTTTGTCCGTACATGGATGAAGCCAAGAGAGTGTTGGACAACTTTATTGTTTCTACACCCTGCCTTCCAGCTAGTTACCAGAAACTTTCTTTGAGTCCTCCGCTAGTTGATTCCACGATCGGTCAAGAGTCATCCTTGGTCGATCCCGCTCCCTCGGAAATTCAAATTCAGGAATACGTTCCTGACCAACCATTGGACGTGGAATCGGTCGACTTGATCCTACCTACGATTCATCAGGTCTTTTCCGTCAAGAGTGGATCTCATCCCCCTCACATTCCTCCTGTTTCTTCAGATTCCTCGGACTTGGAGAAATATCATCCCATCCCTGTAATTCAAGAAGTTGCTCCTCCTAATTCTATGATGGAGGTCCAAGGGGATGCTCCTCTTGCTCTGGTAACACCAGGGGAAGACCATCTCAGTTCGATGGTACCCCCTCCAAGTAGTTTGGTCACTTCCTTTGATTGGAGTCGATTTGCCGAATACCGCCTTCCGTCTTATGTGCCTTTTGAGATAACGGTACAGACCTTTGATCTGGTCATACCTAGCACCATTATAGATGAAGGCGCGTCTATTAGTATTATGTCTTTCACTACTTGGCAGGCTTTTGGTTCTCCATCGCTTATGCCTGTTACTCAGAATCTGTTGGCTTTTAACAGAGGAACCAGTCAACCGTTAGGGATCCTTCCGAAGTTGCCTATTACTTTGGGAGGGAAAACCATCTATATAGACGTGATGGTTGTTGTAGGCCCCTTGGATTTCAATTTACTCTTGGGGTGTGATTATACTTATGCCATGGGTGCACTTGTCTCCTCTCTATTTCGTGTGATTTGTTTTACACACAAAGGTCGGATCGTGACCATTGATCAGCTTTCATTCTTTGGTCCCGATATGGCAGCTGGCCCACCATCTTCCCTTCCCGGTCTTTATCCATCGGTTGTGTCTTCCCCGCCGCAGGTCAATTATGTGGCTACCTGTCCCGTGCCTACGTTTAGTGATAGTGCCATTGTGCATCGTGTGCTGGGGGCATTTGGTCCTGATTTCCGAGATGTTTTTCTCCCATCGGATGAGAACCTCTTGGAAGCCATGACTTCTTATTCATCATGATGAGTTGTCTTCGGAGTAGAGTTTGTTTTCTTGTGTCAAGCTCATTAAAAAATGAAACAAGGTGTCCGGAGCATAGTTCATTTTCTTGTGTCAAGCTCATTAAAAAATGAAACAAGGTGTTCCGAGAATAGTTTGTCTTCTGTATCAACCTCGTTAAAAAATGAAACAAGGTCATCTGAGGATAGTTCTTTTAATGTGTCAACCTCGTTAAAACAATGAAACACTTTCTTGTTCAATTCGAGTCTTTGATAAGATCTCGTAAAATCCCAGTCGAGTCTTTCTCTTGATCTCGTAACCTGAACCTTCACTCCATTTTCCTTTTATATGGATTGAAGCTTGGGGGGCATGTACCTCGAATTGAGTCACCATGCTGGAGGCATGCAAAATTTTTCAAGCATAGTTTGTTCCATTTCAAGCTTGTGTAAAAATGAAACCGGTTTCAAGCATAGTTTATCTTTGTTTCAAGCTTGTGTAAAGATGAAACCAACTTCAAGAAGAGTTTTCTGATTTCAAGCTTGTGTAAAAATGAAACCATTCCCATTTTACCTCTCCTCCCTATTTCGTGTGATTTGTTTTACACACAAAGGTCGGATCATGACCATTGATCAGCTTTCATTCTTTGGCCCGATATGGCAGCTGGCCCACCATCTTCCCTTCCCGGTCTTTATCTATCGGTCGTGTCTTCCCCGCCGCAGGTCAATTATGTGGCTACCTGTCCCGTGCCTACATTTAGTGATAGTGCCATTGTGCATCGTGTGCTGGGAGCATTGGGTCCTGATTTCCGAGATGTTTTTCTCCCATCGGATGAGAACCTCTTGGAAGCCATGACTTCTTATTCATCATGATGAGTTGTCTTCGGAGCAGAGTTCGTTTTCTTGTGTCAAGCTCATTAAAAAATGAAACAAGGTGTCCGGAGCATAGTTCATTTTCTTGTGTCAAGCTCATTAAAAAATGAAATAAGGTGTTCCGAGGATATTTTGTCTTCTGTATCAACCTCGTTAAAAAATGAAACAAGGTCATCTGAGGATAGTTCTTTTAATGTGTCAACCTCGTTAAAACAATGAAACACTTTCCTGTTCAATTCGAGTCTTTGATAAGATCTCGTAAAATCCCAGTCGAGTCTTTATCTTGATCTTGTAACCTGAACCTTCACTCCATTTTCCTTTCATATGGATTGAAGCTTGTGGGGAATGTACCTCAAATTGAGTCACCATGTTGGGTGCATGCAAAAATTTTCAAGCATAGTTTGTCCCATTTCAAGCTTGTGTAAAAATGAGACCGGTTTCAAGCATAGTTTATCTTTGTTTCAAGCTTGTGTAAAGATGAAACCAACTTCAAGCAGAGTTTTCTGATTTCAAGCTTGTGTAAAAATGAAACCATTCCCATTTTACCTCTCGTGATTGCCATTTAATCAGCCTATTTTTCCAAATGAGCCTTGGTTCTTGAGGAACCGTTGTGATGAGTGGTCTTGTTAGCCAGCCTCTTGACCTTTATCTTGTTCTAAGTAGTTCCACCATTACCGGAACTAGTTGCTACCCTTTATACCACTCGTTCCTCCAGGTGGAGTCACCTTTCAGCTCTTTTCTAACTCTCTAAAACTGAAAAGATTGCCAAGAAACTTGTCGTTTTGAACTCGTTAAATTGGTTGCGAAACGATATCTACCTAGTATACGTTTACCCCTTTTTCGGGCTGGGATAGATTATTTATAAAAAATGAATACCTTAGTCGATCGCGACTACGAGGTTCTATCAGAAACAGTTTTCTAACTTTTCGGATCTATGAGACTATTTACGAAAAGGAACTGCTAGAGTTTCATTTTCCACTATCTTTTCAAACTCTCTAAATATGAAAAGATGCTAAGTTCTCCCTTTGACAGACTTGTTAAAACTGATGACATCGGACTCCATCGTTATGATGTTACTCGAGTTTCTCCTTCATAGGGCTCGTAAAATGTACTAGGTTGGATTTGTCCGAAGGACAAACTTATATCACAAGAAAATGTTATCCCTTCAAGCTTGTTTCCAAAAATAATTGGGGTACTCGCCAGAAATGGTGGGGGAAAATAGAACCAAAATCATAGTCGTATCGACAGTATGTTGCTCTTGAACATGGCACTTGTCTACATTCATGTCGAGTTGGGGACATCTCATTTCATTACCTGCTTGCCTTCATGGGTTTGGGTAATCTCTTTTGACCGCTCATATGCTCTTTTCCACGTCACCATGACCTCAGATCCCTTGATGTAAAATACTACGAAATTCAGTGTCATGCCGCCGATATGTTCAAGAGAAGTTGGCCTCTGCATTTTTCAACCTCCCTCTGATTCTCTATTGGTCTTGACTCACAAACATCATGTTCCTCTGTCTCGTGTCGATGATGTGGGAAACATTATGGCCCACCTTCGATCAAGGTCACTTCCTTTCGACTTCAGCTCATTATCCATGAAGTTGATCTAGAGACTCCCTTCAGGGGTCTTGGACCCTGCATGCCTCAATGGCAAGTTTTTCGCATTCAACGCAAGGTTTTCATTATTGGCCTTCGATCGAATGATTTTGCGGGTGTTCGACGCCAACTCACTGATCACATTCTGTGGATTGTACCTCTTGTACCTTGAGAGCCATCGTCATTATTGGTGGTTTCTCTCGCGTCTGTTAACAGTCTTTATCATTGGCTGGTAATCAAGAGATGTTCTTGCATGTTCGACTTCAACTCATTTATTCGCATGCTCGAACTTATACTTTGTTCGGGTCGAGATGGAGCGCAAGACCCTGGATCTCGTCTTATGAAATCCAGGTTGTGGGTTCTTTGTGGATTATTATGACTTATTACATGACTCTTTGGATTGGATGGCTGCAACCATACATAAGTCTACCTGTTGATCCTTATTTTGCTAGATCGCTGCGTCCATACCTTGGATCTAGTTTTGTACACTTTATTATGGATGGTTGTGCCCATACGACATATCATGTATTAGAGATATCAGTTGTGTTTGTACCCGCAGGTCTTCCGATGGCAGTGTTTTCAGTTGAACGCATTCTCATAAAGCATTTCACCCCTCCCTCTCTCTTGGACCTCATGCTTTAGGGGGCATCTATTACACATCATTTTGTCACCGTCCCTACTATCCCTCATCCCATACATTGGAGGACTATTCCCGTGACCTGTGAACAGTAAAATGTCCTAAAAACACCTTGATGGTATCCTTCTGCATAAGGGAAAGAATTCTCCTAAAGAAAATTTCCTCAAAAAAGCCCCAAAACCCATGTTTTGGCATTGGCGCGAGTAGCCAATTCATCCCTCACACCAATGGGGAAAATATACACTAGTGGGCGCGCCAGCTGGCGCTCTGTCCCTATGTTGTGCCCGCGCCAAGCTTATTAAGGAATGTTTTTTAATAATAGAAGGCCGAAGTTTGATTCTAAAAACTTCAGAACGAATAATTAAAAAGAGGTTGGGCTATTTGGCTCCGGATCTCTCTAATTAGGAAGTGGTTTTCCACCTCTCATCCCTTCCTAAGAGATAGGACTCTATCTCATGATTATAGAGATCCAAAATTCCCTTCCTCCCTCTATAAAGGCATGCCCTCTCCATTTGCTAGCTAGCCAAACTTTTGGGAAGGAAATTATAGCTGAGTGACAATCAAGAGCAGAACTAAGGAGAACCCTGTGAAAGAGAGAGTTTTGTCAAATCCTTGACGAGCTTTGTGAGACACGTCCCACTGGAATCCTGTCGAAGGAAGATCACAACGTCAGAGCACTGGTTGTAATCATTCTCTCGTATCTTAATATACATGACTTTGCTATTGGTTCCATGATTGCGTTTTTCCATTATATAATGCAATTTCATTTGTTCCTCTATGACTGATCGATAGTTATAAAGAGTGAAATATTATGTTGCATGTTGTCTTTCTTCTTTGCATGAGTACAGATATCTAGATGCAACGAGCTCACGGATCGTGACCTATCCAGCTAGAAACGGAAGCACCAGTTCTTCTTTGACAACAGCAACGAAGGAATCACGGTAAGTGATCTATCATGATTCTATCTTTTGTAACTAGGAATCAGTAGCTTTGCGTGTTTCGATTGTTGCTAGACCCACTCTAGGGCTAGTGGTATCGCCTTTGTCCGCAGAGAGAATTTACCTCCACAACAGAGGTGGTGGGGATTTTTATGAAGATAATGATGTACTAGTGTGTACAATCAAAATATTAGGGGTAGGAGTGGAAACATAAATTGGAGTAAATGATGTTGGAGTGGTTGAAGGAGGGGGGATGAATGAAGCATTTGGTAAAAGGGAGATGTCGAAAAAACAGAAGACTGTTGATCAACAAATGGATCTTCTATTGTTTTACCTAATATATTAACTAGATCTTCAAGCTTTTCAAACTACTTTAAAGTATCCTTATCAGATTGTGAGATGACTGGTTTTTGGACTGTACGGGTAAGGTCTCAATTGAGCTTCATCCAAAATTTCTTCAGGTACAAAACTCTCTGAATTAGATCTGAAAAGACTGTGTTCAAACTATAATTCAAACTGAATATCTTAATTTGTTACAAGACTCTTTGGAAGAGAATTTATTCTTGATAAGGGATTATTACTAGCTTGAATTTTTGTAAAACTCTTCTTTCTTAATAACTTTTCATGATCATTCACAGTTTCCAGAGGATCAGGATCTAAGTGAGATCTGGTGTATATCCTTTTGGGAGCCAAATCTTCTAATTGGATTATTCACATTACGGTGGTATTCACAAGGTGGGGGATATACAAATTTTAAGCGAATAATTCCAACCTTTAAGTTTCACTGTCACCTACAGGGAAATAGTATTTGAAACTTTTAGAATCAAGATTTACCACAGAAAACCTTTGTTATGAGATTCAAGCTCCCAACCATGGTCACTAGAATGTCATTACTCCATAATTTTCCTGGGCTAAGGAGGAAATTATAGAGGTAGCCACTTTTAAAGCTGGGATCTTTCCCTTCCACCTTCAAAGAGGGATATCTATATCTGATTTAGTTTTATGCTTGAAATTTTACGCTAGGTATTCAAGTTTTGGATGGTTTTTTCAAAGGTTTGGTTGAAAATTGCAGGGAAAGTCCATTGGGCATGGAGTCATAAAGTTTGGGTGATCGAACACAACAATTACAGAGCAGCTATAATAGGGCAGGATAGGCAATCATTTGGATCTTATAAAATATCTGTGGGTGGAAGGATGAATATGATTTAAGTTCATTTAAATATAGAGCATGTTGAGATGAATTATATACTTAATATCAAAAAGAAAATATTGTATTGTTTACAAGCCAAAGCAGAGTACAATTAAGTAAATTCAACCCTTATCCTTCTTGAAACAATAAAGAGAGAAAACATACGAAAAATTTAAGAAAATGAAAAATTTCACATAAGAAAGAACATCACCAATTACTTGACATGAGAATCCTGAAACAAAACTCTTTCTATTATCTGTAATTTGATCACTTCAGTACAATGCACAACTTTACATCAAAATGTAGACCCTTTATTTATACAAGTTCCAACCCTTTCTAAGTCCCTTTACAATGTATTTATAGATTATTTACATTTCACTTGGACTTAAAAATAAAATAGATTACAAAATCATATTATGTTGGAAAACAAAGATATTTCTAATAAAGAAGAAGAAGATAAGAAAAGAAGTTAAAATATGTTACGTTGTTGGAATTCTAGAGGAATCTTCTGCTGACTGTAGCTACTTTGTTGCAAATGTTGTTTGTTTGTTGCCAAATTATAGGCCTTCAGTTTTGCTCATTCGATTAGCTCTAGTAATTTTTCCCACCTTTCTTCACTTGGAATGGTAAAACTTACCATATTTCTAAACCTTTCATCTACCTCAATGTAGGTGTCAAATGTTGGATTATTCACAAAAAGGTGATCGATCTCATGTTGAATATTGAGGTCAAAGTTCAGACCTTCTAAAAATGCTTCTCCACTAATAGTTCCCTTTGCTTTTGTGAATCTTGAGGCATCAGCAGCTATGTCACACCACATTTCTTGGTACTTCTCTAATGGAATCAATTTTCCATTAGAGTTCTTCAAAGTTGGCAATCCTTTTTTGTGTAAGAAAGAAAATTTCCTGTTGAATCTTTTGACCTATAACTCAAGCTCTTTACACTTATTCTCTAATTGTACCATCAAAATATTTTTAGTTAAGACTCTTTTGATCTCCATCATTGTTGTGGTTACATCCTCAATGCTCAGCTCTTCCAGTTCATCTCTGGTTTTAGAGTTTAGCAGCTTTGTCATTTTGTGTGCCTCTTTTGGTCTATGTTCAAGGTCTATTTTAGTATTTTCAATTGTTGTTTTAACTCTGTTCACTAATTCCTATTGTTCAAAGGTGATCTGAATTGATGGCCACAAGTCTGTCACATTTGCATTGATGTTTTTGCAATTGCTGCTTTTGGCCTCTAGTAGCATTTGAATGATGAAATATGTGTCTTCATACTGTTGTATTTGATGACTAAGCTTATACTTATTTTGCATTTATGCAAGATAAGCATTATCTATTTTGAGTTTATTCTCTTCTGTACAAGTCAATGCTACTAATAAATTTTCATTCTTAGCTTTACCTATGATAATTTTGCCAAAGATTTAGCGAGCTCTTTTGTAGAATCTGAAGATGTTGCATTTGTTGAAGCCTCTATTGATGTACCTATACCTTATGCAAATGTCCCTGCTCCCTCACGTTGTTCTTTTTTCTTTTAACAATGTTTCCATGTCCTGCTCCATATTTTGTATTTGTGCATTGTACTCAACAACTATTGTAAATATTTTTTCCTTTTCCATTTCTATGTTAGAAACTTCTTTAGCTTGAGGATGTTTTGTGGATGGTAGCTTCAGTTGCTTTGTTAATGCTTGAATATCTACCTCTTTACTCTTTATGAGCTCTTTTGCTGCCTTGATATAAGCAGGGTCATGTCCTAAATTTATTATCAAATCTTCTAGAGATTTGATTCTGTTATCTTTAGCAAATGAGGACATTTTCTCAATCTTCAACTAAGAATGCATATTATTTAAAGATGATTGTAACTTTGAGGTATTCATGATTGAGCTAGTAATTGTAGAGAAAAATAGTTCTCATGTTTTTTTATGCAAATCGATTTGATTGATTGCATAGATCTTCTTAGTATCAACTGAGAAAATAGAAGCCTTGTAGTCTTCAACATTCTTGGGAGTTGGCACTAAAGGTTCCATGAAGGCCATTTGGAATTGTCCTTTCTCAGAGTCGAATGCGGAGAGCAATCTATGTTGTGTTTAAGTTGTTTGCTTCCAAAATTATGAATAAGTTGAAACCTTTAAAGCTTCATTTTTCAACTTTATCTACCTGTACCTTGAAAATATACTCTACTGAGTTGAAATTTGAGAACTAGAAGATATTGTAGATTGATTCATTTCATATACATTAGGAGAATAAATTGTTCCTTCTGCACTAGAAGACTGAATTGTTTGTTGTATACCATGAGACTGAATTGTTCCTTCTACTCCAAGAGGAGGAGTGGCAGGAGTTCCTATCATAATTATTGTAGGCTTCTCATGTGTATCCATTTCTTCTGAAGATTCTTCATGGATGGTGATCACTTTAGGATCAGATTCGGTGCCTGAATTCAGAGTGTTTTGTAGATCCCTTTTTCTTCTTTTAAATACAATAAACTATGCACCTTGTGTTTTAGAATCAATGGGATAGTTGTCCTCTCTCTCCCTTTTGAGCCCCTTTTCCTTGGGAATGGGTGTCTACATGGACGACTAACCAACCAGTTGTTCCTCAGCTTCTTGTAAAGTTCCCTCTATCCATTCCTCTTGTTTAGCATACTATTCAATTTCGGGCCTTGGTGTATGTGCATTGGAATTACTCCTCTGTTCCAATATGAGTTTTGAAATGACGCCTAGGTGATCATAAGACCAAGAGAAACTTGGCTTAAATTTCATTTGACTTAAAATAGCTTCTAGCTACTTTGTTGCACCTCTGGTGTTGATAATATAGGGACCTATATGATTTTTCAACTTGAACTGTGTTTTCTTTTTGTAGGACACAAAGTGCAACGCATCCATGTTTAACATTTGTCTAGTGTATTTTAATGCAAGCATTCTGACTGGAACAAACACTAGAAACACGTAAGGAGGTAACTCTGACCCATATATTCGAATTTCTATGTAATTCTGGTATAAATACCAGTCTCCAACCATTGATTGCTCTGATAAGTGCAAAAACTCCCTTATCTCTGGTGAAATCCTCCAGACCATATCACTGCTAAGCAAACATATTGAGTTATGTAGTAATTTATCAACAAAATCAGCGTACGTATAATCTTCCAAGTTACTTCTAACTAGAGAAGTCCAGTGAGTCACTGACAAAGGATTCTCATTATCTGTCTTCTGTAAAGGAAATATGAACCTTTCTGATTAATGAAATAACATATGGTAAACCAAACCTTTGACTTTGAAATTTACAAATTGATCATGAAATGAATTGGACATAACTAACTGTAATTGAAAAGAATGGATGGTTGTTTTCCAACTGTAAAAATTGACAAAAATCCCAGAACTATTTCATTTACCCATTGATCATTATGATACCCAAGCAGTCGAGTTACCATAGAAATTACTTGTTTGGAAATTTCTGGGAAAATCGAGACTGGGTATGGGGGATTGGTCTGGGGTAATTTAGCATTTTCGGGAAGGAAACATTCAAAAATTTGTGCTCTTTGAGGGAAAGTCAACTTTTTATATAAATCCATCAAGACATCGACTGAGAAAAGATTATGGGAGGCTTGGTATTCAAATTGCAGGATCTGGCAGATACATTCAAGGGAAATGGAGAAAATGACTTCATTATTATGGGAGATAACAACTTTTTGGCTTGGCAGGTATCCAATATGGCACCAAATGGAGAATTCTGGGAAGAAGTGAGTTTGGGGGAAAATGAATTGAGGGAGAAGGGATTCCCAAATATTTAAATCATCACTTTTGTTAAGAAAATTTTGTTTTGCCTAGTTGTGAAGTTCGTAAAGGTTGAACTCACACTGGGTCTCGGCAATATTATAGTGGGTGTCGACCAGAGGGGATTTATCGAAATCAGGGATAGGGGGAATCATGGTATTTTGCTCAGGAACTTTCCCTTTCCTTTGCGTGTCGACATCTTCGAGAATGGAATAATAGACAGGCAGAAAAACATTATCAGAAAATTCCAAATAGGATTAATTGTGAGGAACAAGGTTACCCAGGGAAAATTGGTTGACTTTAGCGAAGAAAAAGTTGTATAATTTTGACAGCTGGTGGGAACTTTGAACTTCGACCAATAGAAACAATAGACTTTGACTTGGAAAAAAACGATATGCCGAAAGGAATAAATTAAAGGCATCAAGGGGTTTTTATAGCAGTTGAATTTGATGTATAAATGGAAAATTGATCGTTATGGAGCGGGGGTAATTTATTAAGAAAATGGATAAGAGCGAGACCTTAAATGCCGCAACGGATAAACAAAGTTTGGCGGAAAATTTCATACGTTGAACGACTAATGGTTGCGAAGGGGCGGACGTGGCAGGACAAATAGCGAGAATGGAGTGGTGGATGAGACGACATATGGAGAGAGATTAGAGACAGAAGTAACATATAGTTGGCGGGGTGGATGAGCAGCATTTTGGGGGGGTGTAGGTGGTAAATGGTATTGGGAGCGCCTCCGCACCCCCCCCCCCCAAAAAAAAAAATGGTTGAGGGAGTGCCACGTTGCATAGAGTGGTTTGGGTGGAATCACTCCCCCCCCCCCAGTGGTAACCATCAGGAGTGCCGAGGGGGGGGAATGCTTCCTCCTTGGTAGATCTTGGCGGAAGTGACCCAAACCGTCGATCTAAGCATGCCTTTCAACCATAAAATGACAAAACAATTTTTCGTATTATAAAATATATAACCAAAGTTTAAAACATTATAAATTTGATATTTTCGAAATCTAAAAGCAACATTTTGATTGGCTCGCTATAGGGGCTAATTTTTTTATTTTCTAATAATTTTTTTTATTCTTTTCTTTTGTTTTCACAGATATATATATATATATACCCCTATTCATTTCTTTTTTCTTTTTACATCATTTATTTTATTTTTCTTGCTTCTTTGAACTTTTCAAAATAATTTACAGAATGTAATAATTATTTACAACATCTCATGAGAGAAAATCAACAGAAAATCATCATGTTATCCTAAAAATTATAGGACCCTAACAGTTGGCTCTAGTTTCTTCCTGGCATCTTTGGTCACATGGCAATAAACTGATGAACCAAAAAATTTAAAATGCAACAGATCTGGTCTCTTACCTGAAAAAGCTTCCTCTAGTGTATTCATCCTAAGTATTCGATGAGGACTTATGTTTTGCAAAAATATTGTTGTGTTGCATGCTTCTGCTCACATATGCAATGGTAGGACCTGATCATGCAACATCGCTCATGCTACTCCCACAATAGTTATGTTATTCCTTTATGCAACCCCATTATGTTTAGGGTTATGGGGTGTTATCAATTCCCGTCGAATTCCTTCTGAAGCATATAAGTTCTTAAATTTGTTCTAGACATATTCTCCACCATTGTCTCTTTTGAAATCCTTCACCTTCTTCCTTGTATCTTTCTCGACAAGTGCTTTGAACTCACAAAACTTTGAGAACGTCTTATCTTTCTTTTGCATGAAGAAAATCCAACACTTGCATGAAAATTCATCTACAAAAATCACATAATACTTGTTTTTTTTGTGGAGGTTGTCAAGAATAGTCCACACACATTTGAGTGAACTCTCTCAAGGATCGCCTTTGCTCGGCTTTCCTTATCGTGAAAGGTGGCTTTGGTGTCGGTGTACTTCCCCGATGTACACCCTTTTCATGTATCTCGCTACTCAAGTGCACCCTTGGGAAGTCCTATAGAAATATGTTGTATGATCTTAAATGCACCATGGTGTAGATGGCCCAATATTTTGTGCCATAACTCATCGGTGTCTCAGCTCCCCACCTTCTTTGTTTTCGTGCTCAAGGCAACACAGTCTTCTACATCCATTTTGTAAAGTTTCTTTACTCGAACCCCAATCTTCTTCACCTGTCCTGTGGCTTTGTGATGAAGGAACATCTTTCTTTTGCTAAATATCACATCATAGCCACAGTCTTCCAACGTAGTAATAGAAACCAAATTCTTCTTTAAACTAGGGACATGCATGACATCTTTTAATGTGAGAGTACCAAACTCCCTCTGAAAGGTAAATGTACCTATGCTGGTAGCACTATACCTCCCATCATCTCCCATCTCGATGTGCATCTGGAGATCCTTCTCCTCCAAGTTACTAGAAAATTCTTTGTTGTCATTCATATGGAATGAAGCTCCATTATCCAAGTACCACACAAAACCCATCATCGATGACATCACGCATGCCATGAGGGTGAAATCCAACTCGAATTGTGAAACAAGTGCTTCACTTTTATCTCCTCCTAACGAATTCTTATCAATCTTCTTGTGTGGGCACTTTGTAGCATAGTGTCCAATCTCATGAAAATGAAAACATTTTACCTTTGACAAGTCTCCCTTCTTTCTTTCCTAACCGAAATATGATTTGGAATGGGACGCCTTCCCTTTCCCTTTCTTCGCCTTTCCATCCAAGGCACAGTTCTCTTCAACATTAGTGTTCGATGAGGATCCATCTCTGGTGTTCTGTCGAATCTCTTCTTGTACCAAGTCAGACCACAATCACTTCCCACTCTTGTAGCTTCTCCCTCCTATTCACCAAATCCTGGTAGTTGTCCCAACGCTTAGGAAGGCCTAGAAGTGCTAGACTCACAAAATCATCCTGAGCAATTGTCACATCAGCACTTCCAAGCTCATCTCGACATTGAATGAACTTCCTCAAGTATTTTGGTATTGTGTCACCCTTCTCCATCTTGATCTTTTTGAGCTTGTGCTTCAGCATCAGCGTCCTATGGTCGTTTTTATTCTAAAATAGATCTGTTAAGGCCTTCCACATAGCATATGGATTTTCCTTTCCATGGGCATTCGAGACAATAAGATCTCTAACTCCTTCTAACAGAATCCTTCTCGCCTTTGCTACATTCTTCTTCGATGCATCAAGATTTTGAGCACTGCTAATGCGGGCCTGGGAATATCACTGTCTATGAATTCCTTCAGTCTGTTTTCCTCCATCACTGCCTCCATCTTGTCCTTCCAAGCTATGTAATTCAAATTACCCTCAAGGGCATTTCAAGTCTCAATCCAAACAAAGACATCCTGAAGAATAAATCTGCAAATTTGATTCACTTGTTCAAAACAAACTCTAGTTCTTCTCTTCTATAGTGATTCCTAGTCTGGTACCATGTAGAAAATCCACATAGATTCAATTGTTCCTATAATATGCTAAAACAAAATACTTGAATCTAGTCTACAAATTGCGGAAACCAATTACGATTGCATAATCACATGAAAAAGAGAAAAAAATTCAATCGAGCAACACAAATGTATCTGGGGAAAGCCTCAGCTAAAAACCATGCTATATATATTGCATTAAGTCAAGAATACGAAACAATACAATGCTTCTCTCAGGCTTGAGAGCTCTCTGCACTATCTTTGACTCTCTCACACTGATCTGAGCAGGTTTGGTCTAATACTTAACCAATTACTTGCCCTTGTCTGACCAACCTTGCTCACACATTCTTGAGGGAATTGAGCCCTTATTAGTTAGGAAATTCCCATCAATTGATTGCACAATGCATCCAAGGCATCTTGATTGTGAAAATTCCTAAAAATGGAATCCTATCGTAGCAACTAGAAAATATTCACCTAATTGTTAATCTTTACTTAACAATTTATTTGTAGTTTGTCTATAACAAACATTGAATACATCACACTGCAACCTTCACTACGTAAATAATATGTGGAAACAAGAAGTCACCACGAAGAAAACAAACACACATATGACACCATTGTTTTTGGACTAATGTCCTCGAAAAAACCCAATGCGGGAAAATCGGTGCAGTCGCTGAGGGTTTGTATTATTAAGCAGTAATTTCTTAGTATAATTCTTCGGATTCCCAAACTAGAAATCCTATACAGAGATTTAATTGGACAAAAAGATAATGAGATGATCTCACCCCGTCACTGGAAAATCCGACATTGATTTGCACTAGAGATGATCCTCTGCGTTCTCTACGCAGCACTTCATCACTCTTATGCATTTACTACGTCACTGTAGCTAGGACTCCGCTACACCTCTCGATCTTCTGCTAGCTGGAAACTTTAGCCCTCTGGCCTCCCGATCTCACTCCCCAGCTCCGGCACTAGATCTCGACTGTTCCTTGGCAGAAATACGGACTCTCTCTGAAGCTCTGTGTTGCCACAACATAGCTTTGCGCTGGCTCTAAGTGGCATTGTGTGACCTCTCCACACTACTCTCTACCCTCTCTACCTTACACTCTCTGGATTAGGAAAATCTCCAACTGGAAATTTATTTCTTCTCCTCACTACAAGAATCTCATCGATGATCTCTCTGGCTACTCATTTGAGAAATCGATTTCTTGATCCTACTCAATGTGTCTTTCCAAATGCCCATCAATGTCCTTATAATCTTCTCATTGAGAAATCAATGACCCAGATTAGATTCTAATCAATGGCTCATATAATATTGACTCCATCTCCATCTTTTTCTAGAAGTTTCACACCCAATTCTATTAATACACTTTAATTATTTTAATTCCCTAAGTTTAGACTTAGGCTTCCATTAAAAATAATTAATTACTTCAATAAAACCTCCTCCAGGTGGAATTTCCCAAAACGATTTCTTCTTATTCTGGAATACATGTGTCCTAGCCTCCCTACAAATTTTGAGGCTTAAAGCACATTCGATGTTACCAGAAATCAACACTCCCTCTTAGTGAGGAATTTGCTCTAGCAATGCAACCTGCTGAAGCATTACTCTGACTTTCGTAACATCCTAGCTGCACTGTTGATGTCTGGTTGCTTCTGCCCACCAACTACTACGTAGCTCTCTCTACATTGCATCTGTGTTGTTATTGACTCTGCATGTTGCTATCAACTACATCTGCATTGCAACTTCGTTGTTGTTTCAGCAAAAAAAATCCAAAATATTGAACTAAGTGTTCAACATGATGCCTCTGATACTGGAGATATGATTGTTGATAGTGTCTACATTGTTGCTGACTTTGCACTATGCCAACTTTGCTCTATGTTGCTCAGTCTTTGGCACTTCTTGCCACTGCACTATCACTTCGGTACTCCTTTGCACCAACTGACACTGCTCCATCCTGCAACTTCTGATATGGGCTCTCGTAGCAAGGTATTGATCCAACGGGTGGGCTCCTCAAGGATCCTTCCCAACTACAAATCTTTCAAACTACAATTCTAGATCACCCCAATTCTCCCCTGGAGATATGTGATCAATCATAGCAAACTCCTCCTTGATCCTCACGGTTGCAGCCTGCGGATCACGTTTATCATCCTTGTCCTTCTTCTTGAGAGGATACTATGTAGTGTAGTGACCAAACTCACCACACCGGAAACACTTGATCTTTGAGACGTCCTCCTTCAGCGTTCGTTGCTCCTACTACCCCTTTGATGCAATGGTTGCATTCTCCTCCTCCTCCGTGGGCTTCGTCACATTGATGTTGCTGCCATCAAGTTTGCACTTAACTAGATCTCGCCTCATCTATTCTTGTTGAAGAGCTTCCCACATCCTTCCCAATCCGACAACTTCTCTCTGCCCAGGATACTTTGGACAAAGACTTGTTATTCTTTTGAGACTAAATTCAGGGCCAATCTTACCATCTCTATGGCCTAAGGTGTTGACCCTACAGCTGCCAGTTGATCTCAAAAATCTTGAAGCTTTGACAAGAATGGATCTATGTGCTCTCCCTTCGCCATCCTCGTGTATCTCATATTCTCCTCCAAGAACATCTTTCGCTGCTCAGAAGACCCCTGGTACAACGTAACCAATGCATCCCACATCTCCTTGGCATTCCCTTTGCCAGAAATGTGTGAAACTATGTTATCCTCACTCCATCAAGGATCAACCTCTTGGCTTTTGCCATATCTTTCTTGTAGGCCTTCAATGGATCCGGATTTGCGAGGAAAACTACCACACTATTGATGAAGTTCTTGAGATCATGCTCATCTAGAAGGAAGGAGACCCTTGCCTTCCAAATCACATAGTTGGAGGCAACTTCCAACTGATCCTAGTCTCACAACCCGGTTGCTGCCATCTCACCCAACCAAATGTCGAAAGTTGCCTCTAACCCTCTGCACAGTTGGCTCTATGCACTTCCTACTGGAATCAGAAAAAATAAATCTTGGTTTCTACCACTTCTGCACAGGAAATCATAATCTATTGGGCAATAAATTCTCTGAGGTCAAAATTCCCTCAGTATGTTCCTTCCTTCTTCTGACACTTTTTTGCACCAGCAACGGCTGCAACAAAAAACTGTGTCCCACTTGAAGACTGTTCTATGTTGAAACTGTTGCGTTTTTCCCTCTATAACTGGCAAATCACGATCTGGAATCTTCCTCTCTGTCAACTCACTCAAAGAGCTTTTTCACGAAAATCTAGCCCTCCTGGACTGGACTGTGCAATCCCTCTAGGGATTCAATACACTACCTATGCAGCTCTTCGATCTCCCTTTTCTGCTCAATGTTGGGCTCTCCGACTCTTCTCTCTTGCTTCACCTATGCTCTGATACCATGTGAAAATTCTTAAAACTGGAATCCTATTGCAGCAACTAGAAAATATTCACCTAATTGTTAGTCTTTACTTAAAAATTTATTTGTAGTTTCTCTATGGAAAACACTAAATACATCACATTGCAACCTTCACTACATAAATAATATGCAAAAACAAGAACTGAGCAGGAAGAAGAATAACACACATTACACCGTTGTTTTTGGACTAATGTCCTTGGAAAAACCCAATACGGAAAAATCGATGCAATAGCCGAGGGTTTGCATTATTAAGCATTGATTTTTGGCTACAATTCTTTCGATGCCCAAACTAGCAATCCTATACAAAGATCTAATTGGACAAAAAGATAGTGAGATGATCTCACCTCGTCACTAGAAAATCCAACATTGATCTGCACTGGAGATGATCCTTTGCGATGTGTCTGCATTGTCTTTGTGCAGTATTGTGTCACTCCTACGCAGTTACTGCGCCACTGCAACTGGGACTGCGTTGCACCTCCTCTCGATCTTCTGATAGCTGGAAACTTCAGCCCTTTGGCCTCCCAATCTCACACCTCGGCCTCGACACTAGATCCAAATTGTTCCCCAGCTTAAATACAAACTCCCTCTGAAGCTCTGCACTACCACAACGTAGCTCTACGTGGCATTGTGCTTCCTCTCCGGACTACTCACTTCCCTCTCTACCTTGCACTCTCTGGATCAAGAAAATCTCCAACTAGAAAATTATCTCTGCGCCTCACTGCAAGAATCTCCTAGATGATCTCTCTGACTACTCACTTGAGAAATCGATCTCTTGATCTTGCTTGATGTGTCTTTCCAAATGTCCATCGATATCCTCATAATCTTCTCGTTGAGAAATCAACGTCCCAAATTAGATTCTAATCAATGACTCAGATCATATTGACTCTATCTCCGTCTTTTTCTAGAAGTTTCACACCAAGTTCTATTAATACACTTTAATTATTTTAATCCCCTAAGTTTAAACATAGTCTTCCATTAAAAATAATTAATTATTTTAATAGAACCTCCTCCAAATGGAATTTCCCAAAACGATTTCTAGGTATTCTAGAATACATGTGTCTTAGGCTCCCTACAAATTTGAGGCTTAGAGCACATCCGATGCTACCAGAAATCAACACTGATGGCCTTATGCATGACTTGTACAATTTTCTAATTATACAACTGATAGTCTACTGCCCTTTAACTCTAATCTCAACTGGGTCACTATTAGAACTGACATGCAAAAACTATTTATAGTAAATTATCAGTTATCTCATGGATCACTGCATGTAAATTAAATTAGATTAAATTCACTGGACCTTTCACTAGCTCATCCATCAGTTAGAACTAGTTAAACTATTTTTAACTCAAATAATCAAGTTAAACAATTACAACTCAAAATAAATTGTAACTGAACCCCCTAAAACTTAGAGTGAACTCTACATGTCCCTAGTTTGACCCCCAACTCGAATTCACTGAGCTAATTAAGTCTTCCTAACTCATTTAACTCATATAAGTTGTCATGTGATGTGGAATTACAATTTCCTTCTAATTTAATTAAGGGGAAATTAAGTTAAAAGTCTCTTCTTGTTTCCAATTTCAACATGATGAAAGGATCACAAGGTCAAAAAAAAAGAAAGGGAAATAGCTTAAATCTTATCAAGGTCCACCTACACGAATCTCATAGTAGAGGAAATAAAGATCAAGTGAGTATTCAAAAGAGTAGGCGAAGAAACCTTGAATAACATTTAAGATACCCAAAAACCTTATCACCCATGCATAGTGTAAGTGGATTGCAAACCCTTGAATATATTATGAAACAAACTCCAATATAGCTTCTATGGCTTGCATAATAGCCAAATACTTCTTTGGAGCTAAAAGCTTTGACCCCGCTAGCACTAAATACACCAATACACCAATTTTGTACCGGGTTAAAATTAAGGTACTTTTTGATCTCTATACAAAGTGCATTTATTTCTAGGACTTCACTACACAAGCACCTCGGGCTTTATAATACATGTGGTTAAATTTTAGTGTCTTTAATTTCTTCAATAATAGATTTGAACCCTTAAATACAACAATTTTGAGTATTTTGTAATTGATCATAGAGTACAGTTAGTTTGATTCAAACAAGTCAGTTTGATTCAAACAACCAGTTGGATCTAAACTACTATTTACATAAGCAGTTTTACAGATGCACAGTCCCTTGTAGTTCCTTTGCAATAAACATTAGAATAAATATAAAGATTCACTTGACAAGTAATTACAGTTACAATCCCAGTTGACATGGCAAATGCCTCATTTTAAGAAGAAAGAACAGACTTCAATGAGAATAGAAACTCCATCAACAATCTCTGGAAAAAGCAAGGCAGTTCTTCAACAGTTTTCCATGGCATTAAATATTGCATGGTGAATTGAATAAACCATGACACATATTGATGCTGTATCAGAATAAAAGAATAACAGCATTGAAAGTGGAAACACTTCAATTGTTAAAAAAGTCCTTCACTTAGATGATAATAATGCCAATACAGTTCATCAACCAAATATCACATATAAGCTTACATATTGACAAGGAGAAAGTGCCACTTAAAAATAAATTGAATACTTATAAAAGCGTACTGACTGAACTGCAAAAAATTACACTCATAAAGAGTGTAATTACTAAATTGTTGAGAACAAAAATGTTTAATACATAATCATCACCTTTTTATTTTTTCTTCGTTTCTTACTGATCAAGTTGATAGAAGTCCTTAGTTAAAGGAATGCTGATTCAAACTAATACTAAACCTTTTGGCAAAGTTGGAAAGCTGTCCTTCCAAATAGAGTTAGAGTTTCAAAAGGGAAGTTGAAGTCATCGATAGAATATATGCAGTTACTACTTAGGGCTCAGGCGCAATCATATCATAGTTAGTTGTAAACAAGATATTTATACTGGATATAATGATATATGCAATACAAAGGCAAGCAATTGATCATCTTATTAACAAAAAGTTGGGAAAACTAGATAATAGGTTCAAGAACTGAAAATAAATTAATATGCTTTTGGTGGTTTTGTTTAGAATGCACCAGGTGGAGTTGAAAGAACAATGATGGAAACAAAAGTTCCAAGAATATTGTGACAGAAAGATGACCTTTAAGCAAATCTAATTCGCTAATGGGAACTGGCAAAGGAAGAGAATCAACAAGGACTCTCTGCTAAAGACAAGATGAGGCCACGTACAAAATTTAAGAGATACCATAAATGTAAGGTTTGACATGGAAATTGGTATGAATAAGCTTCAGGGTGCTTTAAGCTAAATGAGCATCTTCAACCTGTGTTGAAAATTTACTTGCCAAGGCAACATTTGAATAACTTAAGTATGATTTAGAAATTTTGAATGCTCAAAATTAACAAGTCATGGCAACATCACAATAAGGTTGATGATCTTCCTATGAAAGACAGGACTCAAGGAAGAATAAGTGCCGAAAATGACCAGGTACCGTTGCAAACAAAATGTGCTAAAGAATAGATTGCAAGGTTGGAAAAGATGTAGTTAAAAAAGGTTGTAACCATAGTTATTAAAACCGGAACCGGTGACCGGACCGGTGGACCTAATGAACCAGGTTTCGAACCGGAACCGGTCTAACCGGTAGTGGTCGGATCTCAATGAACCGGTTTTTAAAAAAATGCATTAAATAATTATTTTTTAATAAAAAAAACTATTTTTAAGATTTGCAACCATGATTCCAAGCCAATAGAGACAAAATATGCAAAGTTTGCTCATTTATATACCATGTAAAGGTGAATATATCAAAATGGCACCGAGTGCAATACATATCATCGAAAAAGTACATAAGCAATGAGGCTCCAAATGACCCATAAAGTCCAAAAACAATGCTACAAGCTATGAGCATTGAGGCCATTGGCCTACATAGTACAGTGACAGTCTACTGCAAATCTACATATATGATATTACTAAATTCTAATTAATGATCAACATTATCACTTGAAAGTTGAAACTTCTAATCATGATCAAAGTTCAAACTCAGTTGGTTGAACTTGATTCTCCCGACTCTCGACTGCCGAACTTTGCAACTGCTCCAGTCACAAACTTCTCTATTGGTTCAGTGACTTGAGTCTCAAACTTCTAAAGGTATTCTGCCCTAATATGCCCTATTACTTACTTCATTTGGTGCTCCACATGGCTTTACATGGCCTCCTATCCTAGCCAAGTGTTGCTTGAACCTGTAAATACCCCCTCCTGCAATAGATATTTGGCAATATCTACAAATCATTTTTCCATCAATCATATCACAATGAGCCCATGCAGTATCCTTGCCTTTTGGAGGCATGATGGCTACTACAGTCTACTTAGCTCAAGCGGCAAGCCTCAAACTCTAGCAAAAACTCAACACTCTCCAAGCTCTCAATCAAACTCACAAAATCTCCAAATGAGAGGCTGCCCCTGCTTATAAAGGATTGGAGAGGGTCTCCAAAATAGCTCCAACTCCAACTTCAAGCCTCCAAGATCGCTGCTCCAGCAAACACTCACCACTCTCCAAGCTCTCAATCAAACTCACAAACAGCAAATGAGTTGGTGTGAGACAAAGGAGAGGCTGCCCCTGCTTATAAAAGATTGGGGAGGGTGTTTTTGGAGGGAAACAACCCTCCCCTTACCTCCACATCAGCCCTAAAAGGCTAAAACACCTTGCTGGCCATGGGTGGGTCCGCGTATTGGGCAGAGCAAGTAACTGGCCGGTTAAGGATGGAACCAGCCGGTTTATTCATAAACCAGCCGATTCCGTCCTTAACCGGACGGTTAGGATCGGTTTTTTGGTCAATTCAAGGGTTGGACCCAGTTGCATGGGTGGTTTGAACCGACCAGCATGCTGACCAGCCAGTTTGACTTGACCGGTTACTGGTTCAAACCGGCCGGTTTTAATAACTATGGTTGTAACAAAGAAACGCTGATGTTTGAAATGTTTCAGATTGCTGCATTACTTTTTACAGTTTAAATAAGTTGCAAAGAGGAAGTTGCAGGATTAGCAAAGCTTGCTTGTCGGCCCAAGAAATCCCTGCAGTGTTAGGTTCTGGGTTATCAAAGTACTTATAGGATAGTGCAATATAAGGTCAGATTACAGGCCCTCAAGTTGTAGCACAAATTTAGGTTGCAATTGCAGAATGTTACAATAGATTGGAAGACAACACAAGGATGGGTTGTAGATTTGCTAAAAGGATTGCAACTCATGCAAAAGCAGATAGCATGTTTTGTGTACTAGTGAAAGTGGAGGTTACAATGAAAGCCAAAGAATTTATAATTGATGCGTAAACCAATATATGCTATAACTAATGTATTTCGTATTTTTCTATTATTGAAATTAATAAACAGAAAGCTCTCCATGAAGAGTGTTTGGAAGCCAAGTATTTTACTTGCATAAGCAATTTAATGAAATTTATGGAGGGTGTGCTTAAACTCTGAGTATTTTGTGTTCCCTGCAATCTTATTTACTTTGCCTTGCATAGACTGTTATTTTATGTGTTGATTATCGTGATTTGTGTCTGTTCTGTATCCAAATTTGCACTAGGTAGTTGCAATGTAACCATTTCAAATATTTACTTATGGAAAAAATGCAAAGAAGGTGGATCTGCTTTGAAGGGGATTGGGGAAACTACTGGTATGGTTGCCCATCCTGTTCAGGTACTCCTTATTGTATGAATAGAGATTCATCCTTCTATGTATACATGACTCCATGTACTAGTCAATGTTGGTTCGCATGTGTTTCCATCAATCATCATTAGTTACTAACAGAGGTCTCGGACTCTCAACTTGTAGCTTATTTCAAATTTGTGAGCACATAACTTGTCAAGAAAAGTACATCGACTAATCTGTCTTAAAATTCCACCATACAAGAAAAAGGTTGAATAGCTTAAGTAACTGTTAATCTGATGCCGAGATCTAGCATCAAAAGAACCTAGACTTAAAAAAATAATTTATGAAGCAGTTACAAAAGCCAAAATAATCCTCTCATAAGACCATAAAGGTAAAGTATTTTGACATTATTTGGTAGAGCCTATCAATAAACACAGTGCCCTTGAAATCACAAAGAAGGAATGGAAGTTGGAACAGTAGACAACAATTTTGTGACACTTTTTATTGTAGATGTAGATGTCAAGAAACACAGAGTATCAAATGTAAGAGAGTACTATTACAGGACAGCATAAATAATTACAGGGTAAACACTAGGTCTGGAAGTCAGAATATGAACAAAACAGGTGCAAAAGCACAGAATCAATTGATCCTATCATACACCCTCAGTGCACTTCATTTGTGCAACAAAGCAAAAAACATGGTCAGCTATAGATAACTTGTATGCACATTATCTTGCAAAGGAAAGAAGAATTATTCCAGTCAAAATAAGAAATCCTGATCCCCAATAGAGAGCAGCAGCATTCCCTCTTATCTCGTTAAAAAGAAACATTCCCCATAAGCCTGCAATAAAGATTCCACAGTATAGGCTGTTTTTGATGGCACAGAAGAAGCATCAGTGATACATTTATCAATGCACAACATGAGGACAGGAAATTTCAATAAATACAGTCATCAAGTAATGAAGAGACATAAAAAACTGACATACAAAGATCTTAAACACCAGTGAGCAGAGCTTACATTGGATATGCTATCGTATAACCAATGATTCCAATAGCAAGCATGCTTAAGATGTTTCCTGTTACGTTAATTAAGATTTAAAAAATAATAATTACTGTATCTGATTCAAAGTCTACTAAAATAGTAGCAGCTAAAGCAGCCACAAGTTACATACCAATATTCCATACAATACCAGAGACAATTCCTGGCAATGCTCCCACATACAGTTCCATGCGAGGACATTCTTGTGTTGACAAATAGGGAATAGCTGTCACAACAGGAGCAAATATAGCCACTCCAATTGCAAAAGATGGAAGATATGATAATCCCTGTGGAAATCAGGCACCATTAAGATGTCTTAATTGCCTTTCTTGAACTTCTTGATGGTCCATCTAAAATAGGGAATGTCATCTTATACAGATGCAGTTTATAACATATGTATGAGCATTAGAGGAAACACTCCTTAAATGTGACTAATACAATCAGGATAAGCCTTTTGCAAACAAAGTGAATGTAGCATTTTCTGAGCTATCATGCTGGTATCCAGTTATGGAACTTGCATGACCTTGACAGTAATAACTAGAACAAATTTCGAACAATTGCAGTGGCAGAACTGAATGGCATAAGGTTTGACATGAACTAGCAGCAATGCAACCTTGACCGTTAAATGTGTAGTAGATGTGTTTCATGTGAAGAGGATACATTACCATTCATAAAAATCTCTGGTCAGAATCCAGATGGTTATCCAATCTTCTCCATGAATAAGGTACAGTTGAAAAATATTTAGAAACCAAAGCCAAGGATGCTATGGCATCCCATTCTAGGATACTTTCCTTTCTTTTTCTCTTCCGGTAGAAGAGGGATATTCCAGGGCTGCACATCCTTTCCCCTTGGGACTAAGTGCTTGAGATTTGATTTCATATTTATCCACTTATTAAACACTTGACAGCTACCTTCAGTTTCAGCAAATAGACAACAACAGTAATTTTCATGATAGCATAACATTAACTACTAGAGGGCTGAACCAGAAGTAGTTAAATGTAAATGGCCTGCGAAATATTGGGTAGATGGAGACAAAAGGACCACCATTAATGCAGGCATTTGTGAATAGATACCATTGCTAATAAAATAGTATTGTAAACAGTGCAGTTTTAGGATCAGGTTCTGATTTGATTGAATTTAATCTCAGTTTTACTTGATTCATCAAAATCCCACATTAAATATTAAATATGTTCTTACTTCCATGTTAGATCACATTGTTCAGTGCTTTGAGAAATATAGGGCAGATATATTAGATGATTTCTCTTATAATGATAACTGTTTGTGAGGACCTTTTACTTTTCTTAATTAGGTTCTACTTGTACTTGATTATTAGTATGTGTTCTTCATCAAACAACTACCAAACCATAAAGAACAATGAGACAAAAGACACAAAATGTAGGCGATCAGCCAGGGCCAAAAGCTCTCCAAGATCTGAGAGGAAAACCCACAAGAATTCTTCTTCTTATAGAACCTTCAATTGATGAATTCCAAGACCTAGACCCTTGACCAAGAACTCCTCCAAGTCCAATTCAATGCTTCCTCTTTGAATAGCTTCTTCTTCCAGCAACTTCAACCTACTCAGCAACTATAACTTTGACTTGCTCACAAACTGCAACTGCAACTTGCCCACAAACTGCAATTTTGACTTGCCCACAAACTGCAATTTCGACTGCAAACAGAAATTGCAACTTCAACTGCAACTGCTACTGCAACCAGAAACTGCAACTACGACTGCAACCAGAAACTACAATTGCAACTTCGATATGCCCAGAAATTGCAACTTCCCTTCTTCGCTTGGGTAGATTCTCTCCCCCAGACAATTCGGCTTCCAAAACAACTCTTCTTGGTGACCTAACTTCAACTCTGCAACTCGGCTTCATTGCAACAATATGTGCCCTAATTCCTTCACACATGTGGAGAGAAGTAGCCCAAAACCAAATCGAAAACTTCAACTTTTCTCCTTCTTTAGTCTTCCTCTTCTTCGCACTTCCTTTCATCCTTAAGATCAAACTTCTTTGAGTGAGAGTGTGTTCTCCAAATGAGGTTGAGGTCTTCTTTATATAGCCTTTAGATAGGGTTGAATTGCTTCCTTTATGCCAACTAGAAGTTTCCTTAGGCCGACTTGAACTTTGTGCCATGACGAGGTCTTGGAGGTCTTTTGACTTGATTGTGACTCAATAAAATTTTCTTTACAATATGTAACATGCCCAAAAGGGTCATTCATACATGAAAATGACTCAATGAATTTATAACAAACCTAGTAGCACTCAATGGGTTCTTTGACCTATAAAAAAAAAATCTTTTGAGCATGAAACCCATGCCTCAAGACTTACAATAATAAATTTATTTTTCTCTTTTCATTAAATACATAAAATCATGATTACATTTGTCATTATGAAGACCAAACCTAGTTACATATTTCAACATTCCCTCTTAACTAGGTAGGCATTCATAATCCATATATGGTACTTGGGCATTCTCAATATGAAGAATTCTCATAAGAAAAGTCAGATTGGTAACTCATTTGTATAGCATCATATCATCCAGAATTGTCACATAGCAAGGCCTTGACTAACAACTCTATCTCTCCACAAGATCAAAGCACAATGTTGGCGAGACCAATGATTTATAGACACCCTCATCATTGTCACTCTCGGAACATACCCCATCTGGGATCACTCAAGGTATGTTCCATCTGGACTATTCTTATTTTGAATTCCCAATCCTCAAAGAATATCGGTCTTCTACGACTACTCTTGTCTTGGATGCCCTATCTCATCCTCAAAGAGTATCAGATTCCATATGCTTAACCAATCCTCCATTCTTTCTTCCCAAGTGAAGACAACAATGGTGTGTCTATCTCTCCCTCTTAACTAGGGTGGACAGATCCATTCCAATGAAGGAATGTATCCATTCCCATAGAAGGAATGTATCCATTCCCATAAAAGGAATGTACTCAAGCTCCCTCTTGACCAGGGACTTGTTTCTAGCATCTCTATAAGTGGAGATCATGGGACGAACAACTATTTGTAGTACTCCTCCTTTCAATGTCATGAGTTTCTTCTTCTTCTTTATTCAGGAGTCTTCATCCTTTGGGACTTCTTCGTAGGGAACAAACCACCCATCACTTTCATTTATGAATCATGTCAGTGATATCATCCTTATTTTTCATCGGAAAGTGATCCATTAGTCCATATTTGGCCTTCATTCATGCCTTCCTTCCTTTTTCATGTCATGTTTCCTTAAGGACCTTTCATCCTACCACATGAGCATTACTTGTAGAAGACATCTATAGCTCTTCCCTTGGCAGTCTTGCAATTGCCCATCCAGATATTTTTCAAACAAATTAGAAAAAAAAATCATTAAATCAAGATTACCTTTGTGATGGTCTTTTCATCATGACATCTTCCAGTTTGCATCAACAACCTGCAAACATATTGACACATCTCCAAAAGATATACTATGTGAAGGATCTCTTTCTTTTTCAAACTTCATCAGAATCTTTATATCTTTTCCCATGGATATGTCATAGTCAAATCTTCTAGTCCTTGGATGATGATTTCCTTCTCCATAGTTACATTTTTATGATCTCTTTCTCTCTTTGTTCACACATTTCCTCCCAGGAACTTCTAATAATAGTTTAGTCCAAGGTTGCTGGGAAGTGTCCCCCCCCTCGACCCCGCTCCCAAAATGCGCTCCATTCGGGAGTGTTTTGGGAGCGCTCGGGGTTTAAAGAATGATTCGGGAGAATTTTTTAAATGGAGGGAGCGTTCGCTCCTGAACGCTTCCCGGCGTGCGAGGAAATATCGGCGGCGATTTTTTGGGAGGGAGGGGGGTGGGTAATAAAAATCCCTCCACTCCTCATTTGTGTTATTGTTTGGTTATCAAGAGAGAGAGAGCAATGCCAAGGAGAGAGCAAGGAGAGAAGAGAGGAGAGAGCAAGTTGCAAGAGAGCAAGAGGAGAAAGCAAGGAGCTTGGAGAGAGCAACAAGGAGGATTGAAGGAGTTGGGACAAAGAGGTAGGAGTTAGGACTCTCTAATCTAGTTTTCTTTTCTATGTTGCATTTTTAAGTTGTTCAAAAGTGAAAACTTGAATTTTTTTCTCTATGTTGCATTTTAATGTGTTGAAAAGTGAAAAATTGAATTGTTTTTTTCTGTGTTGCATTTTTTCCTATTCCCATTTGGCATTCTTCCATTTTTTTGCAGACTAAAAACTTGAAACTTGAAACATCATGGCTATATGGCTTGAGGTTTTCTTCACGTTGGTTCCCTTCTTTGTAATAATGGTGTTGGAGAGTAGAAGAAAGAGGCCCATTCGAGAAGAGGAGGATGAAGAAGTGGGTTATAGTGGATTTGATGAAAATCCTGAAGAGGAGTATGCCGAGGAGGAAGGGGAGAGTGGAGAACATGAGGCCACAGAGACACCAACTAAACATGACCAAAGTCAAACACCATTGTGGAAATATGTTCAGAGGCAGGAAGGAGGGAAAGGGGGTGGAACCACTAAATTTCTTTGCCCCCATTGCAATAAAGAATACATAGGTTCATACACTCATTCCGGAAGGCACCTTTGTGGGGTGGAGGAGACCGCTCTTGATCCTTTGTTTTGGAGACGTGTGAGGGAAATTTTGAATTTCACCAAGCCCATTTATCACATGATTCTCTTTTCATATACAGATAAACTAGTGATTGGGGAGGTGTATGAGCAGATGGATAGCATGTTGGGGCAAATAAAAGATGTTGTTAAGGAAAGTGATCCCAACTTGTATTCAATGATTCACGACTGTGTGTGTGCACTGTGGAATAAACTTAATGTTCCGCTACATGCCTTGGCATATATCCTTATGCCAAAATACAACTCTCCATCTTGGTTGGGTCAACCTGCACCTAGAGGTGGGGCTAGGATCAAACCTCACACAGATCCAGAGGTACAAGAGGGATACATGAAAGCATTAGACAAGTTGGTTCTCGACAGGGAGGAGCATGCTAGATTGCACCTTGAATTAGGCAAATACTTCAGTTGCACTGGTAACTTTGGTTCTTTCCATGCAATGGAAGATAGAAACAGATTTGATGCTCTCACATGGTGGGAAGCATATGGCGGCATGGGACTTTTTCCAAAGTTGGCAAAAAAAGTTCTCTCACAAGTTGTAAATACTTCTTCTGCAGAGAGGTGTTTGAGCACCTACAGCTTCATAAATAATGTAAGAAGAAACAAGCTGAATGAAAACCGAGAAGAAAGCTTGGTTTATATGCACTACAACTTGAGGTTGTTGAGTCATTATTATGATCGGGCCTATGAGGATCAATCATATAAAGTTTGGGACAACAACCCAGAGGATGATAATTTGGAGGATGACACTGTACATATGGAAGAATTTGAAGCAGAAATTTTGAGGGATGATGATGAAGCAACAACAGCCATGCCACCGCCACACCCAGGGCTAGTCCCACCATCCAGTAGCAGTGCGGGTGCCAGTGCCAGTGTTCGATTTCTAGCTATTGTTCCTTTGCAGATTCAGCCTCCACCTACATCGTCACGTGGCCCTCCGCCTTCTAGTTATGGCCGTGGTACTCAAGAGACTACTAGAAGACCACCATTGCCTCGTGGTTCTCACAAATTATACATTTCTCGTGGGCGTGGCAAGGGGCCAACCAATAGATAAAATAGATTTACAGTTTACTAGTCTTTTCTATTTTCTAGTACTTTTTAACTTTTGTAACTATTGAACAGTTGAAACTTGACTCTTTCATATTTATTATGATAAATTTTATAAACAATATATGAAAATTTAGGTTTGAAGTCTAAATTTGAAAGGTGAAACATTGAAATTGGCATTTATAAGTTTATAAGTCATTATGAATTATAAATATGATGCTTCATGAAAGTTGAAAGTTGTTTCATTTCGTTTCATTTTATAGCATTTCATTTCATGTTAAATGTTCTTTGTTGTAATGGTTATTGGTTACACTTAGCGTACAAGTACAACTATGGTGATCAATGAATCAATGATGATAAATGATATATATCAATGATGATAAATGTTATATATTAAAATTTGAAATCAATGAATCAATGATGATAAATGTTATATATCAAATTTCAATGATGATAAATGTTATATATTGAATTTTGAAAGCTTGAAACTTTAAGATTGATGAATCATGAAACTCAAGAGTCAATATGTTGTACGTTTCTGACTTGTGGGCGTGGTTGATGAAGATTATAACTTCTAGATGATTGATGTTATATGGTTCAATCTATGTTTTTATGTTTTTTATGTCTAATTCATCATTCTACATGCTTTTGTTGTCATATATATATCAAAATATAAAAAAATATAAAAAATATATATTTTAAAAAAACACTCCCACTCCTGCTCTCTGCTTTCGCTCCCGATCCCAAGTAACCATGGTTTATTCAACCACCTCATAGTTCATATGAGGACATATTATGTTGATTTCATCTAGTCAATGTGTGACCCATACCTTCCTGCATCTTTTCCAAATGAGGAGATCCTTTCTTTTGATTATGCTCTCGAGGTAGAGAATTTATTCCTGCAACCATATGACATGACTCGATTGTTATCCAAATATATGCATACATACCTCATCTCTTCTTTTAGGTCATCTAGACTTCCTTCAGCAGCTTCCTTGATTGAAAGAAATTCAATCTCTTGTCATGTTTCACTTCTTTTGACATCATACCATCATCCTATGAATTCCATACAAGGTGGAATTCCCAGCGAAATATTGCTTCTTTCAGTAGGTGGACCTTCTAATGAAGATTCCAACGGAGGATCTTGATCATCCTCACCCTGCAAATGCTCCTTTGAATGATGTATGATGAGCTCTATACTAGATGACTTTCCTTTTTCCCATAATTACTACTTATGCTTTTAATGAGGTTACCAAGAGATATATCCTTCTATAAGTGACAACCATAGACTTTCTAATTCAGCTATCTTTCATGCTTCTTTATGACGAGCTATTTCTTTGAATCGTATGCTTCTATGATGCCATCTCCTAACATGATGCATCCTATCATGCTTATAACGTTTCCTACCATGATAGTTATATTTCACAAAAAATGAAAAGAACTAGGTGGAGAAGACTAATCTCAATGGTAGTAGAGATTTTTTACTTCCTCCTTGGATTTCTTCTTTTCAGCGTCTTCGACTTCTTTAGTGATATGAGCTTCTTCCAATCCTCTTTTGTTGTTGTCCTTCTTAAGCTTAGGAAAATCTCTCTTGTAGTTCCCATATTCTTGACATCCATGGCATTGAATCTTCGACTTCTTTTTCTAAAGACCAAACTTGCCAAATATCCCTTTGCTTCTTGACATGACAACAAATGTTTGAACTTGTTTAGCTAATCCTGTATCACTTTTTGCCTTCAACCTGTGTTCTTCACTCATGCATAGTGACCAAAAATTATTCAAAGGGATATCCTTCTCCTCTTCATAGGCCTTTGATACAAGGTTTCTTGTTCATCAGTTAGAGCATTTAGAACAATGGTAATCATTTCTTTATTGGATATCGTCTCTCCTAGATCTTGAAGTTGATTCCTTATTTGTGATGCTTTAGTAAGACATGTAGATATTCCTTCATCCTTTGATGCTCTCAAATTGTATATTTCAAACCTTAGTGATACGACTTGTCTTGTTAAGCTTTCAGAGAATAAATTTGCTAGCTTATCATATATCTCTTTTGATGTCTCCAACCCTTCTACATATGGGATGAGAGAATCCTTGACGGATTCTATGAGAATCATTTGAGCCCTTGGATCCTTTTTCATATATTAAGATAGTGCTTTCTCTTCAGATGGTTTGGAGACTTTTCCTTTGACATGATTAATAACTTCATTTTCCTTGAGGACTAGGTCTATCCTTCTTTTCCATGCAAGGAAGTTCGATGACCCAACCAACTTGTTGATCTCCTTGCAAAATGAAGTCATTTACTAGATTTAGATATAGAAGTATAAATACTTGTCAAGTTAAGAACTCCTCAACGTGATGCCTTTGTTGATGATGATTGAGGATTACTTCTTGATAATGCTTTAATGCTTCTTGATGCTGACAATGCCTTTGATCTGGCTTCCCTTGGATGAGTAATCTTCAAGATGCTTTTCGATCAAAGCTTTTCCTTTCTTGAGTAGAGATAGAGTCTTCTGAGATCTCCTTTCTTGAGATGATGACTTGAGTGAGGATCCCAAGAATGCTTTAATTGTGAACTTCTTCGATCGATCTGGGGTTTTGATACTTCCTTCAAGATAACAAAGTAGCCTTTGCCTTTCCCTTGATATCCTTCTAGAACCTTGATTTTTGAGAGCTTGAGTGTCCCTTGTTGAGATGCTCTTCCTTGACTTGTTAACTTGGCTCTAATACCATGTTGAGAAATCTAGGGTAGAGATATTAGATGATTTCTCTTATAATGATAACTGCTTGTGAAGACTTTTTACTTTTCTTAATTAGGTTATTCTTGTACTTGAGTATTAATATGAGTTCTTCTTCGTCAAACAATTACCAAACCATAAAGAACAATGAGACAAATGACACAATATGTAGGCAATCAACCAGGGCCAAAACCTCTCCAAGAACTTGTGAAAATTTCAAATCTGAAATACTACTGCAATTACTGATTTATTTCTCCTACTTATTTTTCACAATAAGTTATTTACAATAAACCCTTCAGTAAATTTCAAAATAAATTCTAATGCAGTTATCACACAAGTACATATAGAGAAAAGAACAGTGAAATACAAGCACACAAATCAATCACATCGACACAATTATTTTTGGACAATTGTCCCCAAAAAACCCAATGTGGGAAAACCAATGCCATAGATGAGGGTTTATATATTAATCTTCAGCAACAATTTCATTACAATGAATAACTGGCAGAACGATTGAGAAAATTCCAAGAAAAAACCTGAGATAATTTTTCTCCCGACCTCTGGACAATTTATGACACCTGAGAGGCTCACTAGCCTTCACTGCGTCACCCTTGCATGTTTCCCTGCACAGAGACTACGTGAGACTGCATCACTATTGCGTTGTCCCTCTGCTTGTCTACCCTTCTGCGTCCTTCTTCCTCGAGCTTTGACTGCTGTTGAGACCCTCTGATTCCTCCGCCCTACAACTCTCCCTCTGAATTCAAATTCTAAATTCTAAAGAATCGACTTCCCTCGGGTTACTGAGTGTATGCCCGACTTACTTTCCAAATGGCCCTCAAGCCTTCCTTTATAATCTTCTCATTGATAAATCAACGGCCCAGATTAGAAATCTAATCAATGGCTAAGATTAAATCTTGACTTGATCTTCATTCTCTAGAATATTCACACTCTGTTTTATTAATACCCATTAATTATTTAATTTCCCTAAATTTAGACTTAGGGTTTCCATTAAAATAATTAATTATTTTAATAAAACATGAACCAAGTAGAATTTCCATAAACGGTTTCTGGGTTCTTTGGAATACTAGTGTCCAAGCCTCCTCACCAAATATGAGACTTAGATCACTTTCTGATGCTACAAAAATCAACACTCCCTCTTAGCGAGGAAAGTGTTCTAGCCAGTGTTGCGAACATCAATCGATGAGGGGAAAAAATAAAAAAAAATCGTAAAGTTTGGGAAAAAATCGGTAAAAATCGGGAAAAAATTGGCACATACAAAAATATTCATTTTTTTCAAATTTTTTAATATCTAAAGTATCCACAACATAAAATAAATGCATTGACACATAAATATGAAAAAAAAGTTAATATATAAGATGTGCAATATCATGTCTAGTGCGACATCACACATAATAGTGAATCATGACCTGAATACTAAGTCCCGAGTCCCAACTCAGCCTAAAAATATCAACAAAAAATATAATAATGCATCTCATATCATGAATCATAGTGTCATAAACAAAGGAATGCACCAAATAACCTATACTACTAATTTACTCTGCCCCTCTTGCGAGAAAATGTAACAACTTTCCCTCTAGATGAAGAAGCTGGTGCGGCTGGCAATGGACTCTATTGTGCTCTAGAACCTGAAGCACTAGGAGCTAAAGGAGGTAGACTAAGTCCTCTATCGGTGACAGGGTTAGGTGGTGCCACCTCCTCCTCCTGCTCCTCATGCTCCTCCTCCTTCTCCCCCTCCACTACCTCCTGCTCTATCCAATCAGAGGCTGACTCCATGATAGGCCTCTCAGCCTCAACCCTCCATGCAGCATTTGTGTCAATCGAATCTAAAGAGATGGCCTCCATATCAGGTGTCCTCTTAAGTTGTCTCACCCACAATCTAAGATTGTAATAGACGTAGATTATGTCATTGAGCCGCTGGGACTCCAACCTGTACAAGGGTCATAAATTAACAATTATAAAAAAATTTATTTAATGAATTCAAAAAATCAGTTGGAATATTTTAAGTTTTTAACCTGTTGCGCTTTTTGGTGTGTATTTTTTCAAATACACTCTAGTTGCGCTCGCATCCTGGAGAGCTACATGTTTGGTTGAGTATTCTAATGGCAAGCCTTTGGAGTTTTGGTATTCCACCACCGTAGCTGCTCCACCATGCATCTACAACAAATAAGATAAACTTATAAAGTTATATACATAGGAAAATTTTAAAATAATGAAAATTTGAAAATTGAAAGTTGAAGCTAAGTATGAAGTTATCAACCTGAAGAGACAATGAATTTTGAAACAAACTAAATCTTACCTGGCATTTTAGTAGTCCTATCCTGGACAGCCATGTCAAAGCTCAATGTGCCACCTGCAATTATGTATATCTCCATTTCTTTGGAGATATCTGCATGTTATGATGGAGATGGAATCATCTTCTGAACACAAGTGAGAACGCCATCCATAACCTCAACATCAAATAAGAAACCACATGAGTAAGAAAATTCAGGGTTCAGGAAGATCCCTGCAGCATGAATGGGACGATGGAGTGTGTTGTTCCATCGTTCATTAATCACTTCCCATACAAGAAGTTGTTTCTGAAACCCTTTATCCCTTTTTTCTTCATAGTAGCTCCGAATGGCTTCTTTAGCCCTATCAATGGCCTCGTACAAGTAGCCCATTCCGCACTTCTCTCTATCAACTAATCTAAGAACCTTTACCAAAGGTTCAGTAATGTTGCACACCTCCTGCACTCCCGCCCAGAAGCTTTCCTGATATGAAACCAACCTGCATATGACATCTCCCTTTGGTTTGCCGTTATATGTCAAAGCATGTCACTCCTCTAAAAGAAACATTTTTTTCAAATCCCACATAGAATTCAGGAGGGATTGAAGAGATATGAAACTGGTGGCAAACCGTGTAATGGCAAGGCGCACCAAATCCTTCTTGTTGGTAAATGTTCTCATCAAATGAAGCACAGATACATGATTATATATAAATTTTGTAATGCTCTTTGATGATTCAACAATATCTTTGACAAAAGGAATTTTCCTATGTCCTCCAACATCAAATCAATGCCGTGTGCAGTACAAGGTGTCCAAAATATGCTAGGATGCCTCTCCATAAGCATCTTGCCAACAGCAACATAATTTGTAGCTTTGTCCATTATGACCTGAACAACATTTTGTGGACCCACCTCCAAAATGAACACATCCAATAAATCAAATAATAATCGTGCATATTTGACATGTTTAGATGCATCAACAGATTTCATAAACATTGTCCCCTTAGGACAGCTAACCAAGAAGTTAATAAGGGTTCTACCCTTTTGATCAGTCTAACCATCTGACATCATAGTACATTCTGTGACTTCCCATGATGCCCTTAACTCCTCCAATCTCTTGCCGCAGTCAACCTTTTCATTTTGAAGAATGCGCCCTCTATAGTCATCATATGAAGGGGATTTGTACCCTGGGCCAACAATAGTGATAGCATCAATAACAACCTAGTAAAAGGGATTACTCCTGGCAACACTGAAAGGAATATCACTCTAAAGAAAAAGCTTTCCCAACAACTTGTCAACTTCTTCTTCTCCCTTTTTTTAATAATTGAGGAAATAGATGGTTGTGCACCAGGTGTGGTTCTAGGAAAAAAAAATGATGAGGCAGCTATGGGGTTGGATGTAGAAAATGTTGATGGTGAAGAACCCCTACCACTCTCAGGGTCACCTCCATACCCTGCTATTTGACTCCTCAGAGTTGTCTTGCTAAGTTTAGTTGTTTCTATTCCTTCCAATGATTTGAGAGTTCTTTGGATTATTTCTCGATTGTTATTTGTGCAAGGCCCTATCTCATGTCCAAGAACTTGTGCAAGGTGGTATTTCAATCTGTATACCTCCCTGTCATGTGGTGCCCACATAACTTGCAAGTCAAATTTGATCTGTCAAATTCTCCATCAAGTTCACCAAATTCCCACACAGGGTCCAATTTCCTTCGCATGTTTGTAAATTTGTTGAACTCTTGAGTTTTACTGTAAGATGAAGTTTGAACTTTGAAATTTGAACCTAGGGCACAAGAAAAATTGCAAGTTAAAAATAGAAATAAAAAAATTTACAATTTTACATACAACATTTTGAATTTTTCACAAGAAAACCCCTCAACTCAATGCAACAATAATGGGAAAAAATACACATTCGAAATCAAACAAAAATAATGGAAAGAAACTAGGAGCACAAGAAGAAATGAAAAAAATAATTCTAACCAAATTTTTACATTTTTGACCAAAATAAACCCTCTCCACTCAATAAAACAAAAAAAAAACACACACATAACCAAATGCAAACAAAAATGATGGAAAATGCATGGGTGATAGAAACCCATGGAAGAACAAGAAAAAAACAAAAAAAATGGTAAAATTTGATGCCCATACCTGGAAAAAACATTTTGCTGAAGAAACTTGGTCAAAACTTGAATTTTGCTGGCTTGGGTTGTTAAATTCCTTCACTTTTCTCCTCTCTTTCCCTTGTAGACGACTTCTCCTCCTCCTTAGCTCTCTTTTTGCCAATGTCTGCAAAAATGACAAAAAAAACGATTTTTGAACTTATTGGGTCGCTGTTTGATGGGCCCACAATTTTTCCTAATCGAATCGCGATTTTTTGAAAATAAAAAAATCATCGATTTTATCGTTTTGGCGAAAATATCGCGATTTAATCGTGATGTTCGTTTCATTGGTTCTAGCAATTTTCCTACTACATACTGCTCTGACTTTTCAAACATCCTCTGCGCTAATGATGCTTTGTTGTTGCCCCTCATCTGCTGCGCTGCTGCCTTCTGCACTGTTGCCCATGACACTGCCACTGTCACTGCCTCATCTGTACTGCAGCTCCCTCTCAAATTCTGCACTTGTCCATTTCTGCTACTGAAACAGATTCTTGATCATCCCCATATTCTCTTTGAAATAAACAAACTTTGTTTTACCCGGAGCCTTCGTAAGGATGTCTGCCACCTGTTCTCCTGTCAGAGTGTACTGCAACTGTACAGCTCCCCACTGGACACAGTCTCTGATAAAATGACACCTAATGTCAATGTGTTTCGACCGACCATAAAACACAGGATTCTCAGAGAGCTTGATGCAACTCTGATTATCACATAGAATGATGGTCGCTTCCATCTTTTCCTTAAGTAGATTCACAAGCAACTTTCTAAGCCATATGGCTTCACACGAAGTTGTGCTAGCTGCCATATATTCCGCCTCAACTGAGCTCAGAGCTACGGACTTTTGTTTCCTACTACACCAGGAAGTCATTCCTGATCCAATGTTGAAACAATACCCACTGGTATTTTTCTAATCTACTGAACTTCCAGCCCAATCTGCGTCAATGAACCCACTCAGTGTGATGTCATTACCTCAAGTGTATCTTAATCCATACTCGACTACTCCTCATATGTATCTAAGAACATGCTTGGCTACTGTCCAATGTACCCTCCTTATATCCACCATGAACTGACTAAGGGTGTTGACCGCGTAACAGATGTTTGGCCTAATGTTGACAAGACACATCAAGGACACTATGAGCTACCTGTACAAGGTAGGATCAACCTCATCATCTTCGAACACATCAATCTTCTTCCAGTTGGTGATCATTGGAGTAGCCATGGGTCTACAATCCTGCAATTCTAAACCTCTTCAGAATTTCGATAGCATATCTCACTTGACCAAGGAATATTTCACCCTTCTGCTGCCAAACTTCCAACCCCAGAAAATAATGCATCAATCCCAGATCCTTCATGTTGAATTTTGCAGCTAGGTTCTCCTTGCAATCCTTGATGAGCCTAGATGAACCTGTCAGGGTGTAAAATCCCCAAATTAGCAATCAGCTAATTCAGATATTAATTTTGATTAATTTTGGCAAATCCTAATGTTGGGCGGAAATAAAGTGGGTAGGGGACCTGTTGTATCTCAAGAAACAATCCCTTGGATGTGGTAAGGAATTAGTGCTTAAGACATTTTATAAATGTATGTCAAAATTACGATATCAAATGGCCTTTGTTTAACACCTTTGGAATTTAATTACTTAATACCCTCAATAATCTGATATAATGAAAGCCTTCACAATGCCATTAACTGTTGATACTTGAATGAAATGAAAAGAAGCACTGTAGGAGAAACTCAGAATGATATGCTGAGAGACAGAATCTATCACTTTTAAGTTTCAGAGGAAATCATGGAGAGAGAGAGGTAACTCGAAATAATATGCTGTAAACACAGAATCTATTACTTTAAAGATTCATCAGGAGTTTGTGAAAAGAGAAGAGATGAAGTGAAGGAGCGCAAATTAAGGTGATTTAACTCTTACTCATAGATGTAATTAAGAGACCGGCTGCTACATTAATTCACTTAATTCAAACAAGATAAACACGTAGCGAAACTGCAAAGACAAATCAACATCAACAAGTGTAGGAAACTTGATCTTCTTTCATTAATTTCCCAGAAAATTCATTACCAAATTAACAGTCATCCAAAAGTCCAAAACTCGAAATCCTTTTTCTTTATTTCTATCTACTTAAATACATCAAAGTAGTTCAAAACTGCTGAACTTCGTGAAACTATTCGACTACCTAAACTGTTAAGATTACTTATGCAATTATATAGAGAAAACAAATAAAAATTGGAAATATTGTTCGTTTTGTTGAATCTGATGTTGCTGATGTGTCCTCACGAAGTGCCAAGATGTCCTTTCTAGCTATGATGCAGTAGCTACACAGTTCTGTAATGATGCCTTGGTGCTCGACTTGACCCAGCTATCGTGCTTCCCACAGTGCCACTATATATTCTTTTGCCCGACTCTTCCTATGCCTCTTTATTCATTGGCTGCCCCTTCGCATTACTTTATCGCATACACGGCTGCAACTTTATACAAACCCCACAGACCTGTGGTTTACGGGCCCACACACGACCTGACCAATCAGAAGCAATAGCACTTCGCAACTTATTCGACATCGCACGTCGGCAACTATAACAAATAGCTTAAATGGTAAACAATAATAATGTCGATGTGCGAAACCGCTATATTTGCGATTTAACCTCCACCATTGATCTGTGCCACAATCCAATGGTCCCGTTGTACTGTCTCACACTGCCATCGCCCATTTGTCGCATCACAACCAAAATACTTTACCTTGCGAAGACTTAATTCTAAACTCTAAACCTGCTGATGTGCGATATGTGTTGAATCGTTGTGCCAACACGTCGCTCCTCCCTTTATTGCATCGCAAGTTATTTTTTTTAACTTGCAAAGTTCTAAACACATAAACTAAATAATCGTCGATGCGAAATCGCGCTATGCCAACACGTGTCCACTTCACAACTTTTCAAACTTAACTTTGCGATGCAACCTAGTCCGTCCATCTCTCACTTTAATTATGCGATTTAATCCTCTCCATCAGATCGCTTCCTTTGGGAATCCTCTAAAGGTTTTCTGCCTTAACCGATTTCTCTGTTTCTTCGGTTGTCGCTGCTCTACAGCTCCCTCTTATCCAAGCTACTCCCTGCGATAGTTCATTTAATGAACTCGTGCAACTCCATGTTTTTGCACGGTGTTAAAACCCTCCTCAGCTTTATTCTAGTTATCCAATCCTTCGACCTACCTTCACATCTCATCACGAAATGTTAATGTACCAACATATAAATCAAAATTCTTCTTCGACATACAAACTTTTACATTTTCTAACATATATGTTTTTTTGGTGTTTTGAAAAATATTTCAAAGGTAAATGCAAATGAGCCACAACATCTGACTCCACCAGGGGATAGTGCTTTTCTCCACGGAAGCGCTAAGAACTGCAGATTAGTGCCTTCTCCATTGGGCATGGATTCAAATATTGCTTGGTGATATATGAACAATTAGCAATCCGATATTTAAAATGGTGGAATGCTGACTTTTAATGGTAGAAATAACACTTTAGATATTGCACATTCACAGGCAGTTGTACTAACTCTCCATCTAGATCTTCCAGAATGAATGTGTTATCTGACCTTGCCTCAAAGATTCTGTATGGACCATACTAGAGAAGGTCAAATTTACCATGCTTCCCCTTTTCTTCTCGTCTGGTGTCCCATCTTAGTACCAAATCTCTTGCTTGAAAGAGAACTTCTTTTGCTTTCCTGTCAATATAGACTTCATCTTTTCCTTGTAAGTAATCAAGTTATCCCTGACTTTGTTTCTATTTTCAATTATCTTGTTCAATCTTCTTACCAGAGCATTAGGTTCTCCCTGAGCTTCTTGAAGTAAAGAAATCATTGGTTTGGCCAGCTGAGTAGGAAATAGTGCTCAAGTCCCATGAACCAGTTGATAGGGAGACTTCCCGATAGATCTCCTAGGGTGACTCGAACTGCCCCGAGGTCAAACTTCAACTTCATATTGCAATCCTTCTGATTCTCAGTGACTGTCTTCTTCAAGATTCTGACCAATGTCTTATTTGAGGACTCTGCCATTAGTTCCCTTGGGGATGATATGTTGTGGAATGTGACAAAGTTACATTATATGTTTGACCTAAATGGATGAAACGAGCAGAGTTGAATACCTGAGCATTATCAGTCACAAATTTGACTAGACATCTGAATCTGCTAAAAATGTTTTCCTCCAGAAACTTCATCACTACTTGGTCATTCGCCTTCTTAGTGGTAATTGCTTCAACCCATTTTGTAAAGTAATCAGTGGCAGTCAGAATCCACTTGAACTATCCACTTGATGGTGGATTGATCTCTCCAATAAAATCCAATCCCCATTGCCTGAAAGGTTCCTCAATAAATACTGGGATGAGAGGTAACAAAGCAAGTTTCCTCTTTTCAACAAACAACTAACACTTTTGACAAGTTCTGACCAGTCTATAAACATCTGCAAATAGGGTTGGCCAATAGAAGCCTAACTTGAGAATTTTATGAGTAGTGACCTTCCAGCTATAATGTCCTCCACACGGACTTTCATGATATTGTTTGGTGACTTCAATAGATTCTCCTTCGGTCAAACATAACAGCAAAATACCAGCAGGATCTTTCCATTATAGCTTTGCTTCTATGATAACATATGGTTGAGACTTGAGCTTGAGAGCTCTGTATTTTGTTCTATTTAGTGAAGTTGGACGGGAAAAGAAACACAGGTAATGCACAATATCTTTATACTAATCAGAGCACAAAAATATGTATTGAATACCTGTTTTGGACTTGTTTTGACCTTCTTCATTAACAGCACCATCCACTGGTGCCAACAGATTGATTCCCAAGGCTTGAAAATTTGTTTCTGTCAATAACTTCGCTAACCCCTGTCCCTTGACCAGCTTGGTGGGTTTGATATCCAAATCATACTCTTGGATTTTTGCTATCCACTTCCCCCTTTTTCCTTCAACATCGCTTTGGACCAGCACGTCTTTCACAGCAAAATTAGGAACATAAGTAGATATTTGGGACTGTAACACATAAGTCCTAAAACCTTTCAGTGCTTTGACCAAAGCATATACTTGTTGCTCCAAAATATTGTATTTGAGCTCAGCATCTCTGAGAACTTTACTGAAAAATGCAACTAGTTGCTCCTTACTATCTTCATTTTTCTGCAACAACACAACGGCAATAGTAGTGGGGGATGCAAATGAGAATACCTGAAAGGCCTTTTGATAGTCTGGACTAATCAGAACTCGAGCTTCCTGCAGTGCTTCCTTTATTCCAGCAAATTCTTCTCTTGCTCCCTTGTCCCATTTCACTTCTGCATTTTTCTTCAACATATTTGTTATACTTCTCACAATCTCAGCATAATTGGGCACAAATCTCCTCAGAAAGTTTATTTCTCCCAGGAATCTCTGGATATCTTTCTTGCTTCTGGGTAAAGGAATAGTCTAAATGGCTTCCAACCTTGCTGGGGCAATCTTTACTCCTTGTTTAGAAATTATGTGACCCAATAATTTACCTTCTTCTAAGGCAAATAAATATTTCTTGGGATTTACTGACAAACCAAACTTTCTGCACTTTTGAAAAGTTTTTTGCGAATGCTCCAAGTGTTCATCATCTGACCCTGAGAAAACAGTTACATCATCCAGATATATAACTACAAACCTGTCACCAATGAAGGCTATGTCCATGGCCCTCTAAAATGTTGCACCTGCGTTCATAAGGCCAAATGGCATCCTTGCGTACATGAAGGTGCCCCAGGGCGTAGTGAAAGCAGTCTTCTTTTGATCTTATTTTTCTACTGCTTCCTGATTATACCCAGAAAATCCGTCAACCATAGACAACCTGTGAGCTCCTGTCTCCTTCTGTAATACATTATCCATTTTCAGCAAAGGATAATTATCTTTTAGAGATGCTCGGTTCAAGTTCTTGAAGTCTACACACAGTTTTATCTCTCCATTCTTCTTTCTTACAAGCACCAGATTAGAAACCCAGTTTGAATATCTGAGAGGGTCTATAATTTTCGCCTGCAACAGTTTCTTCACTTATTTTTCGATTGGAGCTAACAACAATGGATTGATCTGTCTGAGCTTATGTCTGTGTGGTTTGAGTCCTTCCTTCATTGGAATCTTATGCTGAATTATGATTTTGTCATATGTTTTCAGGTCTTCATATGACTAGGCAAACACATCCATATATTTCTTAAAAAGATCAATGTATCTTTCTTTGTAGTTTTTGAGAACACCTTTGAACAATTTCACTATTTTGGGTTCCTACTGAGTTCCCAAATTACAATCTTCCATCTCTTCTTCTTGATGTGTTTTCTTTGAATCAACAACAACATCATTAGCATCGAATAATCTTTCAAGGGGAACCAACCCTTTGGGGAGCACATTATCTTTGATTTGGATAATATTTTGTTCACCTATTGACTACTTAAGGTTTCTTATTTCTGCTTTCTGCTCTGTTTGTTCTTCCTCTTGGTCTATCTCAGCATATTCAAAGTTTCCAATCATGGTCAGGAACTGATTTATCTGTTCATCGTCATCAAACACCTGCCAATGTTTCACATTGTCAGGGATACAAGGTCTATGTCTAATTTCAATTTCATACCTTAACCTTGGATTTATTGGAGTTTTGAAGGTGTTGGCTGCAACTACTAAAGAATCAGCCAATCTATTCTCCTCCCTCGGAATATACTGAAGATTGAAGGCTTCGAAATAACTTTCTATCAAATCCCAAACTTCATTCCTATACGATCTCAATCTCGGATGCTTAGTTTGACAATGATTTTTAATCTGACTTATTATCAATGCAAAGTGACCAAAAATCGAAATACATTGAACTCCCATCTATTTAGAAACTTGAAGGCTTGAGATTAAGGCCTCATACTCAGCGACATTCTTTTTTGAATCAAATTCTAGTTTAAAAAAGAAATGCATGAGGTTACCTTCTGGTGATATCAGCAAGAATCCAGCACCTGCGCCCTCCTTGGAGTAGGCACCATCAAAGAAGCACTTCCAAATCTTCCTTGAGTGTGGCTCATTATTTACAGCTGCTAAAGAGAGCTACTTCTTTGTGTCTTCAGCAAATTTTGCATCTTCATGCGGCATGAAAAAGAAAGATCTTCTGTTTCTTGACAATAAATGGGGGAATTTCTTGCATCTTTCTTGGAGGTAGTCTTCACAAACCTTGTTTCCCTGTACAATCTCCTTTATTCCCCCTTAAAAACCGGAATGATAGCATAAGTGAAATCTAATTTTAGTACGCCTCCCAACTTTTCTCCCCAAAATCTTGACAGGAGCATTCCAAACATGGCTGGGATGTCAGCAACCACTACATCCATGACTATACTCTTTGCTGGGATTTGTGCCAACGAAACTGCCACATCTTTAATTAACCCAACACATTTCACCCTTTTGGAATCAAATGAATATAGATCCCTATAAGGTTTGGTAATTTGCAAGTTAAGTTCCTTCATAACAGACAATGGCATGAGATTATGGGACGCTCCTGAGTCCAGCATGCAATTATGTAGAGTAAAATCATGAAGCAACAAAGAAATATAGTAGGGTGAAACAGAAGGATCTACTTCTTCTACATGAGGACCAAAGGTGACCACTGGCTTTTCTTCTTGTTAATACACCGTGTCACATCTATCTTCCACCTGTGTGACATTAATAAATTCTGAAATTTCTTTCTTGTAAGCTGGTATTTTAGCTAATTCTAGAAGAGGTACCTAAATTTTAACCTTCTCCAACTCTTTTGCCAAACTAAAAGCATGAGTTTGCTTAACGTTCTTTTCAAGTTCTTCTTCACTCTTTCTAGAATTTGCCGCTTGTTCGGGTACAAGAACAACTTTCTCCAAAATATTAGTATCAACTGATTTGTTCTGGGAAGATTCAGCCTCCTACATATTTGTTCTATTAAGTGAATTTACAGGTTGTTTCCCCTTACTGACCTGTTTCACAGGGTCCTTTTGTTGTGGAGTCGCCATTAGAGGAGGAACGAAACCTTGTTGTTCACCTTCATTATCCTGCACTCTAGATCTCTTTCTAGACCTTAAATCATATTTTTTATGTAACTCAGCTTGCATGAAATCTGTGAATTGACTACAGTGTTCAACCATTTCATCTTGATCAAAAGATACTTCAGCTTCAGCATATTCTCCCTCACAATCTTCCTCTTCATCCTCTTCTATTGCATATATAGCAGATACCTGATCCTCAGCCTCCCGTTGGTCATCTTCAACTGGCTCTGCGAGTGTTGCTTCTATATACAATGGTGCTTGAATCTGGTCTTGATCTCTTCTTGCCCTCTGCAAAATTTGCAGGGGAGGTCTTTTGAATTGAGGGTTAAACCCCCCTTTGGTTTGTTGTACTTGTCTTTGGGAGTTTTATTTTCCAATTCCATCTTGGCTAGCTTATTGGTTAGATGCTTCATCACCTTTGTTATATCTTCAATTCTTAGATCTTGTGATGATTCTTCTTTTGCTCTCCCCTTCTCTTGGACCGCCTGTTTCCCTTTTGCTTTTCACACTGCAGTCATATTAGCTTTGATCTCTACAGCATCTGTCTGTATCTGCTCAAGAGTAGGGGTTATTCTCTCTCTCAATGTAAAGCTAAAATCAGCTTCAAACGCCCCAGAAAAAGCTACCTTTGCTCCTACAGGGGGGGCTTCATCTCTATGGGTAAACTATTGTAAAATTTGTTGAATCTTTTTACAAACTCAGAAATGCTTTCATTAGGTCTTCTTTTAATTGCATTAAACTCTGTCGATGAGTAACCATGATCTCTCTTTTCTCCAGTTATTTATTAAACCATTTCGTAAACCTTTGAACCACTTTCTAGCCTCTCCATCTAGAGACTGCACAAATATTCTCATCACAACATCAAGATGTTCTATATTTAAATTCTCAGCAAAAGTGCAAAACAAGGGTAAATGTTGTTTTGCAATTACTTCATCTTCTCCAGTGAAATGAGGTAGTAATTTGAGGTATTCTTGAGGCATGGCATTCATTGGTTGCGCAAGATTTAGTGGAGCATATATGTTCAACAAAAAGGCTGGTGTTGCAATATTTACAGTGTGGTTAATTGTTCCTGGGGTATTTGAGGTTGATGAACCTGCTGTGAAAGTGAATGAGGGTGGAGGCAAAACTGATATGGGAGTGGGTTGATGAAGAATGGCAGAAGAACCAACAACTATATTTGGTTGAGCTTGAGTGAAGGTAAAAGAAACAGACTCGAAAGAATGTTCTTCTAACTTAGGTTCTTGAAAATGAATGGGTGTGGAAGGAGAATCTTGTTCCAAGAAAGACAGTTCCTCAGAAATATCTTCAAACAAAGGGTTATGAGAACTACTGTTAGGAGGAGACAATGTAGGATCAGGTATTGAAGGAATTTCAGGTTTCTGAGCCTTTTTAGAAACCAATCTTTCTGGGTTTGGTAAAGTAAGGACTATCTGTTGCGAGGTATCTGGCCTCATGTGAAGCCTTTTGAAATCCAAAATTTTGAAAATAACAAACACAGTCCAATATTTCCTCCTCACTGAACAACCAAAGGAAATAATGTAAAAAACCTAGGGAAAAATAAACTTTCATTTCTTCGTCCACGGCAACGGCGCCAAAAACTGTTGTATCTCAAGAAACAATCCCTTGGTTGTGGTAAGGAATCAGTGCTTAAGACATTTTATAAATGTATGTCACAATTACGATATCAAATGGCCTCTGTTTAACACCTTTGGAATTTAATTACTTAATACCCTCAATTATCTAATATAATGAAAGCCTTCACAATGCATAAACTGTTGATACTTGAATGAAATGAAAAAAAGAACTGTAAGAGAAACTCAAAATGATATGATCACTTTTAAGTTTCAGAGGAAATCATGGAGAGAGAGGAAACTCAAAATAATATGTTGTAAACACATAATCTATTACTTTAAAGTTTCATCAGGAATTTGTGAAAAGTGAAGAGATGAAGTGAAGGAGCACAAATTTAGGTGATTTAACTCTTACTCACAAATGTAATTAAGAGACCAGCTGCCACATTACTTCACTTCATTCAAAGAGGAATAAACAAAGAGCAAAACTGGAAAGACAAATCAACATCAACAAGTGTAAGAAACTTGATCTTCTTTCATTAATTTCTCAAAAAATTCAGTACCAAATTAAAACTCATCCAGAGGTCCAAAAGTCGGAACCTTTTTTCTTTATTTCTATCTACTTAAATACATCGAAGTAGTTCATAACTGCTGAACTTCTTGAAACTATTTGACTACCTAAACTGTTAAGATTACTTATGCAATCATACAAAGAAAACAAATAAAAACTAGAAATATTGTTCGTTTTGCTAAATCTGATGTTGCCGATGCGTCCTCACGAAGTGTCGAGGTGTCCTTTCTGGTAATGATGCAGTAGCTGCACAGTTCTGTAATGAGTACGATGCCTTGGTGCCCGACTTGACCCAGCTATCGTGCTTCCCACAGTGCCACTATATATTCTTCTGCCTGACTCTGCCTATGCCTCTTTATCCATTAGCCGCCCCTTCGCATTACTTTATCGCATACACGGCTGCAATTTAAACAAACCCCGCAGCCCTGTGGTTTAGGGGCCCACCACAACCTAACCAATCAGAAGCAATCGCACTTCGCAACTTATTCGATATCGCACGTCAGCAACTATAACAAATAGCTTAAATGGTAAACAATAATAATGTTGATGTGTGAAACCGCTCTGTTTGCACTTTAACCTCCACCGTTGATCTGCGCCCCAATCCAACGGTCCCACTGTACTGTCACACATCGCCATCTCCCGTTAGTCGCATCGCAACCAAAATACTTTATGTTGCGAAGACTTAATGCTAAACTCTAAACCTGCCAATGTGCGATATGTGCTGAATCGTTGTGCCAACACGTGGCTCCTCCCTTTATCGCATCGCAAGTTTCGCTTCTTACGGCATCAAAAGTTATTTTGTTTAACTTGCAAAGTCCTTAACACATAAACTAAATAATCGCCGATGCGAAATCGCGCTATGCTGACACGTGTCCACTTCCCAACTTTTCAAACTTAACTTTGCGATGCAACTTCTTCCTTCCATCTTTCACTTTAATTCTGTGATTTAATCCTCACCGTTAGATCGCCTCTTTTGGGAATCTTCTATAGGTTTTCTACCTTAACCGATTTCTCTGTTTCTTTGGCTTTTGCCACTCTACAACTCCATCTTCTCCACGCTAGTCTTTGCGATAGTTCATTCAATCAACTCGTGCACCTCCATCTTTCTCCACGGTGTTAAAACCCTCTTGAGCTTTATTCTGGTTATCCAATCCTTCGACCTACCTTCATATCTCATCACAAAATGTTAATGTACCAACATATAAATCAAAATTCTTCTTCGACATACAAACTTTTACATTTTCTAACATATATGTTTTTTTGGTGTTTTGAAAAATATTTCAAAGGTAAATGAAAATAAGCCACAACATCTGGCTCCACCTGGTGATAGTGTTTTTTTCCACGGAAGTGCTAAGAACTGCAGATTAGTGCCTTATCCATTGGGCATGGAGTCAAATATTGCTTGGTGACATATGAACAATGAGCAATCCGGTATTTACAATGGTGGAATGTTGACTTTTAACACTGGAAATAATGCTTTAGGTACTGCCTGTTCACAGGCAGCTGTACTGACTCTCCATCTAGGTCTTCTAGAATGAATGTGTTATTTGACCTTGCCTCAGAGATTCTATATGGACCATACCAGAGAGGTTCAAATTTACCTTGCTTCCCCTTTTCTTCTCGTATGGTGTCCCATCTTAATACCAATCTCCTGCTTGAAAGAGAACTTCTTTTACTTTTCTGTCAAATAGAGACTTCATCTTTTCCTAATAAGTAATAAAGTTATCCCTGACTTTGTTTCTGTTTTCAATTATCTTGTTCAATCTTCTTACCAGAGCATTAGGTTCTCCCTAAGCTTATTGAAGAAAAGAAATCACTAGTTTGGCCAGTTTAGTAGGAAATAGTGCTTGAGTCCCATAAACTAGTTCATAGGGAGACTTACCAGTAGATCTCTTGGAGGTGACTCGAACTGACCAGAGGGCGAACTTCAACTTCATATCCCAATCCTTTTGATTTTCAGTGATGGTCTTCTTCAAGATTCTGACTAATGTCTTATTTGAGGACTCTGCGAATCCGTTCCCTTGGGGATGATATGTTGTGGAATGTTATAAAGTTACAATATATGTTTGACAGAAATGAATGAAACAAGCAAAGTTGAATACTTGAGCATTATCAGTCACAATTTTGGCTGGATATCTGAATCTGCTGAAAATGTTTTCCTCTAGAAACTTCATCACTACTTGGTCATTCGCCTTCTTAGTGGGTATTGCTTCAACCCATTTTGTAAAGTAATCAGTGGCAGTCAGAATCCACTTGAACTGTCCACTTGATGGTGGATTAATCTCTCCAATAAGATCCAATCCCCATTCCCTGAAAGGTTCTTCAACAAATACTGGGATGAGAGGTAACGGAACAAGTTTTCTCTTTTCAGCAAACAACTGACACTTTTGACAAGTTCTGACCAGTCTATAAACATCTGCAAACAGGGTTGGCCAATAGAAGCCTGACTTGAGAATTTTATGAGTAGTGACCTTCCAGCTATAATGTCCTCCACACAAACTTTCATGATATTGTTTGGTGACTTCAATAGATTCTCCTTCGGTCAAACATAACAGCAAAGTACCAGCAAGATCTTTCCAGTATAGCTTTGCTTCTATGATAATATATGGCTGAGACTTGAGCTTGGGAGCTCTGTATTTTGTTCTATTTAGTGAAGTTGGACAGGAAAAGAAACACAGGTAATGCACAATATCTTTATACCAATCAGAGCACAAAAATTTGTATTCAATCCCTGTTTTGGACTTGTTTTGACCTTCTTCATTAACAACTCCATCCACGGTTGCCAACAGATTGATTCCCAAGGCTTGAAAATTTGTTTCTGTCAACAACTTCGCTAACCCCTGTCCCTTAACCAGCTCAGTGGGTTTGATGTCCAAATTATACTCTTGGATTTTTGCTATCCACTTCCCCCTTTTTCCTTCAACATCGCTTTGGACCAGCACATCTTTCACAGCAAAATTAGCAACAAAAGCAATTATTTGGGACTGTAACACATAAGTCTTGAAGGCTTTCAGTGCTTTGACCAAAGCATATACTTGTTCCTACAGAATATTGTATTTGAGCTCAGCATCTCTGAGAAATTTACTGAAAAATGCAACTGGCTGCTACTTACTATCTTCATTTTTTTGCAACAACACAGCGGCAATAGTAGTGGGGCATGCAAATGAGAATACTTGAAAGGCCTTTTGATAGTCTGGACCAATTAGAACTAGAGCTTCCTGCAGTGCTTCCTTTATTCCAGCAAATGCTTCTCTTTCTCCCTTGTCCCATTTCACTTCTGCATTTTTCTTCAACATATCTGTTATACTTCTCACAATCTCAAAATAATTGGGCACAAATCTCCTCAAAAATTTTATTTTTCCCAAGAATCTCAGGATATCTTTCTTGCTTCTGGGTAAAGGAATAGTCTGAATGGCTTCCACCCTTGCTGGGTCAATCTTTACTCCTTGTTTAGAAACTATGCGACCCAATAATTTACTTTTTTCTAAGGCAAATAAATATTTCTTGGGATTTATTGACAGACCAAAGTTTCTAAACTTTGGAAAGTTTTTTGCAAATGCTCCAAGTATTCATCATCTGACCCTGAGAAAATAGTTACATCATCCAGATATATAACTACAAACTTGTCACCAACGAAGACTATGTCCATGGCCCTCTGAAATGTTGCACCTGCGTTCATAAGGCCAAATGGCATCCTTGCGTACATGAAGGTGCCCCAGGGCATAGTGAAAGCAGTGTTCTTCTGATCTTCTTTTTCTGTTGCTACCTGATTATACCCAAAAAATCCATCAATCATTGACAACTTGTGAGCTGTTGTCACCTTCTATAATACATAATCCATTTTCGACAAAGGATAGTTATCTGTTAGAGATGTTCGGTTCAAGTTCCTGAAGTCTTTAGACAGTTTTATCTCTCCATTTTTCTTTCTTACAGGGACCAGATTAGAAACCCAGTCTCAATATCTGAGAGGGACTATAATTTTCGCCTGCAACAATTTCTTCACTTCTTTTTCGAATGGAGCTAACAACAATGAATTGATTTGTCTGAGCTTTTGTCCGTGTGGTTTGAGTCCTTCCTTCAATGGAATCTTATGCTGAATTATGCTTTTGTCATATTTTTTCAGGTCTTCATATGACCAGGCAAACACATCCATATATTTCTTAAAAAGATCAATATATCTTTCATTGTAGTTTTTGGGAACACCTTTGAACAATTTCACTATTTTGGGTTCCTACTGAGTTCCCAAATTACAATCTTCCATCTTTTCTTCTTGATGTGTTTTCTTTGAATCAACAACAACATCATTAGCATCGAATAATCTTTCAAGGGGAACCAACCCTTTGGGGAGCACATTATCTTTCAATTGGATAATCTTCTGTTCACCTATTGACTTCTTAAGGTTTCTTCTTTCTGCTTTTTGCTCTTTTTGTTCTTCCTCTTGGTCTATCTCAACATCTTCAAAGTTTCCAATCATGGTCAGGAATTGATTTATTTGTTCATCAACATCAAACACCTTCCAATGTTTCACATTGTCAGGGATAGAACGTCTATGTCTAATTTCAATTTCATACCTTAACATTGGATTTATTGGAGGTTTGAAGGTGCTGGCTGCAACTGCTAAAGAATCATCCAATCTATTCTCCTCCCACAGAATATACTAAATATTGAAGGCTTCAAAATAGTTTTCTATTAGATCCCAATCTTCATTCCTATACGATCTCAATCTCGGATGCTAGGTTTGAAAATGATTTTTAATCTGACTTATTATCAATTTAGAGTCACAAAAATTGATATACATTGAACTCCCATATGTTTAGCAACTTGAAGGCTTGAGATTAAGCCTTCATACTCAGCCACATTGTTTATTGAATCAAATTCTAGTTTAAAAGAGAAAAACATGAGGTTTCCTTCTGGTGATATGAGCAAGAATCTAACACCTATGCCCTCCTTGGAGAAGGCACCATCAAAGTAGCACTTCCAAATCTTCCTTGAGTGCAGCTCATTATTTACAATTGTTGAAGAGAGTTGCTTCCCAGTGTCTTCAACAAATTCTGCATCTTCATGCAACATGAAACAAGAAATATCTTCTGTTTCTTGACAATAAATGGGGTAATTTCCTGCATCTTTCTTGAAGGTAGTCTTCACAAACATTGTTTCCATGTACAATCACCTTTCTTCCCCATTAAAAACTGGAATGATAGCATAAGTGAAATCTAATTTTAGCACACCTCCCAACTTTGCTCCCCAAGATCTTGACAGGAGAATTCCAAACCTGGCTGGGATGTCAGCAACCACTACATCCATGACTATACTCTTTGTTGGGATTTGTGCCAACGAAACTGCTACATCTTTAATTAACTGTAATGAATAAAATAATGTAAACAATGATTAATTAGTTAATTAGTAATTAGGTTGAAAGGGCATGTCTGATAAGACATGACCTTTCGTGAAGAGGCACCTCCCTATGTATATAAGCAGGCCTCATTTGTAATTCTCAATCTATCTCATATCTCATTCATCACACTTTCTAATATAATATTTGCATCCTCAATGGATATCTTTGTATTCCAAGTTTTCTGGAGTATTTAACTTGAGAATGAACTTTGTTCGCTTCATTTGGTATCGGAGCAGTTCGATCTTCTAGCAGCTCATCGCTGCATAGAGCTACGCTCCTCGGTCCAGGCCTTTGGCCATCAAAAATTCGTCAACATTGTTGTCGTCGAAGCGTTTTGCTACCAATCTTGGAGTTTCTCCATTTTTACCAGTAGGCCTTTGGCCAAAATTAAAAATTTGAAGAAATTTCACCAGTAGGCCTTTGGCCAGAATTAAAAATTTGAAGAAATTTCACCAGTAGGCCTTTGGCCAAAATTAAAAATTTGAAGGAAAAAAAGGGAAATTTTTGAAAAAAAATAAGCAAAAGCAATATATATATATAGTCAAAAAAAAAAAAAAAAAAAATATATATATATATATAAGTAAAGAAAGAAAAAGAAAAAAAGAGATATATATAAAGTAGTACATATACATTCATACCAAGACAATTTAAAAATAAAAAGGAAAAAGAAAGAAGGAAGAGTAGATAAAGTTATTTTGATTATTCTTTAAGTGGTTTACAAGCTCGTGGTTTTAGAAGCCCATGGTAATTGCCCATGGTATTTGCAATGTAAAATAAGAACAAAAGGAATAAAAAATCTCTGTGAATGGTAAGTTTGTTTTTATGTGGAGAACATTAACCGAGTCAAATACACATAAGTGGACATATATTTTATAGGTGAATATATGTGAATAGCCACGTTTCACTAGGGTTGTAACCTTTCAACAAAAAAAAGAGTTAAAAAAAATCAATAGTAAAATATATATATATATATATATATATTATGAAAGTCAAACATCTTCTTAGTAATTATAGAAGATTTCATAAAAAGAAACCAATGAATTAATTTTCAAAAAAATCGGAAGGAAAAATATTATTAAGGATTTTTTAAAATATTAAGGAATCATTATTAACACTGGAAGGTAAATAAAAGGAAAGAGAGGTTATTAAAGGTTTAAGTATTAGAAAAGTGGAAAAGGAGATAAATCATTATATTCTAAAGATTTTATTTAAAAAAGGAATATATACATATATAAAAGAATTTGAGCCTCTTTTAACAAAAAGAATATTAGTGAAGGATTCATTACCAAAGATTGAAGGAATATTAGTGAAGGATTCATTACAAAAGATTGAAGGAGTAATAAAAGTTTGAAGGTTATATCCATTATTTAAAATATAAAAAGGAAAATAATAATATTTTATTATAAATATTAGGAAGGGTCACTCTTAAAAACCCCGAAGTTATCTGACAAAATGGCATCCAAAATAGAACTAAAAGAGGGAAGATTTCCTAAATTATAGTATATGTGTCTATGCGCTAATTGAAATCAAAGGGTCACTTGCGGGAAAGGAAGTTCTCATATCTATTGATCTTATTCAAAATAATAATTATGTTAGTACTGAATGTGCTAACCAATTAGTGATCCCTGAATCAAATATAAGTGAAACAAATTCATTTAACGCAAATGACAAACAATACAACATAGAGAATTTACACCTAAGTATTGGGGAGTATTCCCTTGTCTCGCAATTCACTGTTAAAACCTTATTTTCCAATAATAGTGATATAGTTCTGGGTTCGCTCTGGATGGAATCACTAGGGTCATTCATCCATAATACGAAAAAGAAGTTTTTGACATTTTCTTACAAAAAGAAAAACATAACGTTACAAGATGTCACGATGAAGCCAAATTCACCAACACCGGAAGACATATTAGATATCACAGGAGTAGTTCTTCCAGAAAGTAAAAAAGAAATACAATATTTGCAAAGAGAAGTTCACGAAATCACAACTAACAAGAATGAAGAAGTTGCTCGCCTCAAGGACCACAACGATAAATTACTAATGCAAATTAAGAAGCTGAAGAAAGACAAGAAGTCGTTGGAAAACAAGGTGCAACAACTTGTCGAAAATGAAGCATCAAAATCTTCAAATATAGAAGTTCAAGTTGAAGAAAAATCAAACATTGATCTAGTAAATGTGTCAACTGAAGAAGACGACAAGCAAGTTGCAGAACAAACAAACTTAGATTCTGGAAGAACGAGGAACATTCTAAGTGAAGATTATGTACCCATCTCAATAACATCCTCGCCAAGCGAAAATTAAAGAAGTCAAACCAAAACAGTTCCCTATCGACATCCAAATCATGGGAGCAGACTACTCGATCGAGATTTGTATTTAGATCAAAAACAAGAAGTTGATGTTCCAAAGAATACTAATATCAATGCAATCCGCTCTAGTGATTATTCAGCATAAGTTTCAACTCGCAGCAAGAGTCCTCAGAGGATTGATTTAGGATGGTCTGATCCATTCTCAGTGCGACAGTTTTGTTTGTCACTTAAAAGTTCATATCAGCTTGTATCGACAAGGATGACTACCCCGAGACAAAAAGATGTTCGTAGCAGGAAAAGAAATTGAGGCCTTTCATCAACAAACTTTGAGAACAAAGCTTTTTGAGGGGAAGGCAATGTAACGAATAAAATAATGTAAATAATGATTAATTAGTTAATTAGTAATTAGGCTGAAAGGGCATGTCTGATAAGACATGACCTTTCGTGAAGAGGCACCTGCCTAGGTATATAAGCAAGCCTTATTTGTAATTCTCAATCTATCTCATATCTCATTCATCACACTTTCTAATATAATATTTGTATCCTCAATGGATATCTTTGTATTCCAAGTTTTCAGGAGTATTTAACTTGAGAAGGAACTTCGTTCACTTCATTAACCCAACACATTTCACCCTTTTGGAATCAAATGAATACAGATCCCTATAAGGTTTGGTAATTTGCAAGTTAAGTTCCTTCATAACAGACAGTGGCATGAGATTATGGGACGCTCCTAAGTCCAACATGCAATTATGTAGAGTAAAATCATGAAGCAACAAAGAAATATAGAAGGGTTGAACAGAAGGATCTACTTCTTCTACATGAGGACCAAAGGTGACCACTGGCTTTTCTTCTTGTAAGTTCACCATGTCATTTATATCTTCCACCCGTGTGAGATTAATAATTTCTAAAATTTCTTTCTTGTAAGCTGGTATTTTAGCTAATTCTAGAAGAGGTACCTGGATTTTAACCTTCTCCAACTCTTTTTCCAGACTAAAAGCATGAGTTTGCTTAACGTTCTTTTCAGGTTCTTCTTCACTCTTTCTAGAATTTTCCGCTTGTTTGGGTACAGGAACAACTTTATCCAAAATATAAGTGTTAACTGATTTGTTCTGGGAAGATTCAGCCTCCTACACATTTGTTCTATTAAGTGAATTTACAAGTTGTTTCCCTTTACTGACCTGTTTCACAGGGTCTTTTTGTTGTGGACTTGCCATTGGAGGAGGAATGGAACCTTGTTGTTCACCTTCATTATCCTGCACTCTAGATCACTTTCTAGACCTTAAATCTTACTTTTTGTGTAACTTAGCTTGCATGAAATCTGTGAATTGTCTATAGTATTCATCCATTTCATCTTGATCAAAAGATACTTAAGCTTCAGCATATTCTCCCTCACAGTCTTCCTCTTCATCCTCTTCTATTGCATGTATAGCGGATACCTAATCCTTAGCCTCCCTTTGGTCATCTTCAACTGGCTCTGCGGGTGCTGCTTCTATATACAACGATGTTTGAATCTGCTCTTGATCTCTTCTTTCTCTTTGCAAAATTTGCAGGGGATGTCTTCTGAATTGAGGGTTAAACCCCCCTTGGTTTTGTTGTACTTGACTTTGGGAGTTTTTATTTTCCAATTCCATCTTGGCTAGCTTATTGGTTATATGCTTCATCACCTTTGTTATATCTTCAATTCTTAGATCTTGTGATGATTCTTCTTTGGCTTTCCCCTTCTCTTGGACCGGTTGTTTCCCTTTTGCTTTTCTAGTTGCAGTCATATTAGCTTTGATCTCTAGAGCATCTGTTTGTATCTGCTCTAGAGTAGGGGCTCTTCTCTCTCTCACTGTAAACCTAAAATCAGCTTCAAAAGCCACAGCAAAAACTACCATTGCTCCTATAGGGCGGGGCTTCATCTCTATGGGTAAACTATTGTACAATTTGTTGAATCTTTTTACAAACTCAAAAATGCTTTCATTAGGCCCTAGGTTGCGGGGAAGCTTCAAACCGCCTTCGTTCCCGTTTCAGAAACGCGCTCCGTGCGGGAGCGTTTTGGAAACGCTCGGAAACGCGCTCCCGAAAATACTTCCTGAGCGGAGCGTTTTCGGGAGCGCGTTTCCGAACTTGTTAAAACGCTCCCTGCCTTTTCAGGAGCGTTTCAGGAAGCGCTCGGGAGCAAACACTCCCTGAGCGCTTCCGATGTTTAAAAAATGCTTCGGGAGCGTTTTTTAAACGCCGGAAGCGATCGGGGAGCGTTCGCTCCCAAACGCTCCCCAGAAAAGAAAAGAAAAAAACGCTTCCCGCCACGCGCAAATATTTTTTTGAGAAAAATCGAATTATTTAAAAGGGGGGGGTTCATTTTAGTTTTTATTGTTTGTTAACTGTTGAAAGAGCGAGAGTGAGAGCGAGAGCAAGAGTTGAAGGAGAGCAAGGAAGGAGAGCAAGGAGCAAGGCAACAGGAGGATTGCAAGAAAGAGATAGGCCTTCTAATCCAATTTAGTATTTTCTAGGATGAATTTGTAGATTGTTAAATTGTTTAAAAATGAAAACTTGAATTTTTCTTGAATGTTGCATTTTATTGGATTTAAAACTTAAAAAATGAATTTTTGTTTTCCTATGTTGCATTTCCTATTCCCATTTGGCATTTTTCCATTTGTTTTGCAGGCTAGAAACTTGAAACTTGTTTCCATCATGGCTATATGGGTAGGGATTTTCCTCATGTTGGTTCCTTTCTTTGTGATAATGGTGTTGGAGAGTGCTAGAAGAAAGAGACAAATCAAAGAAGAGGAGGATGAAGAGGAGGGTTATGGTGGATCTGAAGAAAATCCTGAAGAGGAGGAGGATTATGCTAAGGAGGAAGTGGGGAGTGGAGAACCTGAGAACATAGATTCCCCAACTAAACAAGACCAAACTCCTTTGTGGAAATATGTTCAGAAAATGGAAGGAGGGAAAGGTGGTGGAACCACTAAATTTATTTGCCCCCATTGCAATAAACAATACCATGGTTCATACACTTGTGCGAGAAGGCACCTTTGTGGGATAATGCCAGGGGATGGAACTAAAAATATTGGAATCAAAGTTTGTGCTTTTGTGCCAACACCACAGAGAGAGATATATAGGAAGGAAGAGGGGGTTGCCCTACAGAGATCATCTAAAAGATCTAGGGGTTTCGTTGATTCAGGCCCAACACATCATGGACAAACAAGTTCAACTTCCACCCATGCCAGTGGTTTTGGAAGCAGTGGCACTGGATTAAGGCGTAGAACCATATCAGATTTCCTAGACGAAGGGTGTAGGAATGATGTGGATTCAAAAGTTTACCGGTTTCTATATGCATGTGGGGTGCCATTCAATGTTCTTCGCTCACCTTATTGGCATGAAATGGTTTCTGCCATTAATGATGCCCCCAAAGGATACAAAAGCCCTGGGTATAACAAGGCCAGAACCGTGGGTCTTGATCATGAAAGAGCTAAAAGAAACAATTATTTGGCTAGAATGACAAGTTCGTGGAATAAGCATGGGCTGTCCATTGTCTCTGATGGATGGACCAATGTAAAAGGAAAACCATTGATAAATGTTTTGGCTGTGTCGGTTAGTGGTGCAATCTTCCTAGCAGCATATGATTATTCAGATAAATTCAAAACCGGCATTAACATTGCAGAACCATTACTTGATATAATTGAAAAGACTGGGCCATACAATGTCATACAGGTCATCACTGATAATGCTGCTAACTGTAAGGCAACAGGAGCAATTATTGAGGATAAATACCCCAACATTTTTTGGTCTAGGTGTTTGGTTCACACAATGAACCTTTTGATGCATGATATCATCAAAAACAAACAACCTCAATTCAAATGGCTTGGTGATTTGTACAAGAGAGGTAAAAAAATGATCAAATTTATTACAAATCATAGCAATACCCATGGGCTTTTCCGTACTCACTCCAAATTGGTGTTGTTGAAAATAGGAAAAACTAGATTTGCTAGCTATTACCTCACCTTCGAGCGCCTTTTGAAGGTAAGAGAGTCATTGGCTGCAATGGTATCAAGCCCACACTGGCAGCTATTAAAGGACAGGGCGGCAACAATAGTTGACAGGCAAAGTTTCGAACATGTGGAGGAGACCGCCCTTGACCCTCAGTTTTGGGCACGTATGAGGGAAATTGTGAGTTTTACCAAGCCCATTTATAACATGATTCGCTTTGTAGATACTGATAAACCAGTGATTGGAGAGGTTTATGAGCAGATGGATAGCATGTTGGAGCAAATAAAAGATATTGTTAAGGATAATGATCCCAACTTGTATGCTATGATTCATGACTGTGTGTGTGCACGGTGGAATAAACTCAATGTTCCACTACATGCCTTGGCATATATCCTTACGCCAAAATATTACTCTCCATCTTGGTTGGGCCAACTTGCACTTGGAGGTGGGGTTAGGATCAAACCTCACACAGATCTAGAGGTACAAGAGGGGTACATGAAGGCATTAGACAAGTTGGTACCCGACAGGGAGGAGTGTGCTAGATTGCGCCTTGAATTAGGCAAATACTTCAGTTGCACTGCTAACTTTGGTTCTTTCCATGCAATGGAAGAAAGGGACAGATTTGATGCTCTCACATGGTGGGAAGCATATGGCGGCATGGGACTTTTGCCAAAGTTGGCTAAAAAAGTTCTCTCACAGGTTGTGAACACTTCTTCTGCAGATAGGTGTTGGAGCACCTACAGCTTTATACACAATGTGAGAAGAAACAGGCTGAATGAAAACCGAGTTGAAAGCTTGGTTTATGTGCATTATAACTTGAGGTTGTTGAGCCATTAATGTGATCGGGCAAATGAGGATCAATCATACAGAGTCTGGGACAACAACCCAGAGGATGATAATTTGGAGGACGGCACGTTACATCTGGAAGAATTGGAAGCAGAACTTTATAGAGATGATGATGAAGCATCAGCAGCACCGCCACACACAGGGCCAGTCCCACCATCTACTGGTAGCAGTGCCAGTGTCAGTGCCAGTGCCACTCCTCGATATCACACTGTTGTTCCTTTGCAAATCCAGCCTCCACCTTCTAGTCGTGGTCGTGGTACTCTTGAGAGTACTAGAAGACCAACATTTCCTCGTGGCTCACAAAAATTAGACATTTCTCGTGGGCGTGGCAAGGGGCCAGCCAGATAAAATATATTTGTTGTTTACTATTTTCTATTTGTTGTTGACAGTTGAACAGTTGAAACTTGACTCTTTCTGATTTCATATATTTAATGACAATTTAAGTTTGAAGTTTGAATTTGAAGGGTGAAACTTTGAAGTTGGCATTTATAAGTTTACTGTTTACAAGTCATTATGAATTATGAATATGATGCTTCATGAAAGTTATATGGTGATCAATGAATCAATGATGATAAATGTTATATAATATCAATGATGATAAATGTTATATATCAATGATGATAAATGTATATTGAATTTTGAAATCAATGATGATAAATGTTAGATATTGAAATGTTATATATCAATGATGATAAATGTTATATATTGAATTTTGAAAGCTTGAAACCTTCAGATTGATGATTTGTGAGATTAAAGAGTCAATATGTTGTATGCTTCCAACTCGTGGGCGTGGTTGATGAAGATTATAACTTCTAGATGATTGATGTTATATGATTCAATCTATGTTTTTATGTTTTTTACGTCTAATTCATCATTCTACATGTTTTTGTTGACATATATGCATCAAAATATAAAAAATATAAACATATATATATATATATATATAAACGCTCCTGAAAACGCTCTGGACCGGAAGCTTTTAAAAATGGCGCTCTGTGCTCCGCGCTCCCGCTCCCGCTCCCACTCCCGCTTCCAAGTAACCTTGATTAGGCCTTCTTTTAATTGTTATAAACTTTGTCAATGAGTAACTATGATCTCTCTTTTCTCCCCATCTCTAAGTGAATTGAGTTTCTAACTCTTCCTAGTTATTTATTGAACCATTTGGTAAACCTTTAAACCATTTTCTAGCCTCTCCATCTAAAGACTGCACAAATAGTCTCATCACAACATCAAGATGTTCTACATTTAAATTCTCGACAAAAGTGCAAAACAAGGATAAATGTTGTTTTGTAGTTACTTCATCTTCCCCAGTGAAACAAGGAAGTACTTTGAGGTATTCTTGAGGCATGGTATTCATTGGTTGCGCAAGATTTAGTGGAGCATATATGTTCAACAAAAAGGCTAGTGCTGCCATATTTACACCTTGGTTGACTATTCCTTGGGTAGTTGAGGTTGATGAACCTGCTGTGAAAGTGAATGAGGGTGGAGGCAAAACAGATATGGGAGTGGGTTGATGAAGAATGGCAGAAGAACCAACAATTATATTTGGTTGAGCTTGAGTGAAGGTAAAAGAAACAGACTCGGAAGAATGTTCTTCTAACTTAGGTTCTTGAAAATGAATGGGTGTGGAAGGATAATCTTGTTCTGTTAAAATTGGACAACTAGGTCCAAACTCCATGTTGTGATGCTCAGATGAAGACACCAATATTTTTATTGGGTTCCTCTTTTGAAGAGGTGCAAGATCGATCTAAAGATCATCTTGATCCGATGAGCAAAACATTTATTTTGAATTTATTTTAATACTTTCAAAATATGTGCAGGTTGGCCTTAAGGTTTTACATCCCCAGCAAATGTGTCACACATCCTCAGTGATTGATATAAATCAATGTGGAAAAGTCGATCTTGGGAAAAATCGTAAGGTGAAGAAGTTGAAAAAATCGTGAAATGACTTTTTGAAAAAAGGCATCTGACAAAAAGTTGGCAAAATTTAAAAAATACAAAACTATTCAAATTTTTTCAATTTTTTTAGCATCTAAAGTATCCACAACATCAAATAAATGCATTTCCACATAAACATGTAAAGAAAGCTAATATATAATATGTATATGAAGTCTATTGCTACATCACATATCAAAATAGTGAATCGAGTCCTGAATCTTGAGTCTCAGTCTCAACAGTCAAAATATCAACATAAAATATAATAATGTATATCATGAGTCATCTCCATGTCATAAAGTAATTACTAATTAGTCAATAAGATGAAGATCCCCTGCCCCTTTTACGGGAACAGGGAATGGCTTTGCCTTTTCCTCTAAAGGAAGAAGGCCCTGCCCCTCGGGATAACGATGGACCCAATCGTCCTCTAGAAGCAAAAAAAAGAGGTGGCCTCTATCTTCGGCCGCTGACGCTGCCACTGCTACTGCCCATCCTAGATGGTGTCACCTCCTCCTCCACATCCTCCTCCTGCTCTGTCTCCTGACCCTGCTCCTCCTCTACCACTGGCTCCTCCTGCTGTACAACTGCTTCCTCCTCTGGCATTAGTGCCTCTGGATCCACATCTAACCAATCAGGGGTCGATTCCATGACCGGCCTCTCAGTCTCGACCCTCCATGCAGCAGTGGTATCAATATTGTCCAATGAAATGGCATCCATATCAGGAGTTTTCTGAATTTGTCTCATCCACAATCGAAGATTGTAGTAGACATACACCATGTTGTTAAATTTGGACAACTAGGTCCAAACTCCATGTTGTGATGCTCAGATTAAGTGGCTAATATTTTTGTTGGATTCCTCTTTCGGAGAGGTGTAAAATCCATATCTAATATGTCTTAATCCGATGAGCAGAACATTTATTTTGAATTTATTATTCATAATAAATTATATGTGCAAGTCGGCCTTAAGGTTTCACACCCCCAGTAGATGTGTCACACACCCCAATGATGGATATAAATACAGGCAAAGTTGGAGAGCATTTCACGACAACTCAACACACATCTTCTTCTCTCATCTGATGTAGTACGAGCTCCTTAGAGGACAAGTTCAGCCCACACATGTGAAGAAAAGAAGGACGAATCTGTACCGCTGAGCTGAAGGACGAATTGCTGCAGCTAGGGTTTTGCTAGAAGTTTGACCAGCGTTGACTTTGGTCAACGCATGGTCCGAAAGGGCTGAAACTTGTTGGGAAGTTCGATTTTGAGAGGCCGTACACTTTGGCACTAAAATCGAGGTCAAAGGGTTGACCAAACTGTTGCTGCATTGACTTTTAGCTTGCTTCCCTGCGTTGACTTTTCTGGACAGCGTTGACTTTTTTGAGTTGACTTGGGTTGACTCGGTATTTGATTGAGTTGTTGTGACACATTAAGGTTGTTTGATCAAGGAGACTTTGTTGGTTGAAGCATCCTGTTGACCGCCGTAACGCACCATCACATTTTTTCTATTTCTGGTTTGTCTTCTGTAAGATCCACTTATATGTTCTATCAACATTTTACTTAACTATTTGTGTGATTGCTATAAGAAGAGTAAAGTTGCTTCAAGCATAGAACATCTACAAAAATTTACATGGTATCGGAGCTGAGGTGAAGACAAGCCCTAACATTAGCAATCACCATCGGCGGAAATGGGTTCCACAAGTTTTGAATTCAAGGAGAATGACAAGCTGACTGGAAAGGATGACTTCCATGCCTGGAAGATGATATTAGATCTCAAATTGGAAGACCATGATCTCTTGGATCATGTACTAGGTAGGATACAAGAACCTCCATCCAATGCTATTGCTGCTGCTAAAAACAAGTATAAGAAGGGGGAGATCAAAGCAAAGCTGATGATCAGGGAATCCATAGATAAAACTCTGGTTGCCTACATATCTGAGCTAGGCACATCCAAGGAGATGTATGATAAATTGATCCTTATGTTCAAGGTAAACAATGTAAACCAAGTGCTATTCCTCAAGAATAAATTGAAGAATATGAAGAAGGGCCGGGATGAGTCTGTTCAAGCTTACTTTCTGAAATTGACCGAAACAAGGAACAATTTGCTGGCTATTGGGGAGACAATAGCTGATCGTGAAATGGTTCTCACCGCACTTGGAGGACTCCCATATGAATGGCAAGTATTCACTACTACCATTCTCAATAATAATACCATTCCTAACTTTGATGAGCTTCTGTCTAGATGTATGAAAGAAGAAACAAGGATGAAGGAATTCGAAAATGACAGAAATGCTGCCTATGGTGCTCATTCTCGAAAGAAGAACTCTGGTGGTCCTAAGGACAAAGGAAGAACAAGGGTAAGTGTTTCACTTGCCATAGGCCTGGTCACTATGCTAGAGAATGTCCCTTCAAGAAGGATTCTCCCGATAGTGATGATAACAACAACAACCAAAGGAATGGGAATCAAAGAAACGACAAATCCAAAGGAAAGAGAAAGGCTCCCTTTGGTGGAAACAATCAACCTTCTAAAAGGTCTAGAAACTCCAGGTATGAGGAGTCTAATGCTGTTGATAAAAGAAATGAATATATTCTTGTATCTGCTCTCTCTGCTACATCTCCACCCGACACTATGGATGTCTGGCTGATAGATAGTGGTGCCTCAAGACACATCACTGGTTTCAAGGAAGCACTCTCTGACATGGTTGAGAGGGATACCAATCTAGAAATTATCCTTGGAGATAACACCACATACCCTGTGAAAGGGACAGGGACTGTGACCCTCCACTTGTCTCAAGGACAAGTCCTACGTTTGCAAGATGTACTCTATGTACCAAAATTGAAGAAGAACCTTGTGTTTGTTTCAGCCATGGAAGACAAAGGGTTCAATGTAACATTCTCTGATGGAAAGGTGCTCATGTGGAAGAAGCGCTTCAAGGAAGCTATCTCGATTGGTTTTAGAGTTGGCACACTCTACCAGGTTGGAGGAAGTCTGCTGGGAGCAATGACATGTGACACTATCCGACAAACCGAACTATGGCACCGAAGGTTTGGACACCTTCATTACAAGGCCCTTCCCGAAGCAAGGAAGGTGGTGACAGGGATGCCTGACTTTGGAAATAATCATGAAGGTGTATGTAAGGGCTGTGCCGAAGGAAAGCATACAACGGGACCTTTCCCTTCAAGTGTCACAAAGACATCTGATATTTTGCAACTGGTCCATTCTGATCTATCAGGTATGTTGCCCGTGACATCCCTGGGAGGATGTTCCTACTACATGACATTCATTGATGACTTCTCTCGCAAAACCTGGATATACTTCTTAAAGAAGAAGGATGAGGCTTTCATGTGGTTCCGTACCTTCAAAGCCTTGGTGGAAAATATGACCGGAAAGAAGATCAAGATTTTGAGGACCGACAATGGCACCGAATATGAGTCAAATGAGTTCAAATACTTTTGCAGAGAAGCTGGCATTAAGAGGGAGACTACTACTGCATATACTCCTGAGCAGAATGGTGTTGCTGAACGCAAGAATAGGAATATTGTAGAAGCTGCCCGTGCCATGCTATGTGACCAGGGTCTACCGAAGTTTCTGTGGGGAGAAGCTGCAAATATTGCTGTGTATATTCAAAACCGATGCCCTCATTCCGCTCTGGACTCCAAAACTCCCGAAGAGGTTTTCACTGGTAAGAAACCTGATGTCTCACATTTTAGAATTTTTGGATGTCCCGTTTACTTTCATGTGCCGAAAGAAAAGAGAAGTAAGCTGGATGATTCTGGGAAGAAAGGAATGTTTGAGGGCTACAGTGAGACTTCTAAGGCCTATAGAGTCTATGTACCTGGTCAAAGGGAAGTAGAGATATGCCATGATGTCACTTTTGACGAAGATGCTTCCCTGAAGAAAGTAGTAGATCTTCCAAGATCTAAAGAAAATCATGAAGAAAGGCCTAGAAATCAAGAAGAACCGCAGGATGAGACAATGCCTGATATTGAAGGACCAATGGACCCTATTGATCCATCTCCTTCACTGGGAAAGAGACCATCATGGCTCAGGGACACCCTCGAAGATGCTGAGGGTCATGCTGCCCCAAGGGGGACATTCCGAGAAAGTAAGAAGCCGTGTAGATACCAAGGGTATCTAGCTGCCATGAGTACTATTGTACAATCTGAACCTGGATCTTTTGAGGAAGTCGTAAAGCATCAAGTCTGGAAGGATGCTATGCACGAAGAATATGAGTCCATAATGAAGAATGGTGTCTGGGATGTGGTCCCGAGGCCGAAGGACAAATCAGTTGTCACCGCGAAATGGCTCTACAAGATCAAACATGGATCTGATGGGAGTGCTGAAAAGTTCAAGGCAAGATTTGTTGCCCGTGGCTTCTCTCAAAAGGAAGAAATAGACTATGATGACATATTTGCACCTGTGGCACGATATACCACCATCCGATCAATCATAGCCCTTGCTGCTACGCAAGGATGGAGTCTTCATCAGATGGATGTCAAGACCACTTTTCTGCATGGTGCAATAAAGGAAGAGGTGTATGTGGAACAACCTCTAGGATTTGAAGTTCAGGATCGAGACACTCATGTTTGCAGGTTGAAGAAAGCCCTCTATGGGTTAAAGCAAGCACCCAGAGCTTGGTACGAGAGGATGGATAGTTACTTGATGAAGCTGGGCTTCACTCGAAGTAATGCTGATCCGAACCTTTACTTCAAGGTTGTACAGGGGAAGCCTCTCATTCTAGTGCTCTATGTGGATGACCTCTTCCTGACAGGTGCTGACCCTCTCATTCATCAATGTAAGAGGGAGCTCGCTGCTGAGTTCGAGATGAAGGACCTAGGACTGATGCACTACTTCCTAGGCCTGGAGGTCTGGCAGAGACCTGGAGAGATTTTCCTTTCTCAAGTAAATACATTGTGAAACTTCTAGAGAGATTTGGTATGGTGGACTGCAAGTCCGTGTCAACACCGATGGAACTCAACTTCAAGAAGTTGAGTGGCAGCGCTGCTGGGCCTATCTTAGCCAATCCTACTGAGTATCGTCAACTCATAGGAGCTTTGATGTTCTTAGTGAACACCCGACCAGATATATGTTTTGCAGTGAACACTTTGAGTCAACAGATGGTTGAGCCTCATCACTTTCACTGGGCTGGTGCCAAGAATCTTCTGAGATATCTTCGGGGCACGATAAACCATGGGCTGAGATACACCGGTCGGAGTGACACCGTGATAGACCGATGCCACCAATGGTAAGGTGGTGGATCAGAAGAGCAATGATCTGGATCTCTGCTTCACACTTGGGTCTGCTTCGATATCTTGGATGAGCAGGAAGCAGAAGTCGGTGGCTTTGAGCACCGTTCTGAGGTCGAACATATCAGCAAGTATGGCCTCGTTGTAAGCGTTTGCTAAGAAGTTTTTAGTGAATCGTTTGGACATGTGCTAGATACCACCGTGATACGATTGGATAACCAAAGAGTGGGATTCGTATGATCGAGAATCCCAGACCTCACTAATTGAACGGCTACATGATATCAGGTACCACTTTATCCGAGATATGGTACAGCGAGGCACCGTAAGGCTCGATCATATAGGAACTGATGAGCAGGTCGCGGATATTCTCACTAAGCCCCTGGGGAAGGTCAAGTTCCTAACCTTCCGTGAAAGTCTTGGTGTCGTGGAACGACCCTATGATGTGGGTCCTGTTGGACGATGAGCTCTGGGAGCTCTGGGGGGCTTTGGGGATAGCTTCTCGGAGCTATAAGAACTCATAATGCTTCTGCCCCACCCTTGTGATTATTGAGCTGGTTCGCCTCTCATTTATCTGTGCCCCATATGCATCCTACCCATTGAGTCCAGGGCTCATGGGAAGTACCTCTCATTCGGCCAATGAGGTGGGAAAAGCTATAGACTAGTAGCAAATACTGATGGACGCATCAGAGATTGCCGTACTCTCTATCTAGGATGGCACGGTCCAACCACTTGATCTGGGATCAAGTTTAGTTAGGTCTGGGACCTCTGCCTGACTTCAGGTCAGATGAACCAACTTCGAGTTGGTTGGAGACTCTTTGTGAGTCTGATAGAGGTTTCGAACCTCTAGGCTGATTATATCAGTCGGGGGATGATGTCTTTGTGACTGACCCACTTCTGTTCTGAAATAAAGAGGCCAGCAAAGCAAGTTACGGCGGGATGACGCACGATGTTTGATTGCACTGATGGATGGAGTTCTCCCTAGTTGAGAGGGAGTGTTAAATTTTGACAACTAGGTCCAAACTCCATGTTGTGATGCTCAGATTAAGTGGCTAATATTTTTGTTGGATTCCTCTTTCGGAGAGGTGTAAAATCCATATAAAATATATCTTAATCCGATGAGCAGAACATTTATTTTGAATTTATTATTTATAATAAATTATATGTGCAAGTCGGCCTTAAGGTTTTACACCCCCAGCAGATGTGTCACAACCCTCAATGATGGATATAAATACAGGCAAAGTTGGAGAGCATTTCACAACAACTCAACACACATCTTCTTCTCTCATCTGATTTAGTACGAGCTCATTGGAGAATAAGTTCAGCGCACGCGTGTGAAGAAGAAGGACGAAATTGTACGGCTGAAAGGAAGGACGAAATTTCTGCAGCTAGGGTTTCCAACGAAGTTTGACCAGCGTTGACTTTGGTCAACGCATGGTCCGAAAGGGCTGAAAATTGTTGGAGAGTTTGATTTTGAGAGGCCGTACACTTTGTCACAGAAATCAAGGTCAAAAGGTTGACCGAACTGTTGCTGCGTTGACTTTTAGCTTGCTGCCCTGCATTGACTTTTCTGGACAGCGTTGACTTTTCTGGAGTTGACTTGGGTTGACTCGGTAGCTGATTGGAGGATTGTTGTGACACATTCTAGGTTGGCTGATCAAGGAGACTTTGCTGGTTGAAGCATCCTGTTGACCGCCGTAACGCACCATCACATTTTTTCTGTTTCTGGTTTGTCTTCTATAAGATCCACTTATATGTTCTATCAGCATTTTACTTAACTATTTGTGTGATTGCTGTAAGAAAAGTAAAGTTGCATCAAGCATAGAACATCTACAAAAATTTACACCATGTCATTGAGACGTTGGGATTCCAATCTGTAAAAGGGTCATAGATTATAAATTAGTACTTGGAAAATTTATATAGTAAAAAATTAAAATAATCAAATTATTTCAAAAATTTAATTTGAATTTTTTTACCTATTGCGCTTTTTGCTATGTATTTTGTCAAAGACACTCCAATTGCGCTCACACCCAGAGGAACTGCATGTCTGGCTGAGCACTCGGATGGCAAGCTTTTGGAGATAGGGTACTCTACCACCATAGCTTGTCCACCAAGCATCTACAAGTTAAAATAAAAATGAGAAGCAAAAATTATGAAGAGACAATGAATTATTAAATTTGAAAGTTGAAACTTGAAACAAACTGAACAGTGAAGCTTACCTAGCATTTTGGTCATCCTACTCTTAATAGCCATGCTAAAACCAAATGTGCCACTAGCCATCCTATATATTTTCATTTCTTTGGAAATTTCTTCACGTTCTTGCTCAGATACCACCATCCTCTCAACACATGTGAAGAATCCATCCATCACCTCGGCATCAAATCTGAAACCACAGGAGTAAGAAAATGCGGGGTTGAAGTAGATACCTGCAGCATGAATGGGGCGATGGAGGGTATTGTTCCATCGGTCATCAATCACTCTCCATATGACCTGTTGTTTCTCTAACCCCTCATCTCCCTTATCTGCACAATAAGCACGAATGGCTTCTTTGGCCCTATCCATGGCCTCATACAAGTAGCCCATTGCGGGCTTCTCTCCATCAACCAACCGAAGAACCCTTACCAAAGGTTCTAAAATGGCACACACCTCCTCTACTCCTGCCCAAAACCCCTGATCATATGAAACAAGTCTGCATATGCCCTCTCCCTTTGGTTTGCGGCTAATAGATAAGTCACGCCAATCCTGTGAAACAAACATGCTCTTCACGTCCCACATAGAATTCAACAGAGACTGAAGAGATATGAAAGTAGTGGCAAAGCATGTTATCGCAGGACGCACCAACTCTTTATTGTTGGTGAATCTTCTCATCAAGCTAAGCACAGATGCATGATCGTAAATAAATTTTGTTATGCTCTTGGATGATTCAACAATATGTCTCACCATAGGAATCTTACCTATATCCTCCAACATCAAGTCAATACAATGAGCAGCACAAGGTGTCCAAAACAGGGTAGGATACCTCTCCATAAGCAACCTGCCAGCTGCAACATAATTTGCAGCGTTGTCCGTTATGACTTGAACAACATTGTGTGGGCCTATTTCCTGAATGAAGATGTCCAACAACTCACATAATAAACGCGCATCTTTAATGTGTGCAGATGCGTCAACAGATTTTATAAACATTGTCCCCCTGGGACAACTAACCAAGAAGTTAAGAAGGGTCCTACCCTTCTGGTCAGTCCAACCATTTGACATGACTGTGCATCCAGTGTGTTCCCAAGATGCCCTAAACTCCTCCAGTCTAGCAGTGCAATCATTCTTTTCCTCTTGAAGAAGAGGCCCTCTCAACTGTGCAAAGGTAGGGGCTTTGTACCCCGGGCCAACAACAGCAACAGCATCAAACATAGGTTGGTCGAATGGGTTTGTCTTGGCAATGTTGAAAGGAACATCACTCCATAGAAGACATCTACTCACCAACCTGTCAACTTCTGCCTTTTCCTTTTTTTTAATTACTGATTTGATGCCAGGTTGTGCACCAGGTGTCGTTCTAAGGACAAAAAAGGATGAAAAAGCTGAGGGGTTGGAACTGGAAGATAATGCTGAACCAGAAGAAGCACTCTCACTTACCCCCTGGCTTGAGCTCTCTACAAGTTGCCTTTTCATTACTGCCCTGGTCTCTTTGCCATCTTCTTTTTCCATCAAGGCTTTAATGGCATGTCGGATCATTTCTGGACCCGGATTTGGGCAAAGTTCTGTATTTTGCCCTGGAATTTGCCCTATATGGCATTTTAATCTATAAATACCCCCTGACATATGCTTTCCACACAACTTGCAAGAAAAATACGTTCTATTGAGTCCTCCAGTTTCGGGTACAGTATCAGGTTCACCATACTGCCAGAAAGGATCCAAATTCCTTGGCATTTTGTTTGAAACTTTTTGATGTTTGAACCTGGGCACAAAACAAAAATTTAAAAAAAAAATTAAAAATTGCCCATCACATAAATTAAAAATTAAAATCACTAAATAGTAGACTGGGCACTAAGTGTATACTATATTAGTATATAGGTCCAATAGAGGTTATGGGAATGTTGTAGCTACTGTGATTTCCCAGGCTCTCAAAGATCATCCATTTTAATTTTTTAGTCTGCAGTTGAAAGTTAAAAACTTAGAGATGTGACACATTGTCCTACACATGTTATCAACATCATTGTGACCAAGATATTAAACAGATACAACATTTCTTTAGAAAAATTTGCTCCACTATAATATAAACATGGTTCTTAAAAAACAAAAATATGGTAATGTAAAATTTTAAACTAAATATTAATTAAAATGACAATGCTGAAGGATGAAAGCGAACCAACATAATAGATGCAAAGAATGAACCAATATCAATATTGTGAACATTTAAAAAACAAAAGTAAAAATATTAATGCAAAATTTCAAGTTAAATAGTTATCAAAATGACAACGCTACAGGAAGAATGTGAACAAACATAATTGATGCAAAGAATGAACTGATAACAATACTGTAAATATTTAGAACCAAATAAATACATTGAATTAAATAAAATAAAATAAAATAAAACATATAAATAAATAAATATAAATATAAATATAAAAAATAAAAAATCATAACATTAAAAGACGTAAAAACTTGAAACCACTATTCTGTGCAGATGCAGCCTCATTTCATATATCATCTAGTCATCTGACAACATGTATTGAAGAAGCAAAACAGTGCATATATATAATCCAACAGAAATTGATGATTCGATTATGAACATTGAAGATGGCAAGCCGTAAATGTCTTTAATAGCCGCAAATGTTTTTATTATTTAACTTACCTGGAGGCTGGCGGCACCCAATCTGCAAGCTCGAATCTTCAGCTCCCTCCCAATGCAAATCTGAAATCCGAAACCCTCTTGCTGGACTGTCGACGGACCACAGCGACTGCTCCACAGTGTTAAACGCGGGCGGGCGGACAAACAAAACAAAACAACACATAAAAATCGAAATTTCCGGCTTTTATAGTCACTTTCACGATTTTTTGGATCGAATCGGGATTAAATCGGGCATATAACGATTTTATTGGGATTTTTTCAAAATTTAAAAAATCGCGAAAAAATCGGCCGATTTAATCGACGTCTTGAAAAAATCGGGATTTTTTGAAAAAATCCCGATTTTTTCCACACTGATATAAATAGAGTCAACGTTGGAGGACATTTCAATCATCTCATCAAACACATCCTCATGATATGGAAATGGATGCCGTAAATATGGATGATGCCGGAAGATGCTGTAAATATGGATGACACCAACCGATGATGTCAAGATGTCGAATACTGATGACGTCGTGAATCCTGATGATGGCCGGAAATTAATAAATCTAGATGATGCTAGAAATGGATGCCGTAAATATGGATGATGTCGTAAATCTAGATGATGCCGAAAATCTGGATGTGGGACTCTTTTGTTGAATTACGTTGACTTTGATGAGCTGTCTTTAAGGGTTGTGTGTGTGACACTTCTGGTTGGCTGACCGTATTGAGACTTTGTTGGTTGAAGCATCCTGTTGACCGTCGTAACGCACCAACAAACTTATATTTTTCTGGCTTGTCTTCAGTCGATCTATTGGTATGTTCTATCAACACTTTACTTTCTTGTTTGTGTTATTGTTGACTGACATTGGGGATAAAAGTAAAGTTGCATCAAGCATAGAACATCTTCAAAAATTTACATGGTTTCAGAGTTGAGTTGATGACAAAGCCCTAGTTTGTAGCAATCACCGAACAAGAGGATGGGTTCCTCAAACTACAATGGCTTTAAGGTTGATGAAAAATTGACCTGGGAAGGATGACTTTCATGCTTGGAAGATGACAGTGGATCTTAATTTGGAAGACCAAGATGTCATGGACTATGTGCAGGGTAAAATCCAAGAGCCTCCATCCACTGCAACTGTTGCTGCCAAATCAAAGTATAAGAAGGGGGAAATCAAAGCAAAGCTGATGATCAGGGACTCAATTCATAAGAGTCTGGTTGCCTACATCTCTGAGCTAGGTCACTATGCTAGAGAATGCCCTTTAAAAAAGGTCAAGAAATTCCAGGTATGAGGAATAAAATGCTTTTGATGATAAAAGAAATGAATTCATTCTTGTATCTTCCCTCTCTGTTGCATCTCCACTCGACACTATGTATGTCTAGTTGATAGATAGTGGTGCCTCAATGCACATCATTGGGTTCAAAGAAGCACTTACTGATAGGGTTGCGAAGGATACTAATCTACAAATTATCCTTGGAGATAATGCCACATATCTCGTGAAAGGAACAGGGACTGTGGCCCTCCACTTGTCTCAAGGTCAAGTCCTCCACCTGCAAGATGTACTATATGTACCTTATTTGAAGAAGAACCTTGTGTCTATTTCAGCCATGGAAGACAAAGGTTTCAATGTGGCATTCATTGATGGAAGGTGCGCATGTGGAAGAAGAGTTTCAAGGAAGCTATCACGATTGGGTTTAGAGTTGGCACACTCTACCAGGTTGGAGGAAGTCCACTAGGAGCGATGACATGTGATACTATCCGACAGACTGAACTATGGCACTGGAGGTTTGAACAACTTCACTATAAGGCCCTTCCCGAAGCAAGGAAGGTGGTGACGGGGATGCCTGAGTTCTCAAATAATCATGAAGGTGTATGTTAGGGTTGTGCTGAAGGAAAGCATACAAGGGGACCTTTCCCCTCAAGTGTCACAAAGACATCTGATGTCTTGCAATTAGTACATTCTGATTTGTCTGGTATGTTGCCCGTGACATGCTTGGGAGGATGTTCTTATTATATGAGACGAACAAATTCAAGAACTTTTGTAGAGGAGCTAGCATCAAGAGGGAGACCACAATGTCTGTGGCCTACAGTGAAACTTCGAAGGCCTATAAAGTCTAATGCCTGGTCAAAGGGAAGTGGAGATATGCCACGATGTTACCTTTGACAAAGATGCTTCCCTAAGGAAAGTAGTCAATCTTCCGAGATCTACGGAAGATCATGAAGCAAGGCCTAGAAATCAAGAAGAATCGAAGGATAAGACGATGCCCGATGTTGAAGGACCAATGGACTTGATTGATCCACCTCCTTCAATAGGAAAGAGACCATCATGGCTTAGGGACACTCTCGAGGATGCCGAGGGACATATGGCCCCAAAGGGGGACATTCGTGAAAGCAAGAAGCTGAGTAGATACCAAGGGTATCTAGCAGCCATGAGTACAATTGTACAATCTGAGCGTGGATCTTTTGAGGAAGTCGTAAATCATCAAGTCTGGAAGGATGCTATGCACGAAGAGTATGAGTCCATAATGAAGAATGATATATGGGATGTGGTTCCAAGACCAAAGGACAAAGTAGTTGACACCTCGAAATGGCTCTACAAGATCAAGCATGGATCTGATGGAAGTGCTAAAAAGTTCAAGGCAAGATTCATTGTCTGTGGCTTCTCTCAAAAGGAAGGCATAGACAATGATGATATATTTGCACCTGTGGCCCGATATACCATCATCCAATCTATCATAGCCCTTGTTGCTACGCAAGGATGGAGTCTTCATCAAATGGATGTGAAGACCGCATTTCTGCATGGTGCGATAAAGGAAGAGGTGTATGTGGAGCAACCTCTGGGGTTCAAAGTCCAGGATTGGGACACCCATGTTTGCAGGTTGAAAAAAGCCCTCTATGGGTTGAAGCAAGCACCCAGAGCTTGGTACGAGAGGATAGATAGCTACCTGATGAAGCTGGACTTCACTCGTAGTAATGCTGATCTGAACCTTTACTTCAAGGTTGATAGAGAAAAGCCTCTCATTCTAGTGCTGTATGTGGACGATCTCTTCCTAACAAGTGTTGAACCTCTCATTCATCAGTGCAAGAGGGAGCTCGCTGTTGAGCTCGAGATGAAGGACCTAGGACTGATGCATTACTTCCTAGGCCTGGAGGTCTGACAGAGACCTGACGAGATTTTCCTTTCTCAAGGAAAATACATTGTGAAGCTTCTGGAAAGATTTGGTATGGTGGACTGTAAGTCCGTGTCGACACCGATGGAGCTCAACTTTAAGAAGTTGAGTGGCAGTGCTGCTAGGCCCGTGCTAGCAAATCCTACTGAGTATCTTCAACTCGTAGGGGCCCTGATATTCTTAGTGAACACCCGTCCGGACGTATGTTGTGCAGTGAACACTTTGAGTCAACACATGGTTGATCATAACATTCACTGGGTTGGTGCCAAGAAACTCTTGAGATATCTCTGAGGCACGATAGACCAGGGGCTGAGATACACTGCTAGGAGTATGACACTCCATGGATATATTGATGTCGATTGGGCTGGCAGTGTGGTGGATCGCAAGAGCACATATGGATGCTACTTCACGTAGATCTGCTTCGGGCAGGAAACTGAAGTCGGTAGCCTTGAGCACTGCTAAGGCCGAATACATTGTAACATGTATGGCCTGTTGTGAAGTCACTTGGTTGCGAAAGCTCTTCAGTGAGCTGTTCGAGCATGTGCTAGATGCCACCGTCTTTGTGATAACTAGAGGGGGATTCGTTTGTCATAGAATCTCGTGTTCCACGAACGATCCAAGCATGTTGATGGTTGGTACCACTTTATCCAGGATATGGTATAGCGAGGCGCCGTAAGGCTTGATCATATAGGAACTGATGAGCAGGTCGCGGATATTCTCACAATGCCCTTGGGGAAGGTCATGTTCTTAACCTTCTGTGAGAATCTTGGTATCATGGAACGACCCTATTCTGAGGGTCCTGTTGGACGATGAGCTCTGGGAGCTATGGGCGACTTTGGGGATAGCTTCTCGGAGCTATAGCAACCACATGACTAGGCTTGCTGAACCTTGTTGGTGTGCTTGGGCCCCACAGTTATGATGATTGAGTTGGTTCGCCTCTCATGATCTGTGCCCCGTATGCATCCTACCCATTTGAGTTCCGGACTCATGGGAAGTACCTCTCATTTCGCCAATGAGGTGGGAAAAGCTAGAGACTAGTAGCAAAGACTAATGGACACATCAAAGATTGTCGTACTCTCTATCTAGGATGACACGTGTCCAACCACTTGATCTGGGATCAAGTCTAGTGAGGTTTCAGACCTCCTACTGACTTCGGGTCAGATAAACCAACTTCAGGTTGGTATGTGACTATTTGAGTCCATGTGAGGTTTCGGACCTCCTACTGACTTTGGGTCAGAAAAACCAACTTTAGGTTGGTATGTGACTCTTTGAGTCCATGCGAGGTTTCGGACCTCCAACTGACTTCAGGTCAGTGAGACTAACTTCGGGTTAGTATATATGACTCTCTTGAGTCCAAGTGAGGTTTCGGACCTCCTACTGACTTCGGGTCAAATAAGTCGACTCCGGGTTGGTATGAGATTCTTTATGAGTCCTATAGAGGTTTCGAACCTCTGGGCTGAATCTGTCAGCCAGGAATGATGTCTTTGTGACTGACCCACTTCTATTCTGAAATAAAGAGACCAGCAAAGCAAGTTACGACGGGATGACACACGATGTTTGATTGCACAGGTGGATGGAGTTCTCCCTAGTTGAGAGGGAGTGTTAAAATTGGAAAACTAGGTCCAAATTCCATGTTGTGATGCTCAGATGAAGACACTAATATTTTTATTGGGTTCCTCTTTCGAAGAGGTGCAAGATCGATCTAAAGATCATCTTGATCCGATGAGCAGAACATTTATTTTTAATTTATTTTTAATACTTTCAAAATATGTGCAGGTCGGCCTTAAGGTTTTACACCCCCAGCGAATGTGCCACACACCCTCAGTGATTGATATAAATAGAGTCAACGTTGGAGGACATTTCAATCATCTCATCACACACATCCTCATGATCTGGAAATGGAAGCCGTAAATATGGATGATGTCGTAAATATGGATGATGCCGGAAGATGCCGTAAATATGGATGATGTCAAAAGATGCCGTAAATCTGGATGATGTCGTAAATCTGGATGATGCTGTAAATGGATGCCATAAATCTGGATGATGCCGGAAATGGATGCCGTAAATCTGGATGCCATAAATATGGATGATGCCAGAAGATGTCGTAAATATGGATGATGCCGAAAATCTAGATGTGGGATTCTTTTGTTGAATTACGTTGACTTTGATGAGCTATCTTTAAGGGTTGTGTGTGTGACACTTCTGGTTGGCTGACCGTATTGAGACTTTGTTGGTTGAAGCATTCTATTGACCGTCGTAACGCACCAACAAACTTATATTTTTCTGGCTTGTCTTTTGTCGATCTATTGGTATGTTCTATCAGCACTTTACTTTCTTGTTTTTGTGATTGTTGACTGACATTGGGGATAAAAGTAAAGTTGCATCAAGCATAGAACATCTTCAAAAATTTATGTGTTCCAAGAAAGAGAGTTCCTCGGAAATATCTTCAAACAAAGGGTTATGAGAACTACTGTCAGGAGGAGACAATGTAGGATCAGGTATTGAAGGGATTTCAAGTTTCTGAGCCTTTTTAGAAACCAATCTTTCTCGATCTGGCAAAGAAGGGACTATCTGCTGTGAGGTATCTAACCTCGTGTGAGGCCTTTTGAAAGCCAAAATTTTGAAAATAACAAACACAACCCAATATTTCCTCCTCACTAAACAACCAGAGGAAATAATGTAAAAAACCCAGGGAAAAATAAACTTTGTTTCTTCGTCCCCGGCATCGACGCCAAAAAATGTTGCATCTCGAGAAACAATCCCTTGGTTGTGGTAAGGAATGAGTGCTTAAGACATTTTATAAATATATGTCACAATTACGATATCAACTGGCCTATGTTTAACACCTTTGGAATTTAATTACTTAATACCATCAATAATCTGATATAATGAAATCCTTCACAATGCCATAAACTACTGATACTTGAATGAAATGAAAAGAAGAACTGTAAGAGAAACTCGAAATGATATGCTGAGAAATAGAATCTATCACTTTTAAGCTTCAAAGGAAATCATGGAGAGAGAGGAAACTCAAAATAATATGCTGTAAACACAGAATCTATTACTATAAAGTTTCATCAAGATTTTGTGAAAAGAGAAGAGATGAAGTGAAGGAACGCAAATAAAGGTGATTTAACTCTTACTCACAGATGTAATTAAGAGACCGAATGCTACATTACTTCACTTCATTCAAAGAGGAATAAACACAAAGAGAAACTGGAAAGACATATCAACATCAACAAGTGCAGAAAACTTGATCTTATTTCATTAATTTCTCAGAAAATTCAGTACCAAATTAACAGTCATCCAGAGGTCGAAAACTCGGAACCCTTTTTCTTTATTTCTATCTACTTAAATACATCAAAGTAGTTCATAACTGCTGAACTTCTTGAAAGTATTCGACTACCTAAACTATTAAGATTACTTATGCAATCATACAAAGAAAACAAATAAAAATTAGAAATATTTTCCGTTTTGTTGAATCTGATGTTGTTGATGCGTCCTCACGAAGTGTCGAGGTGTCCTTTCTGATTATGATGCAACAGCTGCATAGTTTTGTAATGACGCCTTGGTGCCCGAGTTGACCCAGCTATCGTGCTTCCCACAATGCCACTATACATTCTTCTGCCTGACTCTGCCTATGCCTCTTTATTCATTGGTGCCCCTTCACATTACCTTATCGCATACATGGCTACAACTTTATACAAACCGCACAAACCTGTGGTTTACGGACCCACACACAACATGAACAATCAGAAGCAATCGCACTTCGCAACTTATTCAATATCGCACGTCAGCAACTATAACAAATAGCTTAAATGGTAAACAACAATAATGCCGATGTGCAAAACCGCTCTGTTTGCGATTTAAACTCGACTGTTGATATGTGCCCCAATCCAACGGTCCCGCTGTACTGCCTCACATTGCCATCTCCCATTTGTTGCATCGCAACCAAAATACTTTACCTTGCCAAGGCTTAATGCTAAACTCTAAACCTGTCGATGTGCGATATGCGCTGAATCGTTGTGCCAACACATAGCTCCTCCCTTTATCACATTGCAAGTTTCACTTCTTACCGCATCGCAAGTTATTTTGTTTAACTTGCGAAGTCCTTAACACATAAACTAAATAATTGCCGATGCGAAATCGCACTATGCCGACACTTGTCCACTTCCCAACTTTTCAAACTTAACTGTGCGATGCAACCTGGTTCGTCCATCTCTCACTTTAATTCTGCGATTTAATCCTCGCTGTCAAATCGCCTCCTTTGGGAATCTTCTAAAGGTTTTTTGCCTTAACCGATTTCTCTGTTTCTTCGGCTGTCACTGCTCTACAACTCCATCGTCTCCACACTACTCCTTGCGATAGTTCATTCAATGAACTCGTGCAACTCCATCTTTCTCCACGGTGTTAAAACCCTCCTAAGCTTTATTCTGCTTATCCAATCCTTCGACCTACCTTCAAATCTCATCACGAAATGTTAATGTACCAACATATAAATCATAATTCTTCTTCGACATACAAACTTTTACATTTTCTAACATTTATGATTTTTTGGTGTTTTGAAAAATATTTCAAAGGTAAATGCAAATGACTCACAACAGGACCCACAATTAATAATTAGGCCAAATAAAGTCTTTTCCTAAAGTCCCTAAGGGAAAATTGCAGCTCTAGTGGTGGGCTCGAGTTGGCCTTAGGTTGCAGTGTAGAAGAGGCACAAAAAGGACAGCATGGGATTGGCTAGAGGAAGGCAGCACATGAGTGGCCAAGGAGAGGCAGCTCAGGCCAAGGTGGGACCCAAGGCATGCGTTGGGCTTCAATGGATAAAGAACAGAAGGCTCATTTGTTCATTCATTCATTCATCTTATTTATCTTGGTCATTTTGACTAAAGCACGCTCGAGCCGGAGAGCCAAGTTTGCAGTGTTGTTTAGCACACGAGGTCTTCAAGCGAAGATCTCAACCTCTACCTCGGGGGACTTTGAGTGCTCGCTCAGGAGAGTAATTCTACATTTTGGTGAGGGAATTACATAGCAGCAGCAACAGGAAGAGCGTAGCCCCTTCAGGACTATGCAAAGGTAGAGTGGACTGCATAGTGATTGTGCAATTCAGTTCGGTGTGGGCGTCGGGAGTGTGGAGAGCAATGGAGTTTTAGCATGAGATTTGGAGGGGAGGTTAGCCACCTCCTCCCAGGGGTTTTCGTAGCTCACCGGAGGAATTTTCCAGCAGATTCATCCAGAGGTTCGATTTACCCAACAGCATAGTGAGCCAAGCCCAAGAGAGCCAAATTCTGAAATCAAGCATTGGGAAAACCCTTTCTAGGTTTTTCTGGGTTTATTGAGGAGAAGCCAGGATTAATTTCGTAGAATTTTCTGGGCAAGTTTGAGGCTTCAAACAGAGATCCTAACACAACCAATAGCTAGAGGAGCTAAAGGAAATTGGGCCGAAATTCTAGGATCAACATCTGGTCAATTCCTTCACGGGTTTTTGTGGGTTTGGTGAGTAGAGTCCGGGGTTAAAAGCCCAGAATTTTCTGAGTAGAGGAAGCAACCCAAACAATAGTTCGAAGCCAGCCAGCAATAGCGTTTCTAGGCTTGGCAGCGCAGAGACTGAGCCACGCAGAGGCACTTTTAGCCAGAGTTTTTGCTTGGGTTTGAGTTGCTCTTCAAGCCTGCCTTGGGCAGGCCCAAGTGCAAACTTTCCAGCACCTCAATCGTAATCTTTCCCAATATATTAATAAAATGGCTCGGTAGTGAATTTGGCTCCAGTTTGTGTGTTTTAATGGTGTTTGCATTTTTTTTATAGTTACTTGTTTATTTGCACTTTTATTACTGTTAATCCCCATTTGGGATATTACAGTGGTATCAGAGCTTCGTTCTTGGCTCAGCCGTGGGGATCTTTTCCTATGAACAAGGAGGGTAGGCAGTATCGGTGGCAAATATTGGGGAGTCAAAGAGCAAAGGGGAATCAACATTTGGTAGCATCTTAAAGGCCTTAAATGATTTAGCTAAAGAACAGAAGGGAATGTTGGAAGGATTCAAGCAACATAATAGGGATAAGAGCATCCATCATGAGTTCCTAATTGGGGAGACTTCGGGGGTCTCACAACAATGTGACCACCCTTTACCAGCCACTCACCCGCCAACCTTCAGTAGGCCAACCAAGATCACGATGCATACATTCTTACCTCTAGTACCAAGTGAGCAAGGTAGGCGGCATGATCATATACCCATGGGAGATTATTTCCAAGAATGGCAGTCCATGGGGGAAAAGTTCAAAGCGGCTTTGTCCTTTAGAGATTACTGCCAACTCAAGTGGGATGAAGAAGGAAGGAACAGTCGGGGGTCTAGCATGTAGAGTTCAAAGTTGCATCGTACCATTGGGAGGACACCTTTTCCCACGTATGATGGATCCACTGATTACACAACTTGGGATCGGGTGGATAAGTTGGATACCTCTTTCCAGCTTGACCGAATAACGGAGGCAGAAGCCATCAAAATGGCTACCTCGCACTTGGAGGATGAGGGCACACAAGATTTTGGGGAGCTCATAGATACACCTAGTGTGATGCAGAACTCATCCTTGTTGGAGACTTCCTTGACCGTGTTGGTTGACATCTTAGTGGAGAGAGTAGAGCCTAACCCAATAGAGCCATCCATTGAGGTGATGACTGGAGTCGTGTTTGAGTTTTTGGGTGATAACCGCACGCAACAGATGGGTGAGGTGTTAGGAGATGTATCCACCTTTGATGAGGCAGTAAGAGATACAGAGGTAGAGCATGAGGACATTCCTTTTGTATGTCAGGATGAGGACTCTTCTTTGGATGAGTCCATGGGGTCATACGAGGATGCTTCTGGGGAGCATGAGCAGTCATGCAGAGTTGATGACAGTAGACCAGTTTTGTATTCCAGTGTGCATATGGTAGCAGGGGACTTGTTAAAATTGGACAACTAGGTCCAAACTCCGGGTCGTGCTGCTCAGATGACGATCGCAATATTTTTATTGGATTCCTCTTTCGGAGAGGTGTAAGATTGATCTAAAGATCATCTCGATCGGATGAGCAGAACATGTACTTTGAATTTATTCTACTTATGTGCTAGGTCGGCCTGGAATAAAATATTGACTTAAATGTCTTAAAGGACGTGTCACACACCCCCAAAGATTCCTATATATTGGAGAGACTTAGAGTTCATTTCACACACATTGGTGTGGAGGAATTCTCTCTCTCTAGATAGCGTTGGAGCTGTGATATATATGGACTGTTCTTTGCTTGGGTTGTTCTGGGTTATATGTGTGACACGTTAGGCTGAATGACCTATTGGAGACTTTGCTAGTTGAAGCATCCTGCTGATCGTCGTAACGCCACCATTTCCTATCTCTGTTTTGGCTTGTCTTCTATCGATCCGTTAGTATGTTCTATCTTCTTCAGTATTGTGCTCTAATCTTAAATGGCATAGAACATGTTCAGAAATCAACATGGTATCAGAGCTTAAGGGGAAGACAATGTCCAAATTTGTGTACCCTAGAGGCAGCTACCAAGAAAAAAAAAGAGAGAAAGAGCTCCGTGGGTTTATTATCTGCTGTAACATTAGGCCGAGCCCTTGAAGGGTAGTCGCTGCATCAAAAGGAAGAATCTGCCCTACGAAAAGGAGCAACCTTGAAAGCCGCAGTCTGGGCAGTGTTGGAGGGCTCGGTTGGAACACTTGGAAGAGGCAGCCGCAGCCCTTATCAAGCCTAAACAGGCTGCCGCATTCAATGTTAAGAGAGCCGCAGCTATCTAAGTGTAAAGGGGCACCGCAGCCCCTTAAGAAGAAATCTGGGCTGTCACAAAAGAAAAACTCGTCGCACGAATATACTGTGGGAATTGCAGAAGTGAGACGTAGGCAGGCGTGAAGGGCATTGAAGACTATGAAGGACGAGCATAAATGCGATAGCATTGCCGATTGAATTGAATTATAATGGATGCGAATAAGAAGAGAATTGGGTCACTGGGATGGCTGACAGAGTCGGGGGTGATGCCCAAGAAACAAAAGGCCATAGAAGGGGTGGGCGTGTCTGCGCTGTTAGATCTGAGGGCTCAGTGCTACAAAACACAAGAGGAAGCCAAGCGCAACAAGGACGCCGCCCCTGACGTCGATTTGCACCGCGCAAAGGCTTTACCTTCCATCTCAGTAGCACGCGTTCAATTGTTTGCGCAGCTACTCCTACACCGGACACTGGAACCCGAGTCATTTAGAGACGTCAAGCCTCTTCGCCGTATGTTCAAAGCCTTCCAACTCTTCTAACGCAGAGCACCCTCTAACACACAATATGCGGCGTATCAGCCTCCCTGTGGATTTAAAATTACACTCATTGGTAGCTGCGAAGGATTGTCAAGTAAACATTGTGAAGACAGGTTTGGGTTTAAGAAGGAGTAACAATAATGAAGGCTGACGTAACTCGATGACAGATACGGGAATGGTACCCGCATTTCCACAGGGTTTCCATCAAAATTCCTCTCCATCTATTGCCAGAGCCGTTCGTGAATTTTTTTTTTTTTTTCTCTGATGAACAATGGTGGTTTATTCCTCCCCTAACCTCCAGGACGACGGTGAAAAAAAAAAAAAAAAAAAAAAAAATTGTATGGAGGCCGTTTATCACGAAGCCAATTTTGGTATATAGCATGAATTGTGATTTTTAAACGGTTAGATTGAAGTGCGAGGATGAAATTTTCCTGAGAATAGATAAGTTGAAGCCTGAAATGCTATGTTAAGAAAGAAAGTCGAGTTGATGCAATTTCAGCGGTTAAATCCTGTCACCGAAAAGAAAAAAAATTATGTTTCCAAGCGTCAGATTCATTCGCAGTTTCAAGTATAGCTTGGAATTCAAGCTGTAAATTCGCCCTGATTTATAAATTTGGCTTGAAAAGTTTTTTTTTTTTTGTTACACACCATGATCCCCCGCGCTGTAGTGTTGACATAGCTATTTGCAGTTCTAATAAACGTGTTGGACTGACGGGTTTTAAGTGTTGCTGTGGGGATGCGGGTGTTGTTAATACAAAAGCTAAAGGTGCTAGGATGGCATTTGTGAAGTCATTAAAATGAAATGGTTCTTTCATCGTAGACGGAACAGCACATGCATGAGTGAAGTTCAGCGAAGTGCTCTGAAGGCATTTTTTATTCCAAAACTGGGGATCAATTCAAAGATATTGTTCTTGTTCTTGCAACAAACAGACCTGGTGAAATTGATGCAGCTGCTACAGATAGAATTGATGAAGTTACTGAGTTTCTACTTCCTGGAGAAGAGGAACGTTTTTAAATTGGTATCCAATGCTGCGTGAGCATTGGATACACATCATAATGGCTTTACAGATTCTAAAGCAAACATCAAGGATTCTGAATTTGTTGTGGACATGGCTCACAAACTATTGGGAACAAGAGATGATTGTCACAGTGGAGATTCTCTAGAAAGAGCAACTGGGCATAAAAGAAGTGCAAGTGCAGGTGCTGAATTTGGAGCTTGGAATTGGGCATCATATTTGGAGCTGGGATTGTCTGAAGGCTTTTGGAGACAAACTTAAGAAACCAACAGCCTGTTGAAGTCCCATGTACAGTCATTTGATGGAGAATATTTCGACGCATACCCTCTTACAGGAATGCGATTGAGTATTGATGAATGTATTTGCATGCCTGAGTGTGACTTGTTGTATTTTACAGTGCGATGTAAAACAATGGTGGTTTCTTGTAAACCATATGCTGAAGATATCCTTGTATTGGCAAGTCTAGTAAGCAAGCTATTCATCTTAATGCAGAAAGGGGACTGTTAGAAGGCTGAAAGGCCTTGTGAACAATACTTATGATATGACAAATCACTGTTAGAGGGCATTCTGATATAGGCCCATAACATTGGAGGAGCATTGTCATTGAAAGCAGGGACAGAGTGCCATTTATAACAGCAAAGGAAGGAGGATCTTGTGGAAGTGAAGCCGCAATCCTCTAGGTAGTTGTTGGAGCATTTAGGGCTGTAAAATCTGTGGGTGCCCTAACCTGAACAATACTATGCAGTATGACCATGGCAAGACAGTGATGACAATTCTGAAGGTATCTCTGAGGAACAATTCTGTGATTCTATGTCACTGTCATTATGACAGTGACATAGACAGACACCCATGTTTATAAGATTCATAGTAGCAGTAAGCTTTGGAGTCTTGAACCATGATCAACAAAGCCTGTGAAGTTTTGAACAAATATTGTATATGATATAGGCATGATAGCTATATGACAGTATATGGCTATGAGTCTTGGATGGCCTTGACTGTGGGAGAATAAGACTCCTTTCCAAGTTGGTGTCTGGGATGCCCTCATTTAAAATAGATGTCTTATCTCACAAGAGAGGCTGGCATTAAGAGGGAGAATACAACTGTATATGCTCCTTAGTTAATATCATTGCTAAAAGAAGACCCTCATGGCTCAAAGATATATGGCTTCAGGGGGGAAAGTCAGATAGAAAAACAAGAAGCCATATAAATACCAAGGGCATCTAGCTGCCATGAGTACAATATGAGCCTGGATCATTTGAAGAAACTATAAAGCATCAAAGTCTGCTAGGATGCGAGGTTGATGTCTAGGATATGGTTACTAGACCACAGATCAAAGCTGTTGTTACCTCGATATAAGATCAAGCATGGATCTGATGGAAGTGCTGAAAATTTCAAAGCAAGATTCGTTGCCTGTGAGGAAGGTATAGACTATGATGACATATTTGCACCTATGGCCCGATATACCACCATTCGATCTATTATAGCCCTTGCTGCTACGCAAGGATGGAGTCTTCATCAGATGATGTGAAGACCGCTTTTTCTGCATGGTGTGATAAAAAAAGAGATATATGTGAAGCAACCTCTGGGGTTGGAAGTCGAGGATCGGGACATCCATGTCTGCAGGTTGAAGAAAGCCCTCTATGGGCTGAAACAAGCACCCTAAGCTTGGTACAAGAGGATAGATAGCTGCCTGATGAAGCTGGGCTTCACTCATAGTACTGATGATCTAAACCTTCACCGCAAGGTTAATAGAGAGAAGCCTCTCACTCTGGTGCTGTATGTGGATGACCTCTTCCTGACAGGTGCTGACCCTCTCATTCATCAGTGCAAGAGGGAGCTCGTTGTTAAGTTCGAGATGAAGGACCTAGGACGAATGTCTAGGCCTGAAGGTCTAGCAGAGACCTGGCGAGATTTTCCTTTCTCAAGGAAAATACATTATGAAGTTTCTGGTATGATGGACTGTAAGTCCATGAAACTCAACTTTAAGAAGTTGAGTAGCAGCATTGTTGGGCCCGTCCTACTGAGTATCATCAACTCATAGACCCTGATGTTTTTAGTGAACACCTATTCGGACATATGTTGTGCAGTGAACACTTTGAGTCAACACATGGTTGATCATAACATTCACTGGGTTGGTGCCAAGAAACTCTTGAGATATCTCTAAGGTACGATAGACCATGGGCTGAGATACACTGCCGGGAGTATGACACTCTATATACTGATGTCGATTGGGCTGGCAGTGTGGTGGATCGTAAGAGCACGTCTGGATGCTACTTCACAAGTAGATCTGCTTCGGGCAGGAAAAGGAAGTTGGTAGCCTTGAGCACCGCTGAGGTCGAATACATTGCAGCATGTATGACTCGTTGTGAAGTCACTTGGTTGCGAAAACTCTTCAGTGAGTTGTTCGAGCATGTACTAGATGCCACCATTATCCCTTATGATAACCAGAGGGGGATTCAATTGTCACAGAATCCCGGGTTCCACGATTGATCCAAGCATGTTGATGGCTGGTACCACTTTATCTGGGATATGGTACAGCGAGGCGCCGTAAGGCTCGATCATATAGGAACTGATGAGCAGGTCGTGAATATTCTCACAATGCCCTTGGGGAAGGTCATGTTCATAACCTTCCGTGAGAATATTGGTATCATGGAACGACCCTATTTTGAGGGTCCTGTTGGACGATGAGCTCTGGGAGCTCAAAGGGGGTTTTGGGGATAGCTTAGGTGCTATAAGCAACCACAGGGCTAGGCTTGCCAAACCTAGTTGGTGTGCTTCTACCCCACCGTGAAGATATTGAGATGGTTTACCTCTCTCTGATCTGTGCCCCGTATGCATCCTACCCATGGAGTTTCGGACTCATGGGAAGTACCTCTCATTTGGCCAATGAGGTGGGAAAAGTGAATAGAGACCATAGCAAGACCGATGGACGCATCGGAGATTGCCGTACTCTATATGTCTAGGATGACTCGTGTCCAACTACTTGATCTGGGATCAAGTTTAGCGAGGTTTCGGACCTCCAACTGACTTCGGGTCAGTGAAACTAACTTTGGGTTAGTATATGACTCTCTTGAGTCCTAGTGAGGTTTCGGACCTCCAACTGACTTCTGGTCAGGTAAACCAACTTCGGGTTGGTATGAGACTCTTTGTGAGTCCTATAGAGGTTTCGGACCTCTGGGCTGAATCTGTCAGTCGGGTATGATGTCTTTGTGACTAACCCTCTTCTGTTTTGAACTAAAGAGGCCAGCAAAGCAAGTTACGGCGGGATGACGCACGATGTTTGGATTGCACTTGTGGACGGAGTTCTCCCTAGTTGAGAGGGAGTGTTAAAATTGGACAACTAGGTCCAAACTCCGGGTTGTGCTGCTCAGATGACGATCGCAATATTTTTATTGGATTCCTCTTTCGAAGAGGTGTAAGATTGATCTAAAGATCATCTCGATCGGATGAGCAGAACATGTACTTTGAATTTATTCCACTTATGTGTTGGGTCGGCCTGGAATAAAATATTGACTTAAATGTCTTAAAGGACGTGTCACACACCCCCAAAGATTCCTATATATTGGAGAGACTTAGAGTTCATTTCACACACATTGGTGTGGAGGAATTCTCTCTCTCTAGATAGCGTTGGAGCTGTGATATATATGGACTGTTCTTTGCTTGGGTTGTTCTGGGTTATATGTGTGACACGTTAGGCTGAATGACCTATTGGAGACTTTGCTGGTTGAAGCATCCTACTGATCGCCGTAACGCCACCATTTCCTATCTCTGTTTTGGCTTGTCTTCTATCGATCCGTTAATATGTTCTATCTTCTTCAGTATTGTGCTCTAATCTGAAATGGCATAGAACATGTTCAGAAATCAACAGGACTCTATGGGAGATATTCAGGATGATGAGTCACTTGTGATGATTCAGCTGGAGCAACTTATGGTACAGCTAGAGGGCACATTGGAGAGTCGTAGCAGCCCCCTTCAGGCATACATAGATGGGGCTAGCAACACAGTTGGGTCACCTTTGGCCATTGGAAATAGCAAAGTAACAAAAATCGCGATCGGGATAAAATCGCCGAGGGGAAAAAATCGGAAAAAATCGTAAAAATCGGGAAAAAATCGTAAAAATCGGGAAAAAATCGGCACATACAAAAATATTCATTTTTTTTCAATTTTTTTAATATCTAAAGCATCTACAGCATAAAATAAATGCATTGACACATAAATATGAAAAAAAACTAATATATAAGATGTGTAATATCATGTCTAGTGCTACATCACACATAAAACTGAATCTTGTCCTGAATACTAAGTCCTAAGTCTCAACTCAACCTCAAAATATCAACAAAAAATATAATAATGTATCTCATATCATGAGTCATAATGTTATATACAAAGGAATGCACCAAATAACCTATACTACTAATTTCCTCTGCCCCTCTTGCGAGAAAATGTAACAGCTTTCCCTCTAGACGAAGAAGTTGGCGGGGCTGGCAATGGACTCTGTTGTGCTCCAGATCCTGAAGCACTAGGAGCTAAAGGAGGTAGACCACGTCCTCTACCGATAGCAGGGGTAGGTGGTGTCACCTCCTCCTCCTATTGTTGCTCCTCCTCCTCCTATTGTTGCTCCTTCTCCTCCTCCTCGTGAAACTCATCATTGATTCATCGCTACTAGAAATGGGATCATCAACAAGAGATACATAAACATCATCTAGCTCAAAGTCTTCAGACTTGGATTGCTCAACCTTAAAATGCGGTAGAAAAAGATTAACATGCCTAACCAGTTGTTTTCCTTTGAGTGAAGGGTACATTCTTGTTAAGGCCACGGTAGGGGAGTTCAACAATCAATACCACCAACATCAACAAAGTTCAACAATCAATGCCACCAACATCAAGTTTCTTAAAGGACTTCATACTCTTGATCAAATGCCAATCTCATACCCTTATACATAATAGAATCAAATGGAAACAATGCAAATCCCCAAACCATGAAACCCTGAAAACCATTAAGTCTGTTGAATTTTGAGTGAAATCTAAAATTCTAGTTTCTCCATATGAAATCCAATGAGGTCGAAACCACTCTTAAACATCCTGAGTCATTTCATGGTAATGTTAAAAATTTAAGTAAAAGGATGAAAATGAAAAATAAAGGAAATATCACTTTTACTTTAAGAATTTAACATTACCATGAACTGCCAACAGGGTGTGTCAGGAAAATGCAAGGGCTGCAAAAATGACAAAAAAAAAATCGATTTCTGAACTTATAGGGTTTCTGTTTGATGGGCCCACGATTTTTACCATAATAATCGCGATTTTTTCGTAAAAATCGCGATTTTATCGCGATGACGATTTTTTCAAAAAATCGTTCAAAAAATCGCCGATTAAATCGGCCGCTTGAAAAACTCTTGAAAAAATCGCGATAACATCGCGATTTTTGTTACTTTGATATAAATAGAGAGACGGAGCTACCTAGTCAGATCTCATGTGTTGACTTGGATAGCGGGATGAGACAGACGACCTGAGTTGCACACGGTGCAACATCTGCATCTCAGGGTTAATCTAGGTGCAGGAGTTCACACATTCGATCCCTCTCTTAGGGTTGGATGGCAAGAGATTCTAAGTTGGTACTCGGTGGAGTGGGTTAGGGAGATGATGATGCACCGAGCTGTAGCTCAGCAGGAGCTTCCAAGCATTGGGGTTACCCGAAGCCCGCAATGGCATTGGGATCCAGGCGGGACTACCCATCACTTCCAAGGTATGCCAGTTGACTATGACCTAGAGGTTACAGTTGACCCAGCAGTTGAGCGTACACATTCAGTAGGGGAGTTTCAGCCAGCACTAGTGTCCAACCAGTTTAGGTACAGACTTCTTGAGTTGTCTTGGTGCGAGGATTGTACACAAGATCACGAGATGATCAACATACTTTGGTAGGAGTTTGACATAGGAAGGGGCATTGGTAGGCGACCAGACAGTGCCTTGTATGGAGTTGGGGATTCTTCGCATTTGTGTGGGGCACGAAGGACACGGAGGAGAAGAGTAGGATTGGCATCGCTACTGGTACCTAGGGAGATTCACTTCTTGGGTCCCTCAAGGAGGATTTGGAAGGGAGATACATTCAATGGAGAGTATGGCGATGTGGCACTGGAGGTGATGGTACCGATCGAGTATGGCTCGACGCATATGGATACAGCCTTAGGCCATCACACCCTGGGAAGTGTAGGAGCATCCATCATTGGGCAGTGGTCTGTAGATGGGCATGGAGATGCATGAAGGTGTGTTGTAGTATGTCGAACTGCGTTGTGGAGTAGGAGTGCTTCCCATCACATTGAGTACATGCGGGGAGTGACAGGTGCAACAATGCAAGATGGACATGTGACGGTACAGGACAATATAGTTGTTGTCGAGGGTATCCATTCGGGTACAGGGGTAGGTTGCGGCATACAGTGGTAGGTCGAGGAGTGCGGTGATACTTGGTGGTATGCAATGATACATGATGCAGAGTAGTGGGCCCTTGGAGCGTTGCCTCCGAAGAGACATATGGACAGGGGCAGTAGGTGTACCATGGGATGCAGCTCACCTAGGATCGATGAGGATCTTGTTGAGCATTTGGAGACGCCTCGTTTAGCAGAGACATGGCTACGAGGGTGTTATCAGCAAATTCGAGGCAGAGAGAGTGTCATCGGGACGATTACTCTTGAGCATTCAGGTATACTCTTGGTCACACCCTTTGGGACATACCTACCCATCATCCTCCAGTGTTGCTTATGGTCGCGGAGTGGTTGGTTGGTACCCCTTGACACTCAAAATTCAAATAGTAGGGCATGGGAGGCTCACCCTAGACAGTTGGATGAGATATTGCGTGGCATGAGTCGGGAGGAGACTCTCTAGTTAAGACACTTGTTAGGAGCACAAGTTGACGGGTCAAGGCTTAGGGATGGAATGGTTGATTGCCAAGTTAGCATATGTTCCACCCCTAGGCTCACATTTGAGGGACGGTGGATGGTAGATTTCGTCTACACGAGGGTACCTAGACTCCGAGCGGTATCTAGGTGCATCAACAGGAGTTGGGATAACATGTATCATGACATGTTCTGGCAGGAGCAGGGCAGGTACACATGCGTGGGACAGACCCCTGATACTTGGGGTCCAACCAGGGGATACATACAGGGGTCAGAGATGAGGACCAGATGGGTTCTATCATGTAGCAACACTACGCAGTGCCATCCCACGAGGAGTGGGAGTTGTGAGCTCCCGTATGGTTAGGGGATCCAGGGGTCTGTAGGGCAGGTGGATCACTCCACTTTGTGATGAGCAGGGGCAGAGCAAATGGTGATCTAGTCCACCTTGGGTTTGACATGCGGGGGAGCACTAAGACCTTCATTACATGGCGAGGCAGACTTATCATGTTGTTTCTCAGGGTCATGATCGGCAATGGAGGGGTAGATATCAGCATCATGGAGATGCCCGGGCAAGATGAGCTTTGCCTTCACAAATTTTTCGCCACAAGGCCCTAGGAGAGAGGGATACAGTCTGCGCATGATGGGGGGTATCTCATAGTCAGAGTGGCACAACAACAACGTGGTGGCACCTCTACGAGATTAGCAAGGGACCCAAGCATTACAACTCTACACAGCTCGATGGGGTAGATATCAGCATCATGGAGATGCCCGGGCAAGATGAGCTTTGCCTTCACAAACTTTTCGCCACAAGGCCCTAGGAGAGAGGGATACAGTCTGCGCATGATGGGGGGTATCTCATAGTCAGAGTGGCACAACAACAGCGTGGTGGCACCTCTACGAGATTAGCAAGGGACCCAAGCATTACAACTCTACACAGCTCGATAACCTCTAAAGGTGAGTTGTATACTACATGGGGAGATCATGTAGATCTTCCATTTGGCTTTAGCGAGTCACTGATGGAGTGTGAGACTTCATTAGCATGGCAGGATGGTAAGTGGAGCAGGTGGAGCTTCATGTTGGATAAGATGGCTTGAGATCCTATTATTGAGAGATCCATTCATATCAGGGCAATGAAAAGGACAAGGAAGATTCAGTGGCGCATCTCAGACCTAGGCACATTTTGCAGTGACAGTGGGGAGCGTCAGCTAGAGAGGAGGCTTGTTCAGGCATTGCTCGAGAACAAGAAATTTTTGGCAGGGAGGACTATAATATCCCCAAATTAGCAGTCAGCCAATTGGGATATTAATTTTTATTAACTTTGACAAATCCTAATGTTGGGTGGAAATAAAGTGGGTAGGGGAACCACAATTAATAATTAGGCCAAATAAAGTGTTTTCCTAAAGTCCCTAAGGGAAAATTGCAGCTCTAGTGGTGGGGTCGAGTTGGCATTAGGTGGCAACGTAAAAGAGGCACAAAAAGAAAAGCGTGGGATTGGCTAGAGGAAGGCAGCACATGAGTGGCCAAGGAGAGGCAGCATAAGCCAAGGTGGGACCCAAGGCATACGTTGGGCTTCAATGGATAAAAGGAAGAAGGGGAGACTATAATATCCCCAAATTAGCAGTCAGCTAATTGGGATATTAATTTTGATTAACTTTGACAAATCCTAATGTTGGGTGGAAATAAAGTGGGTAAGGGACCCACAATTAATAATTAGGCCAAATAAAGTGTTTTCCTAAAGTCCCTAAGGGAAAATTGCGGCTCTAGTGGTGGGGTCGAGTTAGCGTTAGGTGGCAGCGTAAAAGAGGCACAAAAATAACGGCGTGGGATTGGCTAGAGGAAGGCAGCACATGAGTGGCCAAGGAGAGGCAACATAGCCCAAGGTGGTACCCAAGGCATACGTTGGGCTTCAATGGATAAAAGGAAGAAGGGGAGACTATAATATCCCCAAATTAGCAGTCAGCTAATTGGGATATTAATTTTGATTAACTTTGATAAATCCTAATGTTGGGTGGAAATAAAGTGGGTAAGGGACCCACAATTAATAATTAGGCCAAATAAAGTGTTTTCCTAAAGTCCCTAAGGGAAAATTGCGGCTCTAGTGGTGGGGTCGAGTTGGCGTTAGGTGGCAGCGTAAAAGAGGCACAAAAAGAACAGCGTGGGATTGGCTAGAGGAAGGCAGCACATTAGTGGCCAAGGAGAGGCAGCATAGGCCAAGGTGGGACCCAAGGCATACGTTGGGCTTCAATGGATAAAAGGAAGAAGGGGAGACTCATTTGGTCATTCATTCATTCATCTTATTTCTCTTGGTCATTTTGACTGAAGCACGCTTGAGCCGGAGCGCCAAGTCTGCAATGTTGTTTAGCACACGAGATCTTCTCGCGAAGATCTCAACCTCCACCTCGAGGGACTTTGAGTGCCCGCTTAAGAGTGGAGTTCTACATTTTGGTGAGGGAATTGCATAGCAGCAGCAACAGGAAGAGCGTAGCCCCTTCAAGACTAAGCAGAGGTAGAGTAGACTGCACAGTGATTACGTAGTTCAGTTTGGTGTGGGTGTCGGGAGTGTGGAGAGCAGCGAAGTTTTAGCAGGAGATTTGGAGGGAAGTTTATCCACCTCCTACCAGGGGTTTTGGTAGCTCACCGGAGGAATTTTCCAGCAAATTCATCCAGAGGTTCGATTTACCTAACAGCGTAGTGAGCCAAGCCCAAGAGCGCCAAATTCTAAAGTCAAGCGTTGGGCGAACCCTTCTGCGTTTTTCTGGGTCTATTGAGGAGAAGCCATGATTAATTTGGCAGCATTTTCTGGGCAGGTTTGAGGCTTCAAACCGAGATCCTAACACAGCCAATAGCTAGAGGAGATAGAGGTAATTGGGCCGAAATTATAGGGTCAACATCTTGCCAATTCCTTCTCGGGTTTTTGTGGGTTTGGTGAGAAGAGTCCAGGGTTAAAAGCCCAAAAATTTATGAGCAGAGGAAGTAGCCCAACTAGCAGTTCGAAGCCAGCGAGCAATAGCATTTTTGGGCTAGGCAGCACAGAGACTAAGCCACGCAGAGGCACTTTCATCCAAAGTTTTTGCTTGGGTTTGAGTTGTACTTCAAGCCTGCCTTGGGCAGGCCCAGGTGCAAACTTTCCAGCACCTCAATTGTATTCTTTCCCAATATATTAATAAAATGGCTTAGTAGTGAATTTGCCTCCAATTTGTGTCTTTTAATGGTGTTTGCATTTTTGTTGTAGTTACTTGTGTATTTGCACTTTTATTACCATTAATCCCCATTTGGGATATTACACAGGAATAGGTCATCCACATACAACACTAGTATCAAAGGCTCATTCCCTCTTTTCAGATAGTAGAGATTAGGATCTGCGTCACTCTTGACGAATCCCATCTTCTGCAAGTAACCATCAATTCGACCATACCAAGCTCTAAGTGCTTGCTTAAGTCCATAAAAAGTTTTTTTAATCCTACATACATGACTCTTCTACTCATGTGCCTTAAAGCCCTATGGTTGTTCGATATATACTTCTTCTATAACTCCATTCAAGAATGCATTCTTGACATCCATCAAGTGAATCTCCCACCCCATCTGCGCTGCAAGGGATATCATGGATCTAATATAAGTATATCTGGCTACTGGAGCGAAGGTTTCTTCATAGTCTATCCCCTCCTTCTCAGCATACCCTTAGCCACAAACCTGGCTTTATCTTTTTCCACACTACCATCTGCATCATATTTGATCTTGTAGATCCATCTCGAACCTACAACTGATTTGTTCTGAGGCCTAGGAACCACTTCCCAGACATCATTAGTCATGATGGAACTGTACTCTTCCACCACTACATCTACCCATACTTGATGTTGAGTTGCCTCCTAGAAACTAGAGGGTTCCCCAACCTGAGCTATCAAGGCTTGGTACTTGTCATGTTGTCTACGTTACCTCTTCTCGTTTCTAGGAGCTCCGACAAACTCATCTGCGTCCCTCTGAATTTGTCATAACTCTTGGCTCATTCTTTCGCTAGTAGTGGGCGGATCTTCATGCGAATCCCCCTGAGGTAATACTCCTGGATGCTTCTATCCTAGAGAAGCACTGGTGCTGGTTTCCACTGGTCAAAGTGGCTAGACCAGTGCATCATCCTCTAAATGTGTTTCAGAAGGCATCTCCCGGGATTTCCTGAAAGCTCTCTCCTCCATGAACTTCACATCTCGTCATATTACAATCTTCCTACTACCAGGAATGTAGATTCTATATGCCCTAGCATTTTCGCTATATCCCACCAGATATCCCTTTTCTGCAATGAAATCCAATTTCTTCCTCTTCTCTTCGGGTATATGACAATATGCCAAACTGAAGCTTATTCCCTGATTCAGTTTGAAAAACTACGGTACCTCTTCCAACAAGGGTACATTTCGCCTTATTGCCCATGGTGATCTTGAAGTTCATCTCTTCTTCTTGGAAGCTCGAGAAACATTCTCATATTCTCGTCATATGTGCAGAAGTTCCACTCTCAATATACCAAACCTCAGAGGAAGCAAAGCTCGACGAGAAAGCGAACTCTTCTTCCAATCTAGAAGCCAATACAGAGATGTCGTGATCCAACATTCCTACCATGCTTTTCTCTTTCTCTGGAGGATTGTGCAAACCCTTTCGAGTTGCTGCTCTAGCAGCATCAAGACTTCGTTCCATTTCAGAACCTCCAATCCTGTTATTCGATCTCAACTCTGATACCATGTGAAAATTTCAAATCTGAAATACTACTGCAGTTACTGATTTATTTCTCCTACTTATTTTTCGAAACAATAAACCCTTCAGTAAATTTCGAAACAAACTCTACTGCAGTTATCACACAAGTACATACAGAGAAAAGAATAGTGAAATACAAGCACACAAATCAATCACATCGACACATTTATTTTTGGAGAATTGTCCCCAGAAAAACCAAATGTGGGAAAACCAGTGCAGTAGATAAGAGTTTATATATTAATCTTCAACAACAATTTCTTTACAAGGAATGACTGGTAGAATGATTGAGAAACTTTCAAGAAAACACCTAGGATAATTTTTCTCCCAATCTCTAGAGAATTTCTAACACCTAAGAGGCTCACTAGCCTTCACTGCGTTAGCCCTGCGTGTTTCCCTACGCAGAGAATACGTCACTACTGCATGGTCCCTTTGTGTTGTCCCTCTGCTTCTATACCCTTTTGCGTCCTTCTTCCTCGAGCTCTAACTACTGCTGAGACCCTCCGCTTCCTCCTCCCTGCAACTTTGCCTCTGAAATCGAATTCTAAATTCTGAAGAATCAACTTCCCTCGAGTTACTAAGTGTATACCCTGCTTACTTTCCAAATGGCCTCAAGCCTTCCTTTATAATCTTCTCATTGATAAATCAACGGCCCAAATTAGAAGTCTAATCAATGGCTAAGATTAAATCTTGACTTGATCTTCGTTTTCTAGAAGATTCACACTCTGTTTTATTAATACCCGTTAATTATTTAATTTCCCTAAGTTTAGACTTAAGGTCCCCATTAAAATAATTAATTATTTTAATAGAACATGAAGCGAGTGGAATTTCCACAAAGGGTTTCCGGGTTCTTTGGAATACTGGTGTCCAAGCCTCCTTACCAAATATGAGACTTAGATCACTTTCTGATGCTACAAAAATCAACAGACCTGAGAGGAAAACCCACAAGAATTCTTCTTATAGAATCTTCAATTGACGAATTCCAATACCTAGACCCTTGACTAAGAACCCCTCCAAGTCCAAGTCCATGCTTCCTGTTTGAATAACTTCTTCTTCTAGCAATTTTGACCTACTCAGCAACTGTAATTGCAACTATAACTTCGACTTCCCCACAAACTGAAATTTTGACTTGCCCAGAAGTGCAACTTCGACTATAACCAAAAACTGCAACTGCAACTGCAATCATAGACTACAACTGCGACTGCAACTTCGATATGCCTAGAAACTGCAATTTCTCTTCTTCATTTGGGTAGATTCTCTCTCCTAGAGAATTCAGCTTCCAGGACAACTCTTCTTGGTAACCTAACTTCAATTTTGCAACTCGGCTTCACTGCAACAATGTATGCCCTAATTCCTTCGCATGTGTGGAGAGAAGTAGCCCAAAACCAAATCCAAAACTTTGATTTTTCTCCTTCTTTAGTCTTCCTCTTCTTCGCACTTCCTTTCGTCCCTAAGATCGAACTTGAGTGAGTGAGAGTGTGTTCTCTAAATGAGGTCAAGGTCTTCTTTATATAGGATTCACATAGGGTCGTGTTGCACTTAATTTTTTCAAAGTTCAAGGAAGTAGATGTACCAAAATTTTTCCAAGGATTAGATCATCAAATCAACAGTCTATTGAGTCACTATAAACTCATTCTGCAAATTTGTAATGTAAATGATGCTAGTAAGACCATGAATGTATGTAACAACCTAGATAAGCCTATTCTTTTAGCGAAAATTTCAACCTAGGAGGTTTTTCGTCTCACTGATTCATTTGTGATTCTAAATACGGATGGTCGATAGAGTTTTTCCCTCCAACCCCACCCTAAAGTTAGGGTGGAATTCTTCATCAAAGCCTTAAGTGAGTACTAGTGTTCTAGTCGAGTCTTATGTAAAAGTGATTTGGGAGTAATTTAAGTTAACTGGCTAAATTATTTTATTACAAATCACTTGGTCTACTCGATCATATTGTGTCACAAAAATGGGTATGTAATTTGAGGGTCTAAGGCAAACAGGTGTTCCCCTTTTGAGGGTTGAATTGTAAAAATTTTATGTAAAAAATATTTTAGTGATTGGTCCCTCATATTAGACACCATGGCTAAAATATTAGAGGGTGGAAAAAATATTAAATCTCCTGAAGTGTCAATTAATAAATTTTTCTGGTAAAAATTAACTAAATCCCAAGTTGGAAAATTAATTAATTAGAGTCTTAGAGAAATTAAATTCTCCAAGTGGAAAAATTCATGGGTATCAAAGGAATTAATTTTTGGAGGTCCCCCACCAAGGGAAATTTCAAGAAAAATTGGACCCTTCGACATTGATGGTTAAGTCAAAATCAAATTTTTGAGGAAATTAGCTCAAAATAATTATTTTTGAGCTAATGAAAATGGGTTTCATGAGAAATTCGAAATTCGAAAATTCCTCAAAAATAATTATTTCAACGATAGAGATTAAAAGATCATCAAGGATTATCAACGGGCGAGATTATTTTGACGAGGATCAAGCCAACTAGCTGTTATTTTTCCACTTGGAAGATTTATCTATAAATAGAGCCATCTGAGTCTCAAACCATCTAATTTTCAGCTAAGAAATTTCTTCAAAAAAACTGAATGCTATTGTCCTGCTGGGAACGTTTTTTGAATCACAATAAAGACTTTGGGTTGCAGGTTATGGTGTTCATTGTTCGTTGATTTGTGGTATGTTTTGGGTACTGGTTTTCCTATATTGTGCTTAATATTTTTAAGAGTTTGTTTTTCATTAGATGGGGATAAGATCATTCTATAGGTAAATTTTCAGTTTATCTGATCTCATTCACCATATGTCTAACAAGCTTTTCTTCAGAAAAATATATAGTGTTTGCCGATTCCCCAGTCTTCGGGCTCACAGTTCACAAACTGTGGGCATGAACTGACCTTGTTTGGACTTCAAAGTATTATTAGAAATTTATCAAAGAAAACTCCATAAAAATTTATTTCTCAAAATTTCCTTCAAAAGGCATTGCATATTTGTAAATTTTGTGAGTAATTTTGTATGATATGATTTGTAAAATTTTTTTCTTACTGGGGATTTGGGGTTTTGAGATTTTTTGCATATATTTGGGTTTTAGATATTTTTATCTCCATTTTTGGAGGTGAAATCAAGTGAAAGAACTGGAACAGAGCTAGATCTAGGCCCTTAAGGGTAAGATCTAGTCCCCAAAATTTTTGCAGGGCCATCCATTTGAGAAATTCTACTAAATTTCATATCTGAAGCAAGGGTTTCAACTTTCAAGTTTCAGCCCTCCCAAGCCCAGAGCCAGTCTCTACAAGGCCAGTGACTCCCTCCTAGGGCCCTCATTTGACCCTTGCCTATTTCTAGATTTTTTTAGGACTGAAGTTTGGTGTGTTTTGCAAAACATTTGGCCCTAAGTTAGTGTTTTTCAGGTGGATAAACCATTGGAGAATTTTGGGCAAGTGATCCACAAGGCCTTGGGCCTAGGATTTGATCTTTAAACCCTCATTTTATCTTTGTTATGCTACAGCTGTAATATATTCTTTCATAATAGTGAAATAAGTGCCCTAAAATCACAACTAAGTGGTCTAAAAACATCAAATTTTTCAAAATAAATTTTTCTAAATTTTGGCAATTTGGGCATTGATAATCTAGCCTAGATCTACTTTTTAGTTTGCTGGAATATCTCTACATAACTGTGAAATCAGATCTGATATTTTCTGAATATTGCATCTTGAAGGGCCAAAAAATAAAAATTTTAGTTTGGCAAGTTTGCTCTAAGTTTTGGGCATATTTTGGCATTTGTTGTAGCGTTAATAGCCAAATGTTGTTTGTTTCTCTTACTGCTGTAATAAATACTTCATATTTGATATAATAGAGAGTGACTCATCATAAGAAGGATAATTAACTTGTGTTTTCACTTGGCAAGTCATTACGCTACTTATTGGACATTTTTTGTTCCATAAGTTTGGCAATTTCCTTCTTTTGAAGTGATATACTTATTCTTGTCCTAAATTCATCATAAGTAGCTATTTCATGATTTATTTGGTTCATAGTGTAATATTCCTAATAGGAAACTAACATTAATAACAACGCATCAATAGACATTAAGAAACAACAAAACAATCACGCCCTTAAAATGCAAATTGGAGCCATAAAAATAAAGTCTGAGCCATTTTATTAATTTGCGATGAATGTGTACAATATGGGTTTTGGAATGATGGCACTTGGGCTTGCTCAAGGTAAGTTGAAGATAGCCTGGAAGCAAGCTGAAATCACCCTTGAAGAGTACATTGCGTTGCTCTAGCTCTACGCTGTCCAACCCAGAAATGTTGTTGCTGCTCCTGAAGATCTGTTGGTTGGGCCTGGAATAGTGCTTAGAAAATTCCGAGCTTTTAACCCCAGTCTCTACTCACAAAACCCACAATAATCCGCAAAGGATTTGTGGAATGGCTGACCCTGGAAATTGGCCATCTTGGGCTTGGCTATCTGCGTTGCTGGATAAATCTGTGCCCCTAGCAATTTTGCTGCAAACTGCTCCCAAAATGTATGCAATATCCTTTTTAGGAATCTCTCAGCCTCCCCACCAATTCCCAACTCAAAATCCCTACGCTCCTCAGCTCCCAGATGATCTCCCTCTCAGCATTGCGCAGTCACTATGCTGTTGGGGCTGCTTTTCACTATCTCTGAAGATGGTCACTCTGTGGATGAATCTCACAACTCCCCACTGGATCGAATAGGTAAAATCTCCTCCCTTGGCAGGAACACGAAGTCCCCTGTAGCAGAGGTTGAGGTCCCCACTCAGAAACACTCGGTTGTTGAACAACAATGGCAGACTTGGCACTTGCTCAAGAGTGCTCTGTCAAAAGACAAAATCAGAAGATGATAGATGAATGAGCAAAATGAGTTGCCTCTCTCTTTTTGTCCAAAGAGGCCCAACGTTCCTCTTGGGTCCCACTAAGAGTTGTGTTGCCCCTCCTCAAGCCACTACTGCGTTGCCTTTCTTCGACCAACCACAGCACTGCCACCAAGGATGACGCAATCTTTACTCATTGGCTCTTCAAGCCCCTACCAAAGCCGCAATTTTTCCCTTTCTACTATAGGAAAAGACTAGTTTTCCTTAATCTAATTTGTGGGTTCCCGACCCACATTATTATTGGCTAAACATTAGGAAACACAAAATTATCAAAATTTAATATTTCTAATTAGAAAAATGGCTAATTAGGAGTATTACAGTCCTCCCCGCCAAGATGTTCCCTGTCCTCAAGCAATAGCAGTGATGGGTGCTGGAGGATCTGTTCTCCTTCCCAGGCAGCATCCTCATCCGACAAATTCCTCCATTTGATCAAAAACTCCTTGACCACCCTCCTCCTCAAGTGCCTCTCCTTGGTGTCCAAAATGGCCTCTGACTGAAGTACCGAATGTCCCTCATCATCCATAGGAGGAAACTCAATTGTTTTTGTCACCCATTGTGCCAAGGCCTTTTTCAGGCATGATACATGAAAGATGTTATGCACCCGGCTCCCCGGGGGTAGCTCCAACTCGTATGCTACGTCCCCCACTCTTTGAGTGACTCTATATGGTCCATAGAAGCGAGGCTTAAGCTTCTTGGCCCCCTTTTGTTTCAACGCAGACTGCTTGTATGGCTGAAGGTGGAGGTACATTAAGTCCCCAACCTCAAATTGTCTCTCCACGCGGCCCCCGTCTGCATAGATCTTCTGCTGATTATGCGTTGTCCTCATATTGTCCTTGAGAGCCCTCAAAATGTCTTGGCTCTCTTGAATCCAATCCTTGGCCCGTGTGGCCTTTCCGTCTCCAAACATGACATCAACAAATGTCAAAGCATCATAACCACACAAAGCATGAAATGGAGACATACCTATAGACATGTGGAAGGTGGTGTTGTAGAAATACTCACCCATGTGCAGCCACCACAACCATGCCCTCTGTTGCCCTGTAACGTAGCTATGCAAGTAGCCCTCCAACCACTTGTTAACTATCTATGTCTGGCCATCCGTTTGGAGATGGTAGCTCGTAATAGGAGTGAGCTCTGTACCCACCAACCGAAATAGCTCCTGCCAAAAACCTCCCATGAAACGGTTGTCCCAGTCATTAACAACGGTCTTGGGAAGACCATGCAACCGAAATATCCCTTTGAAGAACAGCTCGGCCACTTGTGAGGCTATGTACTTGGCTGAGATCACGAAGAAGTGAGCATACTTCCTCAAGCGATCAACAACCACATAAATATAGTCCTTGCCCTACAGCATGGGCAACCCAGTGGTGAAATCCATCGAGATGCTCTCCCATTTCCCTCAGGGATGGGAAGAGGTTGCAGCAACCCTGCTGGATGTGATAACTCTCCCTTGTTCTGCTAGCACACCTCACACTCCCGGATGTGCTGCAGAACATCATCCTTGAGGCCACTACTTCTCTTACTTAGGTCTTCTCTTTATTAGCTTGTTAGATCTTTCATCAAGTCAATTACCAAAAACACAAGAGACGCAAATTTAGGCTATTCCAGCCACGGCCAAAACCTCTCCCTCTTGGAGAGGAAAACCAGCAAGTAATTCTTCTTATAGACTTTCAATTGACAAATACCATGACCATGACACAAACCCTTGACCTTAGCGTACCTCCAACATCCTTGTCACCTGCTCTTCTCAGCTCCTTATTGTTGATCCTTCTTTCTGGACCTCACTGCACCAATACTAGGAAACTCATCTAAACTATGAACTCCTTCTTTCATTGATCTAATCTCGGCCTCCTAGAGACCTCTTTCTGCACAATTAATACACGGAGTAGATGTCCTTCATTCCTTGTCTAAGATAGCCTTCCTCTTGCACTCCTTGCACTTTGTCTTCCTTCGCTGGGCAGTCTACCTTCTTCGCACTTATAGAGAGACCTCTTCTTGCACTCCTTGCAACGTGTCTTCTTTCACTGGGCAATATACCTTCTTCGCACTTACAGAGAGACCTCTTCTTGCACTCGCAACGTGTCTTCCTTCACTGGGTAGTCTACTTTCTTCGCACTTACTGCAGTTCTGTTGCTTCCTGAAATCACCCTCGATCTGTGTGAAAGCTACTGTGATTATCCTCGGTTTATATGAGATATATCAGTCCTTTTCAGTGTTCTTTCTTTCTGTTTGTGTACCAAAGCAAGACTCCTTTCTTGCACTTCTTACACAGACCCAATCCGAAATCTATCTCAGACTTGACCGAGTTTCTGTTCCCAAATGAATCCGCAGTCCTTATACATAGTGTCATCCTTCCTGTATTTGCACTGACATGTCAAACTGTGGGCAGGCCGACTTGATAAGGCGACTCATAACTAAGTATTGTAACCGACTTCAAGGAGCTTCTTCCAGCAAGGTGACAAGGGTGTAGAGTATATTTTTAAATCATTTCTTAGACTCTTTACAAGAGTGTCATCGCTTCATGTGCATGACTCTAATTTATACATTTATGACAAGATGACAAATCCCTAAAAGACATCAAGAAGAAGTCTTTGACCTATAATAAAACTCCTTGCTCATGAAACCCATGAAGCAAGATTAACAGATATACATTTTATTATTTTTGTCTCCTTCATCACATAAATTCATAATTACTATGAAGACCGAACTTAGTTACACTTTCCAACATTATGTTCCATTGTTTATTGTTCTCTCTACATAATTGCGTATCTTGATAGTTGTGGGTTGAATGTAATAAGTAAATGCTGAAAATGTTTAAATGCAATTATCTACAGCAGAGAACATCGTAGCCCTAAGGAAAATTAACACCAAGACACTTAAGCCTTTGCAGAAATACCTGCCCGAGCAACAAACATCAACAATAGCCTCAACCCTTTGTTGATTTTACCATTAATAGGTTGTTTATATAGCTGTTCTAACATTGTCCATGTTGTAAACATGCATACTTTGAAACCCTAATTTACAACAGCATTTATTAAGTTAATAGTGGCTACTGGAAAGGTGTGCTTGAACATTCATAAACCTTATCTCAGCATCGAAGGCTTTGTTGGTGCTCTTTTCACCCCAAGCCTATTTTTATTGAATATCTTTTAGGGTGCTTATTTGCAAGTTCCTTAAAGAGCCATTCAACTTAGATCCATAGCTCATCTAACCTCTACATCTTGCCAGGAAAGCCTCCCTTGTGGGGACAATATCCAACCACAAAACAATGGGGGAGAAGCCATTGTTTCCCTAAGACCTAGATTGCCTAGTGAGGCTTCTGCACTAGATTGCTAGATTTTGTGGTAACATGGACTAAGTCAACCATTTATAGGGAGGAAACCTGGTAACTGACTTTTGGCAATTTTATCCACTGCATCTTTAATCTGTATTGGTGCATGTTAAGGGGAGTGCTAGTGATTGTATTTTAACAGGCTAGATTGGTTTCCAGCTTTTGTGTCAAGGTATATCCTCTCTCCATTTCTATCCTTGCAATTAACTGTTCAACTAGATGGCTACCCTTTGCTTTCTAGACCAGCACTTGGCTACAAGTTAATTTTCCTAGACGTAATTGTTTGGTCTTACCATAAAACTTATTTTACTGATGTACAAATGAAAAAGGAAAAAAAACAAATCAAAACACACTTGAAAATAGGCACCTGTATGGCCGGAGGAGACAGTGTCATGGGCATCTGCAACCAAACAGTAAGCGCTCAGTAAAGTAAATAATGACTCTGCGGCAATATTCAATAGCATCCATCTGGACACATTTTAAAAAATGGAGAGGTGTAAACTGATTTCTAAGTCCATTAATTGCTCTATTCTCTCTTCATTGGAAGTTACATATCATTAAGTCCTCTATCCTATCTCATTGGAGGTTATAGATTTTACTGGTACTTTTCTCCATCTATAGTAGAAGGGAGCCTTTACCAATACCCATCACATGAATCTAGAAAATGTCATACTTACCATGATTAAACCACCTAAGACTCCAGTAAGGAGTGCTGCAATAACCCCTTGTGATAGTTTTTTGACACCCCTGCCACCAGCCCTCTATGACAAAGTTTCAAAGTTCAAGTACTAAGAATAAGCATAATAAACTATTTTATAAGCATAAGCATGTCAACGGTCAACCTGAAGATTTCCTCATGTATGGATTTCAAGATGCCATAAACCTTTACTTTGAAAAAACCATGGAGAATCCTTACTCTTTGAGAAATAAGCAAGACAATGTTTTCATCTACGGCACTCGACTCACAACCAACATGACCGGCCCATGTCACTCCACCTGCCACAGAATTACAGTCAACCTAGAGTGTTTAATATATCACTAAATATTTTTTTCTTAAAGAAAAATGCATCACCGAACCAATCTTCTCATGCTTCAGTTTGTTTTTAGAAAATGAGTTTACTAAATAATGCAACAGTTTTTTCCTTCAAAATCCAGGTTGGATTGACTTGTATTTATTGAATGGAACAATAGGTTGCATAGCCCAAACATATCTTGCACTTGATGAAACCAACAAACTAATAGTGTTGAGATACATTAAAGGAACCATTAGTGTGTATCTCCAGCATAGTGTGTGCAAACCAATGCTGTGTATCTTCAGCATAATGCAGAACAAGAAAGAACAAAACATTCATTACGTACTATTTTGATATGGAAAAGCCAATGAGAAACACACAAAATACATACAATGCAAGTTAGTTTGCTTTAGAACAAGAATGAAACTCATAAAATATGTGTATTCTTGGGCCTAGAAAATGGAAGCTCAAGTGGACTGCACAGTCCTTTATAGACAAGGATGCCCATCCCGTCTTTGATACTTTATGTAACTCCCATGGATACTAGTGTTCCTACGTCTTCGGAGAAATAAACCACAAAATAAAGGTGGGATAAGAGTTACAAAAAAATTACACGAGCAGGTTGCATTCCCACGTGGTAGATAATCTGTACTACAGGGTAAAAGTGGTTACATGTACTACAAGACATGGCCAATGGAAGATGAGCATATTAATGTAGAAATTTTATAAATTGTAGTTTTTTTGCAAATTCAAAACTATGACCTCATTAAAGGTTCTATGGATATAATCCCTATAATTCTCAGCCTTAGGACTGAACTGAAATATAAATTACAGCAGCAAACAGTAGACAATATTTTACTTCACATCAACCCCAATACACTAGAAATTAAAAGAGAGAAGATAACGAATATATACCAAACAAGTTTCAGCCCTTTAGGGCAATCTTTTCATGCATAAACGAAATCTGAAATACAATTAATGCAGATTTACAACAGTTAATCTCTCCATCTTCTATACAAATGTTAAGTTATTTCACAATTTCAACCTTAACTTACTTCAAATGAGTAGCACATATTGATTGTTGTAAGTTACCAAACGATGAAAAAAATGTTAGCTAAAAGCCAAATCCACAATAAGACAATACTGGACAGCTGAAAACTTCATATATACAGATAAGAGATACAATTTAAGTATATAGTCTCAACTTATCACAATCTAGTAACAACCCTCCAAGCTCTCAAAACCCTATCTAGAGAAACCAAGAAAAACCCTAGCTCCAACAAAGATACTCCAACAAACCAAAATCACCACTAGCAAGAACTCCTTGGCCTCGTTCAATGCATCTCCTCTTTTTCTCCCTCCTCAACAAGTAAAACTTCGGATTTATCTCCAAACCATAACTCTACTACCTCCATAGGGATCAAACCCTAGCCTTAGACTTTGACAATACTCCAAGAAACCATAACGCCTAAAGACAGAGAGACAAACTGCAAAGAAGATTGCACAAGAGAGAAACAAACTAGCGCTTCTCCTCTTACTAATGTTTAACCTCATTCCGATTCTAAGGTATTTCACACTTATCAAGGCGGCTCGTGTATCCCAAGACTGATCACACCTGGGAAACCATTTTGAGCTATTTACACATGCATGGACAGCCTCATCACATGCCACATGGAGGATCCTTGAGCACTCTCTTTGTGGGTCAACTACTAATTTTCAGTAGATAGCCAACCTACACATGGAAACCTTGTGACAATTGTGGGATTATATTGACAGTGCATGGTGACCTAGAGGGGTCACTTAGGTGACTTTTTGATGATGTTGACTTGTTTCCCCTCATGTCAACAGGGGTACATATATTTTTTAACTTGCAGATTCACAATTGTAAGCCCAAGGTCACATGTCAAAAGCTTTGTAAAAAGTTAAAAACCATGTGAGTCATTCTATTTAGGTGTCCTAGGCCTTGTGATGGTCGGCCATGGTATGTCCTTTTGAGCTAAGTCCCTGGTATTTTTGTCTTATATAGGATCAGTTTTGGATGGATCTTCGGGGGGCCTCATGGTTTAGAGGAGCCTTGGTTATGTGGGGGCAATCACCGGTGTATGTGCCAGCGTAGCATACATCAGGGTGCACTTATGTCCTACAGCATGGTTATCACTCATGAGTCAAAAGTCTGCATGTGGCTTTGGCATTGGTGCAGTACTTTCCAAACAGTTTTCAACATCACAATCTCAGAAATTCAACATGTTCACATTTCTTGAGGCAGTTCATGTTTCTCGATGCTAAGGTCGCAAAATTAAAATAGTCAACTTGGTCCCAAAATGCCCAGAATGAAAAAAAATGACATGCCACATTGATTTTTTTTCCAATAGTGAAGGCATCATGCAGAAACAGGTCGTGAAAGTTGTTCCAGTGGCACATTGGGGTTCCAAGTGGCAAAACAAGGGCAAAACTTAACAGATTGTTGCATGTATTACATCAAAGGTGGTCTACAACAATAGACGAACAAAACTCAGGTTGTAGATTTCCAAGATTTTCTAGGGCATTGGAGATTCATCCTCTAACAATGATGACATGGTATATATGGTGATCATGTGGCAACACAAGGGAAGATCTAGCCAATGGGGCTAGTGACAAGTGAAATAAAGAAAAAAGCTCAGCTAATTATAAAACAAATCAAGGAAAATTGCCCCAGGGCATTAAAGATTTAGGAAAAGATGGAAATTCGACTTACTAATACAAATTTGAGTCAAAAAGGTCAAGAGGTGAATGTTGGGGGGTCTTGAGGACCATTTGTTGGCTTGTGGACATAAAAAAAGTCGTTGCAAAGTCAAAGGACCATCTTTTCAAGCAAAGTGAATTACTCATGGACCAAACCAAATCACTATGGACGAAGTCGAACTGTTTAAAAGACCAAGTCAAGCCTCAAGCTAGCCGTTGAAGAGGGATGTTAAGCATCCAAGGGACAGACATTTCATCCTTCTGGGGTCAAATGCAAGTGGGCGTGGCAAGTGTTATGTTGAACCAAATCAATTCCATTAAATGGGAAAAACTCATTTTCATGTAATAGTTTATTAAAAAACTTACTTAGCCTCCAACATGTTGATGACAAGTAAATAATTTTCCTAGAGAGATGTCCAACTAGCCATCATCTAGTCGTTAAAGAAAAGTTATAAAAGGCTAGTCTCTGCTCTAGTTGAATTTGTTGATTTATGAGATCATTTTAATGCTATAATTGATAGATTTCATTTTTGCAAACAAATTGTCTCTATTGTGTGAGTTGGATTTTCCTATTTCATGTTTACTTGATATACGTTGTAACAGGGTTATTAATATAATTATTTCATTACTAATAAGGATTACGCAAGTCTTATAAAGGAAATCCGTTGAGTGACTACATAGCCACACAAAGAGGGTGGACACTGGTCTACTTCATCACTCTTGCTATAGGTGGAGTGAATTGGAACCAATGGTTGGAGAAATCCTTATAAGGATTGTTTCAACCAAGCAAAGGTTATTCCATCACATAGTCGACCCAAAGATTGGATATATCTCGCTAAAGGCCACTCTTTCTTTGATCCAGAAAGTTGTGGAAGGTTTTAGACATAGGTGGGTGATACAATCTTCTAGTCAAAGCCCACCTCATTGTCCAAAGCCACACAAAGAGGGTGGACACTAATCTACTTCATCACTCTTGCTATAGATGAAGTGAATTGGAGCCAATGGTTGGAGAAATCCTTATAAGGGATTGTTTCAACCAAGTGAAGGTTATTCCATCACATAGTCGACCCAAAGATTGGATATATCTCGCTAAAGGCCACTCTTTGTTTGATCCGAAAAGTTGTGGAAGGTTTTAGACATAGGTGGGTGATACAATCTTCAAGTCAAAGCCCACCTCATTGTCCAGAGTGCATGATCAATTCAAAAATGATTATGGTTCACACCTTAGCAACCTTGAAGGTAATATCTATGGTCAAGGTAAGTCATTTCTCAACAACCAAACTATTTTAAAAAATCCAAAATTTTATTTCCTATTTTAGTTTAGATTTATTTGCTATCTTGAACTTCAAGTCTTCATCATAAAATATCTAGTTAAACCCTTGGGGTTTGGGCATAAAATATAGATCTAAGCCAAGGTGGAAATATATTTGGTTTTGGGCTTTATCATGCATCATATTCACAGGTGTTAGCCCCCTGTAAATTTGTTATACCACAAGGTGGCTAAATGATTTTGGAGCCTTCAAGGAATAGATCTTATTGCAAAAAAGTGTTCCCGCTTGAAGAATCATGAAGGCATCTGGTCATTAGTCTTAAAATCTTCCCTGTTGTTTCCATTTCATACTCTGAAATTCTGTTGTTTCCATAAGTAAAAATACTGTTGCAAAGACCTTTTTCCCTCCTCCCACCACAAAACTAACCTTCACTTTTTACCCCTTTCTTTCCATAAAATTCCTCTATTTTTCATGAGTTCCCTTCTTCCATTCATGAAAATCCATTTTGTAAGATTTAAAACTCACTTTTTAGCCTTACTGAAACCCTCGAATCCCTTTGAAAACATTGAAAAACCATAAAAAATCCATGTTTTATGTTTCAGGCTTTAGCCCCCTTCAGCTAAGCCCCCTAACCACTTCCCCACATGTGCCCTTGCCATAAAAACTAGGCGCTAGGCCTCACAAGGCGCTTAATCGCATCGCAAACATTCAAGTGTGCAAAATCTTTTTTCCATTACAAAACTCCGATGCGATTGAGCCCCGTGCTTATAAACCCCTATCATATTATCTTTTCATATAACCCATGGGCCCGCCTTTGGCGCTTAAAGCCTTGTAAAAATCCATTCCCGATCACCTTTTTCTTTTGTAAAGTCATAAAACCCATTTATCTAAAGTTTTGATCTAAAAAACCAAAGTCACATGATTAAATGAAAATGGCTAGATTAAAAAAACCCGATGCGCAATCGCATCGAAGAAATTCACAAAGCGTTGTTTGAAAGACCCGCATCAAACTTTCCGATTTGATTGGGTCCCATATGCATAAAACGTGCCCCCAAAACCAAAAACTTCGTATAAATATTAAACTTTGGGTTTTATAAAGTTTTAAAGGGTTTTTCCACCGGTTCGCTTTAAAAGAAATCCTCGTCATTGATCGTGAGACGATCAAACGACCAACGCTCAATCGCATCGGAGCTTTTCATCGCATGCCTTTGTTTTCTCCCTCCGATCGGCTAAACCTCCGATTCATTCCCCACCGTTGATCTGATCCTCAGATCAACGGCCAACGCTCAATCGCATAGGAGTTTTTCATCGCTGCATTTGTTTGTTTCCCTCCAATCGACCAACCCTCCGATTCATTCTCCACTGTTGATATGATCCTCAGATCAACGGTCCGCGCTACATCACATCGCAAGCTTTTTGCCGATCGCTGTAACATCATTTCTCCGCCGATTGCATCTCCACCGTTGGATGATCGCCATCCAACAGCCATGCTCCTCTCCACAGCCTCAAAAGCAGTTAAACCTAAAAACGCAGGATTTCATAATGTTTTGTTTATTTTGCAGGTTTCAAAGGTTTTTTCCCATAATATGAAGGAAAAGAAAGCCGAGGGAGAAGATCCTCTGGCCTTTCGGTTATCAAAGGGAAAGGGACTAAAAGGCTCTACTCGACGTCTTGTCCATGCTCCGAGAGGCATTGATGCCATACGAGCTTTGCCCGGCCTGCACATCAATGAGACACTGTGATATTTAAATCACAATTAAAAGAGTATCAGTTTTTAAGACAAAATGCGACAGAACAGAAAATAGAAGACAAATTTGGGGATTACGGCTAAGATTGATTATCAAAGGCTTAATCCTACAAATTAAATCAGAATCAAAGGAAATCATAAAGATCTACAGACAAAAAGGCCTCCACTACCACATCTGAGGCAAATTGATTTCTCCCAGCTACCACAAAGCCACATGTGCCTCAAAGCATTCAAACAGAGGCCGAAGTTATTGATCAATCAGATATTTGCCTCAACGCAGCTAAAGAATTAATTCTGCCAAAGGAATTTAATGTAAAATATCAGCAGAGTTATTTCATTCATGACACAGGGCCTTAAAAGTCAACAAAGCTCCTACCGAGCTTTAATCTTAATTGTAAAAACATTAATACAGACGACCACCTGTAAAATTCTTCATCGAGCCTCTCAAAGGCCGAGAAGCCACTAAGTCTGTATTAACTCACCCTGGAGATCTTTTAACAGATCTCACTTCCTCATTCTTCTATAAATACTTCTGTAGAAGATGAGAAGTTGTTGGTTGTTGGTTGATCACTAGTTGTAATATTGAAACTCTCTGAAATAATACATAGTCTGTTGAAGTTGAAGAAGAAATTGAAGTCTTGGAAGCCCTGATGATGTTGTTGCATGCTTGTAGTGAGGAAGGCTCTATCATTGGATCCATGAGCTTGGTACATTGGTGAAGAATATTCGAAGCATTTTAATGTTTTTCCCTGTTTTCATTATGTTCCATAACTTCTTACTACGATGGGTTAAAAGTTTTAGGTTAAGAAATGACTCACAGAGCACCTTAGGCACATTCATCCTTCAGCATTTTATGTTTTCTTCTTTGAAGTATTTTAAGTCTTTAATCTCTCTCTTTAGTCTTCATGCTCGTTTATTTCTATAATAAGCTCAAATAGTTGATTTCGACATGATTTTATGGTTCTCACAGCATGCTATCATGAGAAAGCCCTTGTTGAAGTCTCCCTTTAGGAAATGCCATTGTTTTAAGTTAGTCAAGTTGCATTTCGATCCTGCCCTTTGTTCTTGCTTAAACAGTTGCCTTAAAGGTCTTTATAGTTGTAATCATAGATGTATTAGGTGTTCCCTCTTCTATGACTGCAATTATCAGTGAATCTTTTATGTTTTGTCATTTGAAATAAAATCTTTGAGGAAATAGGGTGTTCCCCAAATCTTAGATTTCATTTTGAAAGTTGTCTTGAAGTCATTACTTGCTTAAAGAATGTTTGTAGAATTTATGGTTAGCCCTGTCTATCAAATATTTCTTTATTGTTCAAGTTATGTTTTCAAGTTCCCTTCGTTGAGAATTAAACTTCTCTTTCCAAATCATTGATGTCCATCTCATTCCAAAACCAAAGGATCCCGTGGCCAAGTTAGATTTTCCCTCTGATATCCCATATCCATTGATGAGTATGTTATGACCTCTTTTTGACTCCATTGCCCAATGAACCAGATGTTTCTCCATTCTATATATCTTTCCTAGATCTTTCATTTTCTGCTATGTCAACCCAACCAACCAAACAAACAAACAAACACCTGCACTTAGTAACTAGTCTAAAATCCATATGCTAAGCACACAAGATAAACCTTTGCAAATAAACATTCGAGAGATCCCTCTCTGAGAACAGGAGGACTAGATCCTGGGACTCTAAAGATTGGTTCTGATGTTGCCTTGTCTTTTGATTTGCCAAACTATCAAAACAAGGGACACCAACATAATGGCGATCATGGTGGGACCCTGAGTTCATAGTTGCCTAGCAAGCTCTTATAAACTCATTAGTCTTTCAAACAACCATAGAAACTCAGAAAAACCCAAAAATATTTCAATTTGGCTTCATAATAAACATGGTGGTGGAGCCATAAAACATTTTACCTTCACAAAAGCTAAAAATTTTCCACCTGGTGACTCCACTGCCCTCTAGTAGGCCTATTACCCTTCCAGTCCTTGTAGACTCCCTTGGGAATGCATTGAGCAAACCCAATCAGGCTGTTGGTGGACAGCAAATTTCAAAATCTTCCACCTGACGACTCCACAATCCCAAAAGACCTAATGACTCCACTGGCAAAAGACTCTGAACTAGTTGAAAAGATACAGTGACCTCTTTATTACAAACATGGATCCAAGTATGGACAGAGAAGCTAAACTAAACACATTAGTGGACCTAATTGGGCAAATAGTGTACATACAAGATTACCAAGAAAGTAATGAAAAAGGTTGTCAGGAAATTCCTGATTATCTACCTATATCTTGTACCATGCTATTAAGAGAACTTCATAACCAGATTGCAAAAACTAATAGTGAGCAGTGCCTTGAGGAAACCATAAGCCATTTTGAACCCACAAAATCTGAAATAGGAGAAGAGACAACACAACCAGAGTCTCTTCCTTTATGTTATGACTCATTTTAGATTATTAAAAGAGGATGGCATCCTGACAATATACTTGAAACAACTCATGAACCTTACAGTCAAAGTGACTGCCATGAAAATCAAGAGGTGTTGTTTGAAATTGAGATAGACCAGGAAAAACAAGAGAAACCTCAAACTTCCCCTGCAAACTCAAATGGAGATCCATTAGAAGAGTCTCATCAAGACCACTGTGCTTTTTTCCTAAGCAAAAAGACAATTCCTTCTCTCTTAACAAAAGAAGAGATTGATCTAATATTAAACAGACAGCCAACCTCCAAACCTCCATTTGAACAAAACACTTCTGCTCATCTACTTACTGAACCTTTTTGTCTTGAATCAGAAAACACAGTTATAGAAAAGCTCAAAGAGGAACAAAATGATAACCCAATATGTTTTACTGGTGAAATTGTGTATACTAATGATTTTTCAACTTCTAATCAATCTGATGATGATGATGAGCTCCAAACAGAAACTAATCATGCAAGGCAACCAGCAGTGGATTGGTGTCATGAAATTCATTATCATCAGCTTGAACCAGCAATCAGCCAGTCCAATTCATCAGGAATAATTTTCACATAATTGGGAATCATCTATCTATTAGTTGTAATGTTGGGGTTGAGAAGAAAGAGGAATTTCTTGAACAGGATGCATATAAGGAGCCTCCTCCTGAAAGGGTTCAGGTAATAAAAGATACCCCTGCTCAAGAACATGATGATATCTTCACAAAGTACAGTTCACTGAATCAGAGCATACCAGGACTACAAGAGGACAACACTGCAATATATGATGAGTCCTCCAGTTCAGATAATAATGAAGATGAAGAAAGGGTTCTTTTCCAAAAGAATCTTTACCTTGATCCAGTGAAGAAAGAAGAAATGATCCTGGTAGAACCATGTCTTCCAAATACTCTTAACCAGGCACTATTTCAAGATCCCTATGCTCACTTCTTGAAGGCATTTGAAGAAGGGATCAAGGTCATTAGGAGCAGTGTATTACCAAAAGCAAGAAGATTATTCAGCACTGCTGCTAAAAAAAAAAAAGAAATGGGAGTGGCCCTGTTTGTCCAGACTGCCCAAGGAGATGAAGAAGGACCAATCATGGAATCATTCACTGGATTGGTTGTACTGGAAAAGAGAGTTCACCAGCTAAACATGTAAATATTCAAAAATTAGAGTAGGTTAGATAGGAATGTCAATAAAGCTCAGCTTTGAGCATTTAGTTAGTTGTTGATTTTTTGTCTTAAAAGAAAAAGAAAAATACAAAAACAAGAAAGGAAAGAAAAGAGGGCAGAATGTAAAAACAAGAAAGGTATAGCCCCATACCGAAAAGAGAAACAAATCCGAAAGTGTGCAAGCTAAAATGCCACTCCTAAAGAACACACTTCTAGCTAGTCAAACAGCTTAATCTTGACTAATTAGTTTTAAATTTTCTGCTGATAGGATAGTGAATTTGATTTGCCAAACTGTTTAATCTTGGCTTATCAGTAGATAGATTAGGATAGAAATTAAAGGTTCAAACATGCTCAAAATCTGAACCTAAGTTTCCAAAGAGAATGACTCAAGTCTGTTTCAAATTCCGAGTGAAAAAAGATATAAATCTGGTTCTAATCAGCTCAAAATCTAAACCAGTCAACAAAGAAAAATAGCTCAAACAAGAGTCAAAACAAAGCTAAAGAAAAGATGAAGGAAGTGCTTTGAAATTTCGGATCTTAACCCTTCCATTTTGATTTTAATTTTCTGCAAAATAATATCTATGTGCAGCTTGTTTTTCATGCCATAGGTCATAGCAAGTCAAACAGCTTAATCTTGACTTGACTGTTTTTAAATTTTTGTTATAGAATTTAGAAGAATAAAAATCTGTTAGACTGTTTAATCCTAACAGATTAGTAGATTAGGTAGATAAGCATATGGGCTCAACTGTTTAATCTGAGTCCATGGAGAAATAAGAAGTAGAACTAGATTAGACTTTTTGCTTTCAAAAAGAATAAAATGTTGAAAGAGAGTTTGCCAATCCAAGTGCACTCTAAAGGAAGACAAAATGTTAGATCAATAGGATGGGGTAGGTAGAAAGCTTATTGATAAAAGATCCATTGTTTTCCATGGCTATTAGCATTTCCAGAGCAAAAGAAGATCATTCAATCAAAGAAAGGCAGCCCAATGGATTAGGCACTAATCAGCCTCCCAGAGAAAGCAAGTCTGAAGTTCTTGATGCCTTCAAGAAGGCACCATCCTCAAGTGGAGCCACTGTTAGCCACCTATAAATTTGTTATACCACAGGGTGGCTAAATGATTTTGGAGCCTTCAAGGAACAGATCTTATTGCAAAAAAGTGTTACCGCTTGAAGACTCATGAAGGCATCTGGTCGTTAGTCTTAAAATCTTCCCTGTTGTTTCCATTTCATACTCTGAAATTCTGTTGTTTCCATAAGTAAAAATACTGCTGCAAAGACATTTTTCCCTCCTCCCACCACAAAACTAACCTTCACTTTTTACCCCTTTCTTTCCATAAAATTCCTCTATTTTTCGTGAGTTCCCTTCTTCCATTCATGAAAATCCATTTTGTAAAATTTAAAACTCAATTTTTAGCCTTACTGAAACCCTCGAATCCCTTTGAAAACATTGAAAAACCATAAAAAATCCATGTTTTATGTTTCAGGCTTTAGCCCCCTTCAGCTAAGCCCCCTAACCACTTGCCCACATGTGCCCTTGCCATAAAAACCAGGAGCTAGGCCTCACAAGGCGCTTAATCGCATCGCAAACATTCAAGTGTGCAAAATCTTTTTGCCATTACAAAACTCCGATGCGATTAAGCCCCGTGCTTATAAACCCCGATCATATTATCTTTTCATATAACCCATGGGCCCGCCTTTGGCACTTAAAACCTTGTAAAAATCCATTCTGGATCACCTTTTTCTTTTGTAAAGTCATAAAACCCATTTATCCAAAGTTTTGATCTAAAAAACCAAAGTCACGTGATTAAATGAAAATGGTTAGATTAAAAAGACCCGATGCGCAATCGCATCGGAGAAATTCACAAAGGGTTGTTTGAAAGACACGCATCAAACTTTCCGATGCGATTGGGTCCCATATGTATAAAACCCACCCCCAAAACCAAAAACTTCGTATAAATATTAAACTTTGGGTTTTATAAAGTTTTAAAGGGTTTTTCCGCCTGTTCGCTTTAAAAGAAATCCCCGCCGTTGATCGTGAGCCGATCAAACGACCAACACTCAATCGCATCGGAGCTTTTCATCGCATGCCTTTGTTTACTCCCTCCGATCAGCTAAACCTCCAATTCATTCCCCATCGTTGATCTGATCCTCAGATCAACAGCCAGAGCTCAATCACATCGAAGTTTTTCATTGCTGCATTTGTTTGTTTCCCTCTGATCGGCCAACCTCCAATTCATTCTCCACCGTTCATCTGATCCTTAGATCAACGGTCCGCGCTACATCACATCGCAAGTTTTTTGTCGATCGCTATAACATCATTTCTCCGCTGATTGCATCTCCACCGTTGGATGATCGCCATCCAATGGCCACGCTCCTCTCCGCAGCCTCCAAAGCAGTTAAACCTAAAAACGCAAGACTTCATAATGTTTTGTTTATTTTGCAAGTTTCAAAGGTTTTTTTCCCATAATATGAAGGAAAAGAAAGCCGAGGGAGAAGATCCTCTGGCCTTTCGGTTATCAAAGGGGAAGGGACTAAAAGGCTCTACTCGACGTCTTGTCCATGCTTCAAGAGGCATTGATGCCATACGAGCTTTGCGCGGCCTGCACATCAACGAGACACTGTGATATTTAAATCACAATTAAAAGAGTATCAGTTTTTAAGACAGAACGCGGCAGAACATAAGATAGAAGACAAATTTGGGGATTACGGCTAAGATTGATCATCAAAGGCCTAATCCTCCAAATTAAATCAGAATCAAAGGAAATCATAAAGATCTACAGACAGAAATGCCTCCACCGCCACATCTGAGGCAAATTGATTTCTCCCAGCTACCACAAAGCCACCTATGCCTCAAAGCATTCAAACAGAGGCCGAAGTTATTGATCAATCAGATATTTGCCTCAACGCAGCTAAAGAATTAATTCTGCCAAAGGAATTTAATGTAAAATATCAACAGAGTTATTTCATTCATGACACAGGGCCTTAAAAGTCAACAAAGCTCCCACCGAGCTTTAATCTTAATTGTAAAAACATTAATACAGACGACCACCTATAAACTTCTTCATCGAGCCTCTCAAAGGCCGAGAAGCCACTAAGTCTATATTAACTCACCCTGGAGATCTTTTAACAGATCTCACCTCCTCATTCTTCTATAAATACTTCTGTAGAAGATGAGAAGTTGTTGGTTGTTGGTTGATCACTAGTTTTAATATTGAAACTCTCTGAAATAATACATAGTCTGTTGAAGTTGAAGAAGAAATTGAAGTCTTGGAAGCCCTGATGATGTTGTTGCATGCTTGTGACTAAGAAGGCTCTATCATTGGATCCATGAGCTTGACTGTTGGCGAAGTATTCTGAACTGTTTAATGTTTTTCCCCTGTTTTCATTATGTTCCATAACTTCTTACTACAGTAGGTTGAAAGTTTTAGGTTAAGAAATGACTCCTGAAAGCACCTTAGGCCTGTTCATCCTTCACTGTTTTATGTCTTCTTCTGCTGAAATATTTTAGAGTCTTTAGTCTTCATGCTCGTTTATTTCTATAATAGCTCAAATATTTGATTTCAGCATGATTTATGGTTCTCCCTGCTTGTCTACTATCACTTGAAAGCCCTTATTGAAGTCTCCCTTTGAAGTACCATTGTTTTAAATTAGTCAAAGAGGTTTGTTTCGATCTTGCCCTTTGTCATTGCTTGAACAGTTGTTTTGAAGGTCTTTTATAGTTGTAATCATAGATGTATTAGGCGTTCCCTCTTCTATGACTGCAATTATCAGTGAATCTTTTATGTTTTCTAAGTCATTTGAAATAAAATACTTGAGGAAATAGGGTGTTCCCCGAATCTTAGATTTCATTTTGAAAGTTGTCTTGAAGTCGTTATTTGCTTAAAGAATGTTTGTAGAATTTATGGTTAGCCCTGTCTATAAAATATTTCTTTATTGTTCAAGTTATGTTTTCAAGTTCCCTTCGTTGAGAATTAAACTTCTCTTTCCAAATCATTGACGTCCATCTCATTCCAAAACCAAAGGATCCTGTGGCCAAGTTAGATTTGCCCTCTGATATCCCATATCCATTGATGAGTATGTTATGACCTCTTTTTGACTCCATTGCCCAATGAACCAGCTGTTTCTTCATTCTATATATCTTTCCTAGATCTTTCATTTTCTGCTATGTCAACTCAACCAACCAAACAAACAAACAAACACCTGCACTTAATAACTAGTCTAAAATCCATATGCTAAGCACACAAGATAAACCTTTGCAAACAAACATTCGAGAGATCCCTCTCTGAGAACAGGAGGACTAGATCCTGGGACTCTAAAGATTGGTTCTGATGTTGCCTTGTCTTTTGATTTGCCAAACTATCAAAACACGGGACACCAACAACAGGTATAGTGAGTGTGATATTTCCTATCCGCATTAAATTACAGTTGTAACATAACATATTTTCAATGGTGAAAGCCTCATACAAAGTATTATCAATAAAACCTTGTATTACCTCTACAATTTGTGTGTTAAGTGATGAAAGCTCCAAACCACTTTGTACAATCCAAGTGGAACATGGGTAGATCACCCACTATCAACTCGGTGACATAACTTGTCTCCTTAGGCTAGATCTCCTTCGACCTCGAGAGGGACTCCAAGGTGATATCACAAGTAACCACATTGACTGAAACGGTTTTTAAACACGAAAAAAAAAGGATATAAGTGTGATGGAAGGATACAAAGACCAATGCTAATGTTCAAGGGCAATAAGAGAGGTCACGATCACAACCCCCTCTTTGTCAACTCTTCCTTTGGGACTGGATGGATAAGGAGTTGGAGTTGAAACTAACCCACTCAAACCAATCTAGACTAACCTACATGGAATTGGGCTTCACCACGAAGACCTACTCATTCGAGGAGCCCCAACCACTATACCAACAGTACCACTAGTATCCCACACTAAGGTTGAAGATTCCCCATACAAGGCTTGTCCAACACAATAGTATGGATTCCTGATGGAAACTAAGGGAAAGATGAAGAAACTAGAACCTAGACCTCCCCTTCCAAGTGATAATCTATCCCTCAAATGAATCGATATAGCAATATTGTGATCACCAAATTATACCTATAAAAGTAATCCTTTAAAAATACAATTTATTGGCATGAGCTAAGAAGATAGAAGAATCAACCCACAACAATAATAAACCAAGAAAAATTTTATTAAAGTCCCCAAGGTGAGGAATAATCCCACTTTCCAACCATGATTCAAATGAGGAAATAACTAACTTTATAAGAGAAGGCTTTAATTCCTTTACAGTAAAATAATATTATTTAATGAAGAACTTGATCTAAAAGATTGTCTTTTTCTAACTTAAAAATATTATTTTTAAAAAAGGAAAAGTGTACAAACCCACATGTACAATGAAAATATAAAACCCCACAAAGACAGGTCAAGTTTATATAACATGTAAACTCCTTGCAATTACTATGGCAATGGTTATCAAGTCGCAGATGTGTAGTGACGGAAGACAAACCATTTACATGCACATTATCTTGTAGTTCGATGTCGACGGAGTTTTTTTTAAGGGCAAATAAACTATCATTTGGGATGCCTCGAAACCAAGACTGCTCATCCTTGTCCTGTTCTCTTGTGTAACATACGCATGGCCCTTCAACAATCATAGTGTAATATTTGTGCCTTTACTCCATCAACAAATCAAGGGTTTCATTGTATGTCAGGTCAGAGACACCAACAAAGTGCTTAAAAAACAGTGCCTGGTTAGTTCTATCACATCCATCAGGTTGCTCAATTAGTAATATGATTACACTTTCCCATATTTAAATTTATGGTCCCAATACCATAGGGGTTGTTACCCACCACATCTAGGAGAAAAAATTTCTCCTAGATGGTCCTCAGTCGGCAGCCAGCAGCCACCAAATAGCTCAATGTCCCATTATCACCGCCACCCGAGCTAGCCATGTGGTCCCTCGCTCACTTGTTATGATTGTATGTTTGAAGGTGGGCCTCCAGACCCTGAAGGTATGACTTTTCATTGGTATAATTGAGTGAATTTCCGTACTTGTCATGGGAAAACTTTGGGCATGGATTGGTTGGGGGATTCAGCAGAAAGAGTGGGCTAGGCCTATACTCTTGTCTCCACTACCCGATTTCGTGGTTAACCTTATATACTAGTCCTGTGGGATCTCCTTTACTGGACATTAGCTTTAGGGTTGGCACTACATGGGAAATCTTGATTTTGATTGCATGGTCCCGCTTCCCGACACCATATACATCACTCCCTTCCACTCATTTTAGCCCCCATTTATCTCTTTCCCCATCTAGATCCACATGTGTCCACTAGCTCCACATAGGGTTATCCTCCACCTCCCCTTGTCCACACCTTAGGTCAAGCTTGGAACAATGCCTGGAGGTTGATGCATATAAAAAGAAAAGAAGAAGCATAATTTGGCAACTCTCAACAAGAAATGTACCACAAAATGCAAAAGATAGTCGAGACATACAAATTTAACATGTGGGCAAAATCCAAACATGATATGTAACCCTTACCCATGGCCATCACCCTAGTTCCTATGGACCTCAGATGAGCCCCATCCATCATTAAGGAACCCATGATTGTCCCAGCCCCTAGTGGGCAATGAACTTCCCCACCTTAAAGGGTGTATCCACTGCTATATATTACACAACATGGTCCCATCCCCTGGAGCCCCGAGTAGTTATGAAGAAAAATCAATCAAAGGCAAAAGGCATATGGATAAGGGTGGAAAAACAAAGGTGGGGGTAACTCATGTACCACGATTTTCTCCCTCCTACACTCACATGCCCAGGTGTGGGCTTCCCAAATTATAGCTACGCTTGCACCATGACATGTGGTCTGGATAATTTCCCTGATCCCCACTCCATTCCATTAGTATATCATTTGCAGCCTACCACTTTAAAGATGTACCATGGACATGTGACCCCCTTTAAAGGCTGAAACCACCTAATAGGGTCCTTGATTAACCCCCTATTGAGCTTGGAGACACTTGTACATGCCAAAGCCCACTATGGAAGGGCATGCTACCATGAAGTGCCCCATTGGTTCCATGACTTGTAAGCTCTTTTACATGATTATTCTAATGATTTGTTGTATTGGACAACAAGGGGACGCATTGGATCTTATGTAGAATTGCAGATGGGTTTCCATTTAGGGCTTGGTCTCCCCATACAGAGTCCTAGTCCTCAAGAGGGCCACATTGGCACTTGTAGGGTGAGCGTTGAGAGCCATAGGCCTCCACCATAGAAGATATTACTTCATGGATCCCCAGCAGCACTCATTGATTGCTCGTGTTCCACCTTTGGATGAGGATGATGCACTTGGTTCAACATGCCCAATCGGCTCCACACTTGCACCATACACTTGGCAGATGTTCCAGGGTCTAGAGGATGTCTCCCACTACAGAGGGAGGGCTTATATCATCATCCTAGCCCTTACATATGGTCTACAGGCGTTTTCGATCCACTTTGAGACACATGAGGATGTCCTTGTGCCCCCACACCTACTTGGGAGCACCACAAGTCCTTGCTTGGAAAACAATGGGCCAAACCCTTGTGTGCTATGTTTGGAGTCCAGTTCTACATCATGGCACCCTTTGGATTTCATTAGGCTTCCTCAAAGGTCCAATGACTCACTATATTGATCATTATTCCCTCTTGAGAGGCTTATTCTTATGTTATTGAGCTATATCGATGGGCTTGTCACCAAAACTATTTTTATTATGCACATTATTTTATTTTAGGGGCATTATTCATCCAAATTAGGCCATTTGAAACACTTAAAGTATTGTATAAATAGAAGTGATATGATTCATTTTGATCCAGTGTTACACGGGGACTCGTCCCCCCCCTTAGGGGTCTAGAATCCTTGCCCCCCCGCGATTCAGGATCTTGGGGACTTCTAGGGGACGTTTCCTGACGCTCCCAATTTTCGAAAATTTGGAGGGGACGTCAAGGGGTACGATTCCCCATCTGGAGGGGTCGAGGGGGCGTGAGGGGACAGGAGGGGGCGTGAAGGGGACTGGAGGGGACGGGAGGGGGCGGCTGGGGCCCACATGTAAAAAAAAAAAAAAATTAAATGAAAAAAATATTAATAAAATCAATTTTTTATTTTAAATTTAATTAACAATGAAATTTTAATTATAAATTAAATTGAATATATTCATAGGTTAACAATGAAATTTTAATTATAAATTAAATTGAATAAATTAAATTTTAGTTATGATTTTAATTATAAAATCATAGGTTTTATAAAACCGGCCATATGAATAGCGATATACATTTGTGACTTGTCATTTCTGCCATAGTCGCCCGCCCACCAATCGCCCGCCATTGCAGCGTGAGCAGTGAGCACCCCGCCATCTGTTAGGCGCCATATGATACATTGATATACATTTCATGATTTCCGCCCGCCATTGCAATGTGAGCAGTGAGCACCCCGCTGCCACTTCAGCTTGAGCACCTCGCATTGCAACAGAGCAAGCCGCCTCCTCGGGCAGAAGCCAGGAACTCGGAATCGAGCAGAAGCCAGTGAGCAGCAACCGCTGCCTCATCAACAGCCTCGGCCTCTGCCTCGACCCTCCTTACAGGTAAGAAGGAAACCCCAGAACTATCTTGACTGGTTGGCTTAGCCACCTCTATTCTGGCTATGATAACATTTTTCAAATATGTCGCCTGACAACAAATAATTATAGATATATTGCCCATATTTAAAGCTAACAAATAACAAGGATATATACGGAGTGTAGTCTGCAAAGAAGCGGCAAGCCCCATGCGTCTAGGTTATAACAGTGGAAGCAAATATTTTTTTTTGGTACGAACTTCAAAAATTCAAGTTATACAAAGGTACTAATAAATAATCAGAATATATATTGAGTGTAGTTTGCAAAGAAGCCCAATGTTTCTCAGCTTTAACAGTCAAAGCAAAAAGAATACAAATGTTGATATGGAGTTCAAAAATTCAAATTATACAGAGGCACTACACTAATACCAACCCAAAACGCAACAAAAGACCATTGTGATACGATGCAAATGCCAAAAACTTAATTGCAAATTAAGCACCTTTGACATTTCATGAACAGAGAGATCCAAGCAACTCAAGCTAAAGAAAAGCTTACAAATAATTTGATAAAACTATCGTGAATGCAGCAAAACCATGGAGGTACGCTACACATAGATGATTTCCGGCATCAAAAACACAAATAACAGATATTGATTATTGATAAATACCGATTTGTGATTAACGGAAGAAATTTTGTTATGTCGTGAACTCTTACATTTAGATAGGCAATTTGATGTTTTATTGAGCAGAGTTTGAACTGTCTCTGAAGGGATGCTTTTCTCATCAAAAAAGACCTCATCCTTACAGCCATACTGTAGTCTGTTGCAAACTGTTTGACGAAATGACACAATGAAAAATTAAACAAAACTTAGAAATTTTCATTTTGGTGAGAACAGATAATTTAATTTTTAAATTTATTAATTAATAATAATTAGTAATTAGTAATTACTATTAGTATAACAAATTTGAAATTTTCAATGTTCATTGTTTTATAACTTTCATAATTTAAATTTATTTCGAAATTGATTTTTTTTTTTGCAATTGCAGCAAGTTTAAACCATGAGCCGAAGTCAGTCACCTAACAGTCGTGACAGTGAGAACACCTATAGTGATAATCCGTTACAAGACGCAGACCAAGAAATTGAAGTTCAAAGCAGTCACAAGAGGTCACTAAATTTTGAAGGCCCACCAACAAATCTGGAAAAATTATCAAAGGGGTCCTTTAATTATCACAAACCACTTCTAATCTATGCAACCAGACTTCCTAAAAAAAATCCAAAAGCTGGAGGTGGCTCACGTGATTGGGTTTGCAATATTTGTGGCCATCACTTTGTTGGCAGCTATACGAGGGTGAAGCAACATATTTTAGCAATCACAGGTAAAGGAGTCAATATGTGTCTCTCAAAGCACATGACTCCAGCTCTAAGAGAGCAACTTTGGAGGCTAGAAAGGGCAGCCACTACAAAAGGAATGTTTTCTAGCAAAAATGTTGATCCATCCAATGTTTCATCAAAAAAGGCAAAGGGTGCTATAGGTTCCGTAGCTACATCTCGTTCTTCTGTCATGGGTGCTACAGTGTCTGGGATGTACAATATTATAGATCGAGATGACACAGATGATGCAATTGGCAAATTTCTTTTTACCAATGGAATTCCCTTCCATGTTGTGCGTTCACCTTATTACAAGGAAATGGTCCAAGCAATTGCAAAAAAAGGGCCTTCATATGTACCACCTGGAGAACATAAGCTAAGAACATCAATTTTAGATAGACAAGTGTCTAAAATTAATGTGCAGAAAGAGAGAATGAGACAAACATGGATGAGGTTTGGTTGCTCTATTGTTATGGATGGATGGACTGACATCAGAAAACGCCCACTAATCAACATCATAGTGACATGTGCACAAGGTCCATTCTTTCTTAAAGCTGTTGACTGTTCTAGAAAGCACAAGGATGCAGCTTTCCAATTTGAGCTTCTTCGAGAAGCTATAGAGGATGTTGGTGTTGATAGTGTGGTGTAGGTTGTGACAGATGGGTCGTGTGAAGACAGCCATTAAGCAAAGGGAGCCCTCATTAGAGTTCTATACATCCCAGATTCGACCCATCATTCAGCGTAGGTGGGATCGCATGAACACACCTTTGCACATGGAAGCATATGCATTAAACCCAAAATGGTATGTCGAAAGGCCTGGGAGAGTGCCTCCTATTGATGATCCAGAGGTAAAGAGTGGCTTCCTAGCTGCAATTGCAAAGATGTACAGTGAGGTGGAGCGGGCAAAGTTGCGAAGACAGTTTGTTCAGTTTGCATCTCTTAGTGGCCCCTTCAACACACATGGTGCTCAGGTAGATCGCGATGATCTAGCCCAAGATGACCCTGTTGGTTGGTGGAGGATGAATGGGGATGGTGCTCCAGAGCTCAAACATCTTGCTATGCGTGTGTTGTCTCAGATTGCTAGTTCCTCTACAGCAGAGAGGAACTAGTCCACATATAGCTTCATACACACTATCAAGAGGAATAGGCTTACCTCTAAAAGAGTTGAGAAGTTAGTTGTCGTGCACAGTGCCCTACGTCTTGAGCATAGGAAGACACCTGAGTATTTGAAGGGACCAGCAACCCGATGGGATGTTGATCCAGAGGATGATGCACAGATTGATATGGAGGAGAGGCTTGATGAGACACAAACGGGGTTGGTTGGTGTGCCGCTTAGCATGTTTGAGAATCCAAGTGATTCTGATTCAGATGGTGACATGGTTGATCCTGATATATTCTTGCAGCAACTGGATGCAGAGAATAGTGGGGCATTACCTTGAGCATTTATGCTTATTTATCATTATGATGATATCATTTGATATTCATATGTTATGTTTTAAACTTTTATCATTTATGTTTTATGTTTCACTGTTTCAGACATAACTTTAAACTATATGTTTTATGTTTCATTAATGATTATATCATTATACACTGCAGTGACAAAGTTACATATGAATGATGAATCTATGATGTATGTTTTATGTTTTAACTTTTAAAGTTTTAAGTTTTAAATTTGTTTCAATTAGATGATTCATGATTCATTATTCATCAATTTATAATTTTTAAATTTTATCATTTATCATTTATGATTTTATCATTTATCTTTCATGATGTAAGTGTATGATCATTGATGGTTGTTACCTGTATATACATTCCTTGCAAAAATGAAAAATAATATTATATTATTCAATGATATATCATATATAATATTAATATATTAATATATATTTTTATTTTTTATAATTTTTTAATTTTATGACCCCGACGTCCCCCCACGTTTCCTAAAAATCGGTAGGGAGCTTTTGTATAGGCCGCTCCCGCGCTCCCTCGCCCCCTCGCTCCCACCTCCAGGGGACTTGGTGGAACATTGTTTTGATCATCAGCATGGATTGGGTTAAGAGCTCTTATCATATTTTCGCTATCCCTTTTGGATGATATGGATGAATTTTGATGTTTGTATTTCTCTCTCTTGTCTTGGAGCTTCATCATTGGCATAATATGATGATTAGATATACTTTTTTGTACATGTAAGTACAAATTCCATGCTTATTCTTGTTATTTACTTTTGTCACATGAATGTTGCTGGGATTTTCGCTATACAAGTCTGAAATTTACAGCTTGTCTATACAAATTGCTAGAAATTGTGATCTTTTATAGTGTTACATCATGTCATGGGCCATGTATGAATGGGTGAATGTTCCTAGACATATTTTATGTTAAATACATCTCGACAACTCATCAATTATTGCAAATCAAAGTATAAAGACTTTTAAGTAGCTGCTCTCATGCCCTAATGCAATGTGAAGTTGTTTGAAGGCCTCTTTGATTGGGTGAACTCTTTCCAGGCCATAAATTCTCCTTGCCTCCATCTCTTCCAAAGGTCAAGGCACTAACCCTCCATAGGTGATCACTTTCAGAGCTCATTTCTCTCACCTCCCATTCCCTTTCTAGGCCTAGCCATCATAGATCACCTAGGGCATCAAATATCTCAGATTCTATCCAACAAAATACTTCAATCTCTTGCACTCCACTACGATGAGGTTTTCGAAAGCAACCCTCCAAATTTCACGAAATTCTGACAGTGGGATCTCTATTTATTGCAAACCCAAACCCAAGGATCGCCTCTTGCCCTAGGTTTCCCTTGGGTAGTGATATAATTTGGATCATTGCACTTTATTTCAAGAATATTTTTCCATTGATCCTCTTCTCTTCCACAATTAGGTCAAGCCCCTCCTTGGTTGATCAACTCCATACCCTTAACATAGTTTTGGGTCTGTTTGGCCTCGTGCAGTCCCATAACCTATTAACACCAATTTCACAAAGATCACATAAAATCCAAGTTCCCATAAAGATCTCTAGTTTTAGGAACCATATTGACAAAGCATACTCTAAAAACCTAGCCCTGAGGAACCTCTTAGCCTTTCCTAGAGAGCCCATCACCTTGCTTCTAAAGCAAGCAACCCATCTAACTAAGTATCTCTTGTGAATAGGCCTAGTAATCACCTCCTTATATTATCATTGACCATATATTCTAGTGATTCCATCATATCGGGTCTCCCCCCATCGGTGAAACTCCATAAAGAGCAGGGAGCCTTGGTTGAGGTGACAATGGGCTATCACTCCATTGTCGCCCTTGACCTAGTAGTTGCCCTATAGGATCCCCTCCTAGGACACCTGCTAGTTTAAGCGGTAACATTTTGGTGCCATTGTCGAGGAGAAAGCATGTCTACCTCCCTAATGAATCATTGAGGAATTGATTCATAAAAACATTTTGATTATTCCTTTGGCGACTCCACCATATCCTTCTTAGACTGGAGGACCCTCAAACCATAACATACCATCGAAGAAAGGATGAAAAACCTCACACTCCATCCTTTGACAAAAGGATAAACAAAAGGAAGGAAAAGCATGAATTTTTCATTACTTTAAACCTTTCCAACATGATTGGAGGCCTTTTTAGTTCTCCTCCGGAATAGGCCCAAATTCATTGGAAAGGAGGACCCCCAAGAGCATCTCTTAAATTTTGAATATCAAACATGTGGGGCATCCTATAATGAATTCACCAACATGACCTCCTTCGCCTTGTCCTCAGAAGGGGATAACCAAGTATGGTATTTATCATTACCCCCATCCACCATTTCTTCCTAGGGAGATTTTGTTGGCGTATTGAAAAAGAGGTGGGTCTGTGAAAAGGATGTAGTCAAATTATAAAAGGGTCTCATGTCTAGCAAAAAGGGCGATAATGAATACATTGTTGAATTCAAACAAATATTTAACATGATTATCCATTATATTCCCCAATAGCTAGCCCCCCCAAAGGAAGTGACCATAGCCGCATACTTCAATGCTTTCACAGGGAAATTAGCCATCGATGTTAGTGTTGAGAATTTGGAGGGCTGGTGATTAATACAAATTCTCTTCTTGATAATTACTTGTGAGCTTACTTATGTATTCTCTTCTTTAGCTTAGTTAATCTTTCATCAAGTCAATTATCAAAGTATACGAGACACACAAATTAGGCTCCTAGAGCCAGGGCAAAACCTCTCCCTCTTGGAGAGGAAAACCCACAAGGAATTCTTCTTATATATCTTCAAATGATAGGTACCATGACCAAGACTCAAATGCTTTGACCTAGGAATGCCTCCAATACCTTGTCATTGATTCTTTGTTTTCCTTCAACGCTGAACTTTTATTTCTGCACTTGCTTACACTGATTTGCATCATCTGGTCTTTATGCTTGTCTTTAGAGATTTATGAATGCTTGCTAGATCATTCTAATTCTTTGTATACAATAGAATTGTATAACTTTTGAATAGGAAGGTAAATCTATTCCTTGCTCTTTAATCCTTATATCATGATCATCAATTTTTATCCACTGCTTCAGAGTGCTTCATCCTTAGAACGTTGTCTTCAACTTTCATTTAGGCCAAACTTTATTCTTCTGTATTTATCTCATATAGACCCTATACATGTTTGAAGATCATCCACGAGTGTATGCGTAAGCATGTGTTACAATACTATCCGCAATCATGTTGTTTCAGTGGTATCCGCAAGCATGTATTACAGGCATATATATGAAATTGTCCTTCATCTAATTCTTTTAACCGCAGCTTCTAATCAAATCCTTTTTCCATAAGATTGTCATTTAATTGAATTATTCACATACACAATGAATCCTGCTTTAAGTCCGCACTTGATACAGATACCTCCGCATAGAACAACGTGCACTTAAATCTGAAACCACTTCAATTCTATCTCGGTGAAATCCGCAAATCTTTCTCAATGAAGTACGCAATCATGTCTCAGTTAACTCCGCAATTCTGTCTCAGTTAAATCCGCAATTCTGCTTCAGTTAGATCTGTAATTCTATCTTGGTTAAATCTGTAACTCTGTTTCAGTTAAGTCCATAATTGTCTCTTAACACATGGTCGCAGATCCAAGTATATATAGTAGTACATATTTCTTCTTTTATGCCGACCACATAACATATATTTGGGCCAACATGAAGGCCGACTTCTTTGCTGATTATTAACCACATTCATCACATATTTTTCCAGCGTTTGAAAGGTAGCGTTTTGAAGGCTATTGGAGCCTTTCTTCTACAAGGTTCATGACAAGGTATTGGAGCTTTTAATGGTGACAATGCCCTTCATATACATGACTCTAATTACATAAGACAAACCCTAAATAGACATCAAGAAGAAGTTATTAACCTATAATAAAATTCTTGCTCATGAAATCCATGAGGCAAGTACAACAAATACATTTTATTATCTTTTGTCTTCTTCTTTACATAAACTCATAATTACATCGTCAAATATGAAGACTGACCTAGTTACACTTTTCCACACTCCCTCTTAACTAGGGAGGTATTCATACAGGGACATGGTTACTTTCAAACTGAAGAATCTCATAAGAAGAATCGGATTGGTAATCGCATCTGTATAGCATCATATCAACCAGCATTGTCATTGTGCAAGGCCTTGACTAACAGCCCCATCTCTCAACGAGACAATGGGCTACAATGCTGGCAAGACACATGACTTAAACACCATCGTCATTGTCTCTCCAAGGTACATACTCCACCCGGGTGGTCCCAAAGTATGACCTTCTTGGACTATTCTTCTCTTGGGTAGCTAGCCCTCAAAGAATATTGGTCCCCGACTACTCTTATCTTGAATGCCCTAATACATTCTCAAAGAGTATCAAATGCCAGATGATTACCCAATCCTCCATTCTGTCTTCCCAAGTGAAGACTAGAATGATGTGTCTAACTCTCCCTCTTAACCAAGGAGGACCTATTCCACAAGGGAATGTACTCATTCCTATAAAAGGAATGTACCTAAGCTCATTCTTAGGAATTACCAAGTTTCTTCAAAGTAAGAAACTTATCATCAAGCTCCCTCTTAACCAAGGACCTCCAGCAGCAATGGTGAGACACCCAGCTACTCATGAAGAATTCATGTCCTCGATGTCATGGATTTCGCTATTGGGGAATCTCCAACTTTTAGCTTCATAAGGCACAAATCATCCATCACTTTCATCCTGAGTCGTGTCAGCTATCAAAAAGTGATACATCAGACTTCCTTATCTGGTCCATTGTTATGCCATGCTGCTTTCCTTCGAATCATCTCCAAGTATCATACATCCTTTCTTATGAATAGCAGCGCTACACAAATTCATCCAAATAAACATATACATATGAACTTTTAGAACAAAAGCTATTTTAGTGATGATCTTTGACCATGACATCTTCCTGTAGGCATCGACATCCTTCATACAGATTGACACATCTCCTAATGATATGCTTTGTCAAGGGTCTTCTTATTTACTAGACTTCTGTCAGAGTCTACATATCCTCCCAGGAGATCTCCTAGTCACATTTTCTTGGCTTCCAGATGATAACTACCTCTTGACATGGTTGCATTTCATGATCTCCTCCTTTTTGCACATTCTCCATTCTAAGGGACTTACAACCTTTCTAGTTTCTCGTTCATATACAACCACCTCATATTCCATGAGGACATATTATGTTGATTTCATATGTCCGTGCACTAAGAGATACTCCTCCACAGATCATACTTCTAAATACAGAAGTTCATTCCCTGCAACCATATGACATGACTTCACAACATCCAATGTTAGCATATAAATATATACATACCTCATACCCTTTTCCCGTGAGTCATCCTATAGCAATTTCTCAAGAATGAAGAACTTCATTCTCTTGGCCTGCTTCATCAATATGTCATCACATTCCATAAATATGTTTCCATGATGACCCTTGCTCTTGATGACTGCTTTCCATTACTAATGTTATCAGAGAGGTTTTCTCGGAGCTGATTCACCAGGAGTTCCTACCATGCTTCAATGAGGATGCTACACTGCCTCCCATCATACAATCAACAAAAATCACTTAAAGGAGAAGATGATTCTCAATCGTAGTGGATATCCCTTGCTTCTTCTTTCTTAGATTTCTTGTGTATCAGGTTCTTTCCTCATTTTCAGAGACATGGCCTTCTTCCATATTTCTCTTTTCCTTTTTCAAATTAAGGACAATTTCTATCATAATACCCATTACATTGTGCTTTCTCCATACTATCTGAGGACCAAGCTTACCGAATCTTCTTTTCTTTCTTAACGTGGCTGCAAAGGCTTGATTCCCTTGATCTTGTAACACCTTTGGCTTTCAATCTTGTTTCCTCTATTTTACATAGACCTTAAATTGTGAAATGGTGTGGCTTCTTTCTTCCCGTATTAAACCTGAAGTGAAGTTTCCCCATTCATCTAGTAGAGTTTCCAATACCACTTTAGTCATTTCAGTGTCAGACATTATTTCTCACACTTCCTGCTAATGATCTCAGAGAGATTGCTTCTTCTGTAGTACTCACAAAGAATAGCTCCACCAATTTCTCAAATATTTATTTTTGAAGATTTTAGATTTGATACCTTGGAGATGAGAGTGTCTTTTATGGATTCTGTAGGAATCCTTTGGGCTCTTATATCTCCCTTCATGTATTTGGCATGATTTCATTGTACTTGTCTATCATGCAGGAAAGTTTGAAACCCTAACCAGTTTGTTGCTTTCCTTTCAAAGAAGACATTTTGATAGATTTAGATAAACTCATAGATACTTACTTGAGAGAGTGGCGTTCTCCTTCAGCAGCTTCCTTGATGATTGTTTGAAAATGAAGTCAAAAGTTTCTTCTAAGATAGAAATCTTTAGTGTAGATGTTCTTGAATCCTTCAAGTCTTCCTTGCAAACTAATTTGACCTTTCAACCCAAACTTTGATCTTCGCTTCCTGGAGAGTCTGTTTGTCAAGCAGCCCTTGAGTTCAACACCTTAGCTCTGATTCCATGTTGAGAATTTTGAGGGCTAGTGATTAATACAAATTCTCTTCTTGATAATTACTTGTGAGCTTACTTATGTCTTCTCTTCTTTAGCTTAGTTAATCTTTCATCAAGTCAATATCAAAGTACACGAGAGTCGAGACACACAAATTAGGCTCCTAAATCCAGGGCAAAACCTCTCCCTCTTGGAGAGGAAAACCCACAAGGAATTCTTCTTATAGATCTTCAAATGATAGATACCATGACCAAGACTCACACGCTTTGACCTACGAATGCCTCCAATACCTTGTCATTGATTCTTTGTTTGCCTTCAACGCTGATATTTTATTTCTGCACTTGCTTACACTGATTTGCATCATTTGGTCTTTATGTTTGTCTTTAGATATTTTTGAATGCTTGCTAGATCATTCTAATTCTTTGTATACAACAGAATTGTATAACTTTTGAATAGGAAGGTAAATCATAGACTTACCTTCCTCCTTGCTCTTTAATCCTTATATCATGATCATCAATTTTTATCCACTGCTTCAGAGTGCTTCATCCTTAGAACGTTGTCTTCAACTTTCATTTAGGCCAAACTTTATTCTTCTGTATTTATCTCATATAGACCCTGTACATGTCCAAAGATCTTCCACGAGTGTATGCGTAAGCATGTGTTACAATACTATCCGCAATCATGTTGTTTCAGTGGTATCTGCAAGCATGTTGTTTCAATGCTATTCACAAGCATGTGTTACAGGCATATATATGAAATTGTCCTTCATCTAATTCTTTTGACCGCAACTTCTGATCAGATCCTTTTTCCATAAGACTGACATTTAATAGAATTATTCACATACGCAATGAATCCTGCTTTAAGTCCGCACTTGATTCAGATACCTCCGCATAGAACAACATGCACTTAAATCTGAAACCACTTCAATTCTGTCTCAGTGAAATCTGCAAATCTTTCTCAGTGAAGTACGCAATCCTGTCTCAGTTAACTCCACAATTCAGTCTCAGTTAAATCCACAATTATGCTTCAGTTAGATCTGTAATTCTGTCATGGTTAAATCCGTAACTCTGTTTCAGTTAAGTCTGCAATTGTTTCTTGACACATTGCCGCAGATCCAGGTATATATAGTAGTACATATTTCTTCTTTTAGGCCGACCACATAACATATATTTGGGCCGACATAAAGGCCGACTTCTTTGCTGATTATTAACCACATTCATCACATATTTTTCCAGCGTTTGAGAGGTAGCGTTTTCAGGGCTATTGGAGCCTTTCTTCTACAAGGTTCATGACAAGGTATTGGAGATTTTAATGCTGACAATGCCCTTCATATACATGACTCTAATTACATAAGACAAACCCTAAATAAACATCAAGAAGAAGTCTATTAACCTATAATAAAATTCTTGCTCATGAAATTCATGAGGCAAGTACAACAAATACATTTTATCATCTTTTGTCTTCTTCTTTACATAAACGCATCATTACATCGTCAAATATGAAGACCAGCCTAGTTACACTTTTCAACAGTTAGAAACAAGAACCCTACTAATCTCCTCCAAGCCCAATACGTCACATTTGACCTTAATCGAGCCATGAAGCAAACCTCCATTAACATGGTGCAAATTGACGATCATAGCACCCCCGCAAATAATGAGAAACCATCCCTCCATGAGAGCAATACGTTTCCCAAAATCAACAAGAACACAAGAACGGATCACAAGAAGAAACCTCCTGACCTTGCTACCTTGAGACTTCCCCTAAGGCTAGCTTTGAACATGAATGACCCCTTATATATTACCCTTGAGATAATTGGTCAAACCTTAAGGAATTGTATTTTGAATATTGGGGGCCCAATCCACATCATGTCCTTAAGTGTAATGGAGAAACTTGGCCTCAAGCTTTCAAGAGAATGCCCCAATAAAATAATCCTGAATTATGATGAGTTTAAGGTACATGGAATAGTGGAAGGAGAAAAGGAATTCTTTCATACATATCCCGAAAAAGAATTCACCATAAACATAGTCGTAGTAGAGATGAATCCTACGTGGGGGATCATTATGTCTAAGCAACTAGTCGAGGATCTAAACTTGTCCATTAGTGAAGATAAAAACACTATATACCTCCCTTGGAGAGAAAATTCTTATGCATCCATTCCTAGGCATGAATTTATGCCCCCATGATCCTTCCTCCCAAGATCCCAATGAAGACCTAGAAGAAGAAAACATTGATTCAAGGAATGGAGGATTTTCAAGAACGAACATGTTAAAATTTTACCCAACAAGGAATTTGGGTCATGTATATTGATGGGGCATATTCTAAGGCAGGAGTCGGGGCTAGTATTGTCCTTCTCTCCCCATTTGAGGAATATTTGATGTTTTCTTTAAGACTCCAATTTATGCGCACCAACAATGTGGTTAAATATGAAGCCCTATTGTTAGGCCTTGAAGCTACCCAAGCTAAGAAGATTCAACAACTACTAATCATAGGAGACTCTAACTTGATCATGTCACAAATAAGAGGAAATTTCAACACCAAGCACCAAAACCTCATACCATATAGGGAAAGGATTGTTCACATAATAAATGGATTTAAGGAAGTTTCCTTCTGGGTTGTTAATTGACGTCTAAATTGTCTATTTGATACCCTACCTGGGGCAGGCATCTACTTCTTCGATAATTTATAAAGACTAGGAAGATGTGTGGTCGACAGCATTCACAAACCTTTCATTCCTAATTATGAAGATCATTGGCCTATTTTCGAAGATGATAAAGACAAACAACTTCCTTCAAAACCATGAGGAACCCCTCAAAAGAACAAGAGACATAATCAACGAGCAACATTTCGATAGGAATGATCATAGCATGACCAAGCTTGATAATCAAGAATCACCTAAAACATTGGACCTCAACCTTGGATCCAAAAACTCTCCTCAAATAATTAAGATTGGGAAGGTCTTGTCTCAAGAAGAAAGGGATGAACTTGAAAAATTGCTAAGGGAATTCAAGGATGTGTTTTCTTGGTCTTACGATGATCTAAAAGCCTAGAACCCTGAGATTATTCAACATACCATTCCTCTTAAGGAAGGGGCAAAGCCTATTAGACAAAATTTAAGACGAATGAGCCCCAAACTCGCCTTCTTGGTCAAAGAAGAACTCCAAAGGATGGCTGATGCTAGAATAATTGCTCCCATACGACACTTGTCCTAGATTTCTAAACCTATGATCACTCGTAAGAAGACCGACAACATTAGGATGTGCATTGATTTTAGGGATCTCAACCGAGTGTGCTTGAAGGATAATTACCCGTTGCCTAACATGGAGAACCTATTGCAAAGAATAACCGGGTCACAAATGATGTCATTTTTGGATGAGTTTTCTAGGTAGAACCAAGACGTTGTAAAACAGGAATATAGTTTGAAAACTTCCTTCACTACACCATGTGGAACATACATGTATCTCAAGATGCCCTTTGGTCTACTCAACGTCAAATCCACTTTTGAAAGGGCCATGGATTTCGCTTTCAGGGACCTCATTGGGAAGATCATGGAAATCTACCAAGATGATTTGACCGTCGCTTCCAAGGAAAGAAAAGACCATTGTAAACACTTGAGGAAAGTATTCGATAAATATAGACAATACAACATATCCCTCAACCCTAAGAAATCGGTCTTTGGTGTTGACAAATGTAAATTTCTTGCGCACATGGTCTCCAAAGATGGGATTAGCATTGACCCCGAAAGGATCCAAGCAATCAAAGATATCTCTTCCCCAAAGGACCAAGGTGCCCTAAGGTCTTTCTTCGGCAATATCAACTTTGTAAGAGGATTTATACCAAGTTTTGCCAAGATCGTAAGGCCCATGAATGACCTCCTAAATGTTAGTCATCAGTATTTTTCACATGTTAGTGATGACTATATCCATAACTGAGTTTTCGAGAAGCTGATTTCCATATGTCAATTTGTCATCTAGAAAACCCTCATGAAACTTTTTTCGCCCTCTTACTTTTCAGTCTGCCCATGTCAAAGTTAAAACCCATTATCACTATTTTTTTTTAGCTTCAGCCCTACTGGTTTGCCCATCAGCTCTAAAAAGAAAAAATCCAAGTCTGTTTCAAAAGCCTCCCCTAAGTTAGGAAGTGGCGCTTTAAGACATTTTACCCTTGGCAACCATTAAAAGGCCAAAAAACCTCCATCTGATACAGACCATTCATAACAGACCTCCCACTCTGCAAATCAAGTTGATCACAGCTCTAAGTCGCGCCACTTACACACCCCTAGGTCTCAGCACTGCATAAACCACAGTCTCAAGCTGATTATTAAGTGTTTCACAGTGTTTTATGGATTCTACAAAGACAGGAAATATAACTTCATCTCAAGAGAAAATTCTTGAATCTACATTCAGAAGAACAGATGCTTCTAAATGTAAACATGAGCCTGAGATATATCTGCAAGACAGAGAGTTATTCATCAAAACCTTGCAGTTTCCTTCCAGCATGAAAATCACAGTAAGAGAAAGACACCTCTGTCACAGCAAACTGGTAATTTGTCATGGCCAAGAACCTCCTTCATTTACAAGCAGAGGGTTAGGGCGCCTCCTTCATCTATAAGCAGAGGGCGTTGGCCAGTATTGACTTTAAGGATTGCAAAAGTCCAGGTTTGCTTTTCACTGAACAGTGAAACAGTGACTCCAGGTTTTCTGAGTGTGAATGATGATCATAACAGGGCTAGAGTCTGATGTGTGCAAGTTAAAAGAAAAACAGAGTTTTGGTCTTGTAAAGGAAGTCTTTTGAAGTTTTCAAATCATAGGAATTGTTAAAACCTTGGAGAGACATATCATTAGTGAAACAATTCTAATCATAAGCAGCCTGCTGTTCCAACAAGACCAATTTGAGGAAATGTTGACAAATCATGTCATTACACAGGCAGAAGAAAAGGTGTTTGTTTTTCAAAGAGTGCTAACCTCCATGGTCACAGAGACTATCTTTCAAATAATTTGTCATAAGTTGACCAAAGCAAATGATGACATTTCAGTTCCCCTCAGAGCAGTGCAGTGAGACAGTGACACCTTGACTAGGGTTTTTCTGAAGCACAGTAGTGATTGCAAGCAGAGGTGACAGTATTAATGTTTTTCAAGTTTGTTTGCTTACCATCACATCCAAGAAAAACCCTTGTCAGGCAGGCTTATCAAACAATCTTCAGATACTTTGCCAAGTGAAGGGCCTCCTTCGTTCATGAGCAGATGGCCAAGGCATTGAATGTTTTTGAAAACTGATTGGTCAAAAGATGCAGTGGAAAGAGACAAAGAAAGAAAGCAAAAGTCTTTACACAGGTGACAGATGGTGTTTATGTTTCAAAAAGTATTGGTTTTCCTACCCATAGGGAAATGTCTTTCAAATTATACATTATGGTGGACAGGAGACAATTTGAATATGCCTGCCATTGATACAAAAAGGGGCAGTTTCCTTAAGGGAAAGGGTCAAACAACACCTCACTGTCACATGCCAAGAAGTCTAAAGGAGCGCCTTTCAAGTAAACAGAGAAATATGGTATGAATGGATGCAACTAAAATATGGCACTTACAATCAAAGAAGGAACTTATGAATCACCTGGAAGCAGAGACTGTCAACCAAGTTGGGAAAAGACAGACCACCTCCCTTTAAGAATGACAAAACAGTTTTCAAGGCTTTTCAAACAGATCTTGAATGGTTTTTCCTTGTTAAAAATATCACCTAAAGTGTCAAACAGTGGACAGAGTTGAGCTTTGGAATGGTTCTATTACAAAAAGATCAATGCACTGGTCAAAGGAAATGATAATTGTGTTTCAAAGGGACCTGTTCCCCCTGATCCATAATTTTCTCCTTTCAGATATACATCACAAATGATGGGAGGCAATTCAAGTTGTGTTCCCAAAAGGACATTATAAATAGATATACCAGTTTATGAATAGACAAAGAAGTGGTTTTGATAGACTGTCAGTGTTTTGGGAGTTTTGAAACAATTACAGCTTTCTCATTATTCAAAAAGACAGAGATATCATAAATGATTTAAGCAAGAAAGTATGTTGAAAGGAGGCGCTTTTCTTAGATCAAACGTCCATGACAAATCCAAAGAAGACCAGCAAATTTGAACACCTGCAGGGAGAAAGAGGTCGAAGGAACAAGAAAGGACAGAAGCTGTCAAAGCAAGGTCATTAGGTTACTTTTCAAACTTGAAATTGTTGTGTTAAATGGTCACCGGAGAACTCTTTTTGCATTTCAAATAAATGATGAAAATGACCGTTGAAGAGTTTGAAATAACATAAGAAGTAAATCGAAGAAGGAAATTTCATTTTCAAAGTGGCAAGCAAGGTTTTCACAGCATCAACGAAGAAGTTCCGGGTCAAATTCCAGCAGTCTGCACCGTTTAAACACCGCGCGACGCGCCTGGAAGAGATTTTGAACGGGCGGTCAGCATAGGCGCGACGCCCCTGTACATGTGCGCGACGCGCCCGTACACGGCGCCCGATCCCGACAGGCCACCCGAGTGGTTCTTTGCGCGTCGTTCTTTCTCTGCAGAGTGCCGCGCGTCTTTTGATGATCTCAAACGCCTCCAAAGTTGCTCCAAATCCATTCAAGCGACCAGCCAACCATTGACATTCAAATCTCAAGGTATTCCACGTACATCTTTGACACCTTAAAAATCTGTTGGGTGAAGGAATCACTGTGTTTGTCAAAACCAAACGAGGGTTAAGTTTTTGGTCAAAAGGGAGCTGTTCAGCATTGAAACACCATAAGTCCTTGTTACCACAGCATACAAAGTTTTTTAAAAACCCTGCCATCATAGCTATAAACTGTGTTTTTCTGTGAAATGTCCATTGATAAAGACTATGCTGGAGTAGTGAATATACTATTAAAGTGCCCATGGGAAAGGAACTATGATTAAGTTAAAAGCTTTGTGTTTTCACCTTATGATTAATCAAGAGCAAGGGTGTGTTGTTTCTTCAAAAACACCAAAGGACAAAGTTACCCTACTCAACCACCAAAAGGACAGTTGTTCACTGTATACTCTGTGACTGTTTTTCTGTTCTTCAAAAGCTCATTGTCAAGTGGATTTTTAGAGGTCATAAAGGCATTCTTCCAAGGATGACTGGTATTCCATATTGAAAGAGGCCTTGATTATTTTGAAAAGAGGAAACTCTTACAGCCTCTGCTCAAGCTTTTGGAGCTTTTTAAAACCCTGTTACCTCTGTTCTAACTGTGAATTTGACTGTATGCTCACACTGAAGGTTAGCTTTGTATGTGTATGATCCTGTCTAATGGAGTGACATACATATAAGAGAAACAGTGAAGTGTAGTAGGAGGAAGGGTTCTTGATCAAACATAAATTGATAGGTTGAAAGCCACAAGGGAAGGTTGCTCACACTTCTCACAAAAGGACAGTATTCACTGTGTTTGTTGGTTGACTGCCTTTTTCAAGCTTACTTATAAGTTGATATCCATCCAAAGTAAAGGTTTTTCTAAAACATAACCAGAGGTGTTACATTGGTAAGAGGTCCTGCTTATTTTGCAAAGTAGAGACTCTTGCAGGCCTTGTTGAAACTTTTTGAGGCATTTTCCAAAACTCTGTCACCTTGTTCAGAACTGTGAATTTGACTGTATACCTACACTGAAGTTTGATTGCATAGCCATAAGTCTGTTGATTCATTAGCACACCAAGAAGAGCTGGTTTTAAATGATTGCAAGGTCTACCATGGGCAAAGCACTTCTCACAGCAAACTCCTCCTAGCAGTCTGCCCTTCATTTCACTGTATTATTTCTTACTGAGAAGTTGTTGACTAAGATATTTTCAAGGTAGAAGGCCACTTTCTGAAAGAGCAGGTTTTTGCCTGGCTGAGGTACATTCAAGGTAGAAGGCTACTTTTTAAAGAGAGCAGAGGTTGTATTATAAGAAACTTGTTGCAAACCATCCAAATCACATTGTTTCTCTATCAAAGTAGTACATTGACACAGTTTGACTCCAACAGGGCAGTTTACACACAGTGAGGCAGTTTGTTTCTTCCAAAGCATATTCAGGTCAAAATGCCTCCAAGGCAAGACAGCAGGAGCGGTCCGCATAAAAGATATGAGCCAATCTCTGCAGAAGAGGTTAATGCTCATCCATCTGTCCTTTTCAACTTCCATGAAGTAGGTTGCCTCGATTTCTGCCAAAAGATAGAAGAAGTCAAAAGTTTTTTGCCATTAACACACTTGTGCACCCTGAGATTCAAAGAAAAACATTTCCAAGTGGCTGGTCTTGATTTCAAGATTTCTCCAAGGTATGTGTCCAAGGCCACCAAGATTCCATATCATGGCGAAAAATGGTTCAAACAGGCTCATCTTGACTTAGAAGATTACAAGCCTTTCATCAAGTCTGAGCATAGAGAGGCTTTCACTGCTATTTTCCCTTTTTCATATCTCCTTGACAGCTATGCTCCTCTTATGAAAGTCATAATGAAATATTTCACTTGTGAAGGGAGGTTTGACCGAGTTTACGCCTACCATGTTCGATTATTGATGCATTTTACTAGAAGCAGGCAACTAAACCTCCCTTACTTTTTATGCAAGAGCATCGAGAAGATGGCATCTACTGTCCAGAAGAAGGCCCCACCTTTGCAAATACCTTCCCTTTTCCATCATTCTCTAATCAAGATTATCTTCCTACACCAGTTAGAGAAAAAAGAGGTTCCATGGGATGTATTCATCAGTCATCCAGATTTCTCTACTGTTCCTCCTGTACATGTGTCTCCCACTCAGCCTATCCATCGCCCGGTACCTTTGTCCAGTAGGCCTACTCCTAGAAGGCTTAGAATGACTACAGGACAGCCAAGTCAACAGGAAGAAGGAGAGGGTAGTAAACAGCAGCAAGAGGAAAGGGATGAGCAGCAGCAGATAGAAGATGAGGAACAGCAGCAGATAGAAGATGAGGAACATCAGCAAATACAAGATGAAGGACAGCAGCCTGACATTGGAGGACAGGAACAGCAGCTTGGGCAGGAAATTGAGACACCTCTTGAGCAACAAATTGAGCAGAAAATCCAAGCACAGCAGCAGATGGATTTTGGCGAAGAAGGGCAGCAATTTGAAGCACCAAATGAACAAGGCATTGATGAAGAATAGCAAGCTAATGTTGGCGAACAGGGGCAGCGAAGTGAACAGCAAGAAGAAGACATCCAGCAGTTTCAAAGAGAGCAGCAAGTTCAGGAAGATGTCAAAGGTAAATCAGTTGTTTCTCCTCCTCCCAAAAGAACAAAACTCAGCACAGCAAGGAAAAGAGGGTCTAAGGCTGCCACTCTAACAGTGACAAAGGTTGTTCCTAGCAAAAGGAAATCGCCCAAAAGGACACCCACTAGCATGCCAAGGAGGAAAAGCGCAAGATTGGCTTTCAAAGGGAAAAGCAAAGTTGGAGAAAGTACAAAGCATGGAGGTGCATTGGCTGTCATCCCTATCCAAAGCGATGATAGTGATAATGAGGCCCGCCTTCTTGAAAACCTCCTAATTCATAAAGAGGGGCAAATTGAGACATTAGAGGAGGATCTTCAAAGGGCAAGGAACTTCAACCACTTCTTAGAGATTCAAAACAAACAGATAAATGTTCACACAGCTGTCCATGAAGCACGAGCTATCAAATATAAGAATGAGGCAGCTAAGGCGCAAGCAAGGATAGAAGAACTCATTGGTGAGTTTGATGAGGAAGAAGAGAAAGACCAGCCTAGGCGGAAGAGGCCTAGGACCATCGGGCTTAAAAGAGCCTTGGAAAAACAGAAAACAGAAGAACAAACCCATCTCCAAGCCTTTCCTCTCACTGCACTCCTTGAGCAGGAAATTGAAGAAAACAAAGAGGCATGGCTTGAAAGAGCCAACAAACACTTGGAGATGAAACTTGAAAGAGCAAACAGAGATTTAGAGCTGCAAAGGAAGAGGACACATCACTTCCAAAAGCTAAATCAGTTTGCCCGACGCAAACTAAAGGCAGCCCAAGAGAAATTGAAGAAGGCAAAGAGGAAGCGCCTGACACGGAAAGAGGAGAAAAGCACATCAGCTCTTGACATTTTGGCCTCAGCTTCGGAGCATGTTGCTGGGGACCCCTGAGGGTCATATGTGCCAATTTTGGGCCCGTTTCGACAACTTTTTGTTTTTTGGCATTTTTTGGGTTTTTGGTCGAAAACTCATAATTTCGCCATTTCAGTTTGAGGATTTGTCAAGGGAGGAGGATGATACCAGTTGATGCCATAATTTCATGATCAGGTCCTCAGCGATTTTCAGAGCATTTGGAGATCATTCGCCCCCTCAAAACGGCGAAAAATGCTCACTTTTTGCACATTCTGCCCGTCATATCAGCAGTCTGCTATTTCCTGGCTTTTTACACACAGGTACAGATTTGGAGGACTTCCGGGCATCAGATTGAGGTGATTTCAGTTGCGCCGGAAAGTAGACACAGAAAGCATTCCAACGAGCTATCATAAGCCTCGTTTCGACACCGGGAAGGCTGCCATTTGTCTTCAGCAAGTTAGGGGACCTTTTTCTGATATAAATTTGAAATATTTTTGCAATTTTTGAACCTCAAAAATCTTCTTTTTCCAAATGTGCGTTTAGCTATTTTTATACTTGGAAAATGGTGCAAAGTCAATATAATTTCCGTTTTTAGCATTTTTTAGATATTTTATGAGATATTTTGTGCCTTGGGCTTTGCAAAGCCTCAAGGACAAGTTTAGATATTTTGATTAGGCCAATGGGATAGCTAGTTGCTCCATGAGGTTTTCCTCACTCAAGCCTATTTATTCCACAAGGCTTCATTGTAAAAAAAGGCTGAACTTGAGAGAAGAATCAATATATTGGTCATATGAGCTTTGAAGAACATACTTGTGTTATGATTTTTGGACTGCCTCTTGGATGCTTTTGATGAATGATGAAGGATTGTTGATGGATTCCATGACATGGTAGAATGATATAGTGTTTCTTGCTTTGTTGTTGTCTTCTAGTTTTCATTCATGATACATGCTTCTTGCTGCTATAGATCAGTAGAGATTAAGTTTGAGATATGCCCATGGAGGCACCTCAAAATTCCTGAATCTTCATAGCTTTATGTTTTCTTCTTCCTTAGTCATGCTAAAGAATTCTTAACTGCTCTTTAGTAACTTAAGGTATTGTTGCTAGTTTTATTTACAAGTTCTATGTATGTTGAGTAGGATGTATGGTGTGCCCTGCTTACCTATAAATTGTCCATAGTTCTGTCCATGAAACTATTTCTTTGACTGATTAGTTTATCATCTTGTTGAACCAAGGAGGCCTAGTCCCGATCTAGCCCTTTGCCTAAAACTATGAAAGCTTGTTTGTCAAAGTGCTCAATAACTTAGAAACTGTGTTTAGGCGTTCCGGCATAGTATTTTGAGTTGTTAGTCCTTCTTATGTGTTTTCCCCAAAGTCTGATAGCCATTTCCCGAGGTTAGAAGGTCTTATACTTCTATGCATGGCTGGAATGTTTGATTTCTATGTATTAATTAGCTCATAGTTACATTTAACATGATCAATGGCTTGCTATAACATGTTTATGTCTGTTATTAACTAGTTACACTTGAAATCCCTTGTCTTTCACAAACTTGATGTTCATTTACTCCATTTTGCCCAAATATCCTTTCTACCTTGAATCAAATCGGCCCTACAGCAGCCTTACATCATTATCTGATTGCTTCCTTGACCTGTTTGACCCCATAGCCCAATTGATCTAACTTCTTGTTACCCATTTTATATCTTTGATCAGTTTTAACCCTCACAAACTTAAAAACAAAAAACTAAAAACATACTTTATAACTAGCCTAATATCAGAACACCATAAGCAAACACACCGATATCTTTTACATCTAATAGAGAGAGCCCTCTCTGAGTCCAGGAAGGCTAGGTCCTTGGGCTCCAAAGCTTGGTTTGATGTTACATCGTCATTTGGCTCACCAATCGGCCAAATCACGGGACCCTAACACTAAAGAAAGGCACTCCTTACATATGGAACCATACAACGAATAGTGTCTTTGAAGAAATCAAAGAAAGAATCACCTCCACCCTTGTTCTTGCCAGCCCTGACTATGCCAAGGATTTCATCATTTATTCTTTTGCCTCTAGAGATACTATTGTTGGTGTACATATGCAAAAGGATGATGAAGAGAGAGAAAGGCCCATAGCCTTCATGAGTAAACCACTTCGTGATGCTCAAACAAGATACAAAATCACTGAAAAACAAGCTTATGCCCTTGTCAAGTCTCTCAGGTATTTTAGAGTGTATGTGGGATACAACAAGATATACGCGTATGTCCCCTACCCTGCTGTAAAAGATGTGTTATTGCAAACTGTTTGCCTAGGGTCCAAGGGGAAGTGGGTATCCAAAATCCAGGAATATGACATTGATATCCATCCCAAGAAAAATATAAAAGGTCAAGGCTTGGCTGAGATGCTAACCGAAAGCAACAACAAAGCCATTAAAGAAGGGGAAGAAGAACAGGTATGTGCCACTTCTATTGAACTTGAAGAGGAAGAAGAACAGGTATGTGCCACTTCTATTGAACTTGAAGAGGATGATTTGTATAAGGACATTATTTATTATTTACACAACCTATCAACCCCTCCTCACCTAGTTGATCACAAAAGAAGAGCCCTGAGATTGAAAGCATCTAAGTTCTACTTAACCCAAGATGGCCTAGGTTGGATGAGTCCTAACGGAGTGATCCTTCGGTGTGTTAGCAAGGAAGAATCTCAAAAACTGATTAGAGAATTCCATGCTAGGTTTTGTGGGGGACATTACACCACCCAAACCACTACTCACAAGATATTGAGGGTTGGTTACTATTGGCCCACCATCTTCGCTGACACATTGAACTTTGTAAAAAGATGCCAACCATGTCAATTGTTTTCTAGAAAACAACTAATTTCCATGCATTTAAGAAATGTTGTTGTCGATGTGCCCTTCCAACAATGGGGCTTAGATTTTATTGGTGAATTCAAGGATAACTTGAGCCATGGGTATAGGTGGATTCTCATAGCCACTGACTATTTCACCAAATGGGTTGAGGCTATACCAACCAAGAAAGCATTGACCAGGTAGTTATGGATTTCCTTGAGGAAAAAATTATTACCAAGTTTGATGTTCCCACCAAGATTGTTAATGAAAATGCTAAGGCATTTGATTCCATGGATTTGACATCCCTGTGTAATAAATATGGTATAATACTGTCACATTCATCTAACTATTATCCTCATGGAAATGGCCAAGCTGAGTTAAGAACTTCATAAAGATAATCAAGCGAACTATTGGGTAACATAAGAAGGATTGGGATAGCAAGATTAAGTATGCCCTTTGGGCTCACCGAACAACTATGAAGGCATCAACCAGATTGAGCCCATTTCAATTAGTCTACGATTCTGAGGCAAAATTTCCTATCCAACTCCAGTTGCCTAGCATTGAATGCCTAAAAGATTTCCCCGATCAACAAGATGTCATGCAAGCCCATATCGAACAAATAATTGAGGCTAATGAAAATAGAAGAAAAGCCCTTGTTCAGCATGGCCACAACCATGATAGAATGAAAGCTTCTTTTGACAAACATGTACGAAACAAAGCCTTCAAACTCAGTGACCTTGTGCTTTTGTGAGATAAGAGAAGGGACAAGCCTGGCATGCATAAGAAATGGGGCAACCTATGGGTAGGCCAGTTCAGGATAGCTGATATAGCAAGCATAATCTCTTACCATTTAGAAACCCCTGATGGGGAGTCCATTCCGCTTCCTGTGAAGGGGAAAATCGTGAAAGAGTACTACCCTGAGGGCACTTGACATGGTACCATATGCATGTTAGAGTAGGATGCATTGCATGCTTATTTTCTCATTAGAACTAACATCATATGAGATTTCTCATGATAGATTAGTTGCATTTAGATTAAATTTGCATTTTATTTTCTTGTTGCTTTTTTTATGGCCTAAACTTTAAAGGCTAATACTAAGCATGAGTAACCATAAGACACCACGAAAACATGTTGCCCCATGTACTTGATCTTTGAAATGTGCGAGTAACAAGTTTTCATACGAAGAGATTGATGGTGTTCTCATGACATCCCATTCAAGTAGCTTCAAACACTTTCCTGAGAGATCATGTCCTAGTTGGAGCCAGATGTTACCCACCACCTGTGGGTAGTGTATATAGGAGAAAAAATTTCTCCTAGATGGTCCTCAGTCAACAACCATCATCCACCAGATAGCTCGATGTGCCATTATCTCCGCCACCTGATCCAGCCATGTGGTCCCTCGCCCACTTGTTAGTTTGAAGGTGGGCCTCCCGACCCCAAAGGTATGACTTTTCATTGGTATAATTGAGTGAATATCCTTACTTGTCATGGGAACTTTTGGGCATGGATTGGTGGGGGGATTTAGTGGGAAGAGTGGGCTAGGTCTATACTCTTGTCTCCACTGCCCGATTTCATGGTTAGCCTTATATCCTACTCTTGTGGGATCTCCTTTAGTGGCCATTAGCTTAAGGGTTGGAACTACATGGGAAATCCTGATTTTGGTTGCGTGGTCCCGCTTCCCAACACTATATATATATATATATATATATATATATATATATATATATATATATATCACTCCCTTCCACTCATTTTAGCCCCCATTCATCTCTTTTCCCATCCGGGTCTATATATGTCCACTAGCTTCACAGAGGGTTAACTTCCCCCTCCCCTCGTCCACACCATGGGCCAAGGCCTAAAAAGATGTTCGGTGGTCGATGCAACTAAAAAGAAAAGAAAAAGCATAATTTAGCACTCTCAACAGGAAATGTACAAAAAAATGCAAAAGATGGTCGGGGCATACAAATTTAGCACGCTGGCAAAAGTCAAACGTGAGCTCTACCCCTTACCCATGACCATCACCCTTGTTCATATGGGCCCCAAATGAGCCCCCTCCGTTAAGGAACCCATGATTGTCCCAACCCATGGTGGGCGATGAACTGCCCCACCTTAAAGGGGGTATCCACTACTATATATTACACAACATGCTCTCATGCCCTGGAGCCGCAAGCAATTATGAAGAAAAATCAATCATAGGAAAAAGGGATACGAAGAAGGGTGGAAAAACAAAGGTCGGGGTAAATCACGTACCACGATTTGCTCCTTCCTACAATCACATGCCCAGGTGTGGGCTTCCCCTATTACAGCTACCCTTGCACCATGACATGTGGTCTGGATGATTTCCCTGATTCCCACTCCATTCAATTATCATATCATTTTCCACCTACCACTTTAAGGATGTACCATGGGCATGTCACCCCCTTTAAAAGCTTAAACCACATAATAGGGTCCTTGAATAACCCCCTATTGAGCTTGGAGACACTTGTACATGCCAAAGCCCACCATGGAAGGGCATGCCACCATGAAGTGCCCCATTGGTTCCATGACTTGTAAGCTCTTTTACTTGATTATTCTAATGATTTATTGTATTGAAGGGCAAGGGGACACATTGGATCTTGTGCAAGATTGCAGGTGGGTTTCCATTTGGGGCTTGGTCTCCCTATACATGGTCCTAACCCTCTAGAGGGCCACATTTCCACTTGTAGGGTGAGTGTTGAGAGCCATGGGCCTCCAGCATAGTAGAGATTACTTCATGGATCCCCAACTACACTCATTGATTGCTCATGTTCCACTTTTGGATGAGGATGATGCACCTAGTTCACCATGCCCAACCAGCTCCACACTTGCACCATACACTTGGCGGATGTTCCAGGGTCTAGAGGATGTCTCCCGCTGTAGAGGGAGGGCTTATATCATCATCCTAGCCCTTACAGATTCTATAGGAATTTTCGATCCACTTGGAGACACATGAGGATGTCCTTGTGCCCCCACACCTACTTGGGAGCACCACTGGTCCTTGCTTGGAAAACAAGGGGCCAACCCCTTGTCCGCGATGTTTGGAGTCCAGCGCTACATCATGGCACCCTTTGGACTTCATTAGGCCTCCACAAAGGCCCAACAACACATTATATTGATCATTTTTCCCTCTTGAGAGGCTTATTCTTATGTTATTGTGTTATTTTGGTGGGCTTGTCACCAAAAGTATTTTTATTATGCACATTATTTTATTATAGGGGCATTATTAGTCCAAGTTAGGCCATTCGAATCCCTTAGAGGATTGTATAAATAGAATTCAAATGATTCATTTTGATCATCATCACTTGCATTAGGTTAAGAGCTCTTATGACATTCTCGCTATCCCTTTTCGAGGACGAGATTGGATGATGTGGATGAAATTTAATGTTTGGATGTCTCTCTCTTGTCTTGGAGCTTCATTATTGGCATAATATGATGATTGCATGTACTCTTTTGTACATGTAAGTACTATTTTCATGCTTATTCTTGTTATTTACTTTTGTCACTTGAATGATGCATGGATTTTCGCTATACAAGTCTGAAATTTACTGATTTTCTATACGAATTGGTGGAAATTGTGATCTTCTATAGCATTGAATCATGTAATGGACCATGTATAAATGGGTGAATGTTTGTAGAGACAATTTATGTAAAATACATCTCGACAAGTCATCAATTATTGCAAATCGAAGTATAAAGACCTTGAAGCAGCTGCTCTCATGCCCTAATGCCATGTGAAGTTGTTTGAAGGCCTCCTTGATTTTGTGAACTCTTTCCAAACCATAAATTCTCCTTGACTCCATCTTTCCCAAAGAACAAGGCATTAATCCTCCATAGGTGATCACTTTCAAAGCTTATTTCTCTCACCTATCCTTCCCTTTCTAGGCCTAGTCATCATAGGTCACCTAGGGCATCAAATATCTCACGTTCTAGCCAACAAAAGACTTCGATCTCTTTCCCTCTACTGCATTGAGGTTTTCTCTAGCAACCCTCCAAATTTCATGAAATTCCGACAATGGAATCTCTAGATATTGCAAGCCCTAGTCCAAGGATCGTCTCTTGCCCTAGGTTTCCCTTGGCTAGTGATCTCATTTGGGCCATTGCACTTTATTTCAAAAACATTTGTCAATTGATCCTCTTCTCTTCCACAATTAGGTCAAGTCCCTCCTTGCTTGATTAACTCAATACCCTTGACCTAGTTTTGGGTCTACTTGGCCTCGTCTGGTCCAATAACCTATTAACACCAATTTCACAAAGATCACATAAAAGCCAAGTCCCCATAAAGATCTCTAGGTCCAGGAACCATCTTGACAAAGAATACTCTAAAAACCTAACCCTAAGGATCCTCTTAGCCCTTCCTAGAGAGTCCATCACCTTGCTTCTAAAGCAAACAACCCATCTAATCGATTCTCTCTTGTGAATAGGCATAGGAATCACCTCCTTATCTTATCATTCACCATATATTCTAGTGATTCCATCATATTCGGTCTCCTCCAATCAGTGAAAGTTTGTAAAGAGCGGGGAGCCTTGGCTAAGGTGACAGTGGGCTATCGCTCCATTTTCACCCTTTACCTAGTAGTTGCCCTATAGGATCCCCTCCTAGGACCCCTGCTAGTTTGGGCGGTAATAGGCACCAAAGAACTCATGATCACCATTTAACTAAGAAAGACCCATTTCACAATGTAACTCTGTTGTAGAGGAAACACTATTTCCAATGTCAAAATTTGATGTACAATCCTTATGTGCACCAATGTCAAGACTGAAAGTCAAGGGATTCAAAGATGGAACTCAACATCCCATTGAATGTTTTTTCTTGACTAATAGGGCTGTCGAGATGCTTTCACAAAGTACCGTTATGCATGTATTCATACAAAAGAATATTTTTCCCTTTCTCTTGGCACACTAAGCAATATCCAAGTAGAACAGCGAGGTTTCAATGGTGTATCAGAGATATTGAGTGATGCTTCAACCTGGACTTCACTTTGTCAACCCTTTTCATTATAAAACCCAGATAGATCAATCTAATGATGTCAAAAACTTGCATTGTTATTAAATCACTTCACAGTTCACAGGCTTTTGTTCCACACAAACTAATCATGTCAAACCAATTATTTCAGGTGTAAAGAACTCAGACTTCCCACTTTCTGCTAGTGTTACTTATTCCCTTGGTTTTTTGCTAAGTCACAGGACACGTCCTCCAGGGTCCCGTGTCCCGTATTTTACGTGTTGGACACGAAATACGACCTAAAACGTGTCCAATACGTTTTTTTTCGTGTCCTCTGAAACCGAATACGTGTCCTCCGTTTTAGCATTCGTGTCCTTAAATAGAATACTCGTGTCCTCCGTTTTGGCATTCGTGTCCTTAATAGAATACTTGTGTCCTCCGAAACCGAATACGTATTCTTTGTTTTTGCATTCGTGTCCTTAAATAGAACACTCGTGTCCTAGGTTTGGAATACTTGCCCTAAAGTATTCTTGGCGTTTGGACACGTTTTCCACAAAAAATACAAAAAGCACTAAAAATTCGTGAGTTTGAAATTTTCATTCGCTGTGGTTGTGCTGCTGCCGTCGCTGTGGTTGCTGCTGAACCTGCGTTTAGTGTTGATTCCTTCGTGCCTTCGTTCCTGTCGTGGGTGCCCACTGCCAAGTTTCCATTGCCCGTCGGCCGCCGCATTCGAAGTTCTGGTCGATGTTCAGTGTTCAGCGTTAACATTGCTGCCCCGTCTGCCTCGACAGAGGAACGCATTACAATTTACAAACTTACACAATACACACTGCACAGGTATGTTACATCGCATGTATAAATGGCAGCCTACAGGGAAATTTCAACGGAAGTTTATAAATTATAATTTATAAATTTATAATCTAAACGAAATTTATAATCGAATAACACTGAAATTTCAAGCATTGAGCCCTTTAACAACTGCTTCCAGCTAGTTATTGTTAGCGGCTATCAATATTTATTATTGACTTTGCACAGTGGGTGTTTATAAGTTATAACCTAAGTCACAGGACACGTCCTCCAGGGTCCCGTGTCCCGTATTTTACGTGTTGGACACGAAATACGACCTAAAATGTGTCCAATACGTTTTTTTTCGTGTCCTCCGAAACCGAATACGTGTCCTCTGTTTTAGCATTCGTGTCCTTAAATAGAATACTCGTGTCCTCCGTTTTAGCATTCGTGTCCTTAAATAGAATACTCGTGTCCTCCGAAACCAAATACGTATTCTTTGTTTTTGCATTCGTGTCCTTAAATAGAACACTCGTGTCCTAGGTTTGGAATACTTGCCCTAAAGTATTCTTAGCGTTTGGACACATTTTCCACGAAAAATACAAAAAGCACTAAAAATTCGTGAGTTTGACATTTTCATTCGCTGTGGTTATGCTGCTACCGTCGTTGTGGTTGTTGCTGAACCTTCGTTTGGTGTTGATTCCTTCGTGCCTTCGTTCCTGTCGTGGGTGCCCACTGCCAAGTTTCCATTGCCCGTCGGCCGCCGCATTCGAAGTTCTGGTCGCTATTCAGTGTTCAGCGTTAACATTGCTGCCCCGTCTGCCTCGACAGAGGAACACATTACAATTTACAAACTTACACAATACACACTGCACATTGCACAGGTATGTTACATCGCATGTATAAATGGCAGCCTGCAGGGAAATTTCAACGGAAGTTTATAAATTATAATTTATAAATTTATAATCTGAACAAAATTTATAATCGAATAACACTGAAATTTCAAGCATCGAGCCCTTTAACAACTGCTTCCAGCTAGCTATTGTTAGCGGCTATCAATATTTATTATTGACTTTGCACAATGGGTGTTTATAAGTTATAACTCTGTGGTGATTCGGTGAACTGTCATAGACTTCTTTCCCTAGGTGTCACGCAGTAATTGACTGAATTTAAATTCACTGTTGTAGACAGCCACAGTGGCATCTCATCAATTATAGATTTTGTCTCAACCACCAAACTACATCTTCCCATTGCCCAACCTTCAACGCTCCAAGAATATCGCAGCACTGAGCAACACCTACTCTTTTTTCCTACAACAACTTAGCATTCTTTTACTACCTAGGCAGATTTTGTACATGTAGCTCCTACAGGACGTCCCATGTACAGTTTGATGGCATGCCTTGATCCCTCAGTGCAACATGACTAATCTCATTTACAGTCTCTTGCTATACTGCCAGAAATGGTCAACATCATTGATAGCCTATAGGCTATAGCATTATTTTGGACTCTATTCCACAGTCCCGACTCCCAATCCATTACACACCATTATCATTGGGTTTTTTGCTAAACACTACCTGCTACTTTTGGGTTCTATAATTCTATTTAGGGCACCCATAAAACCATTACTATGTATATTTGAGCCTACCTTTTATTTTGGTAATTCTCTCATTCTGCAGTTTAAGTGTTAACTTATTTTAGCTTATGCCTTACTTTTAGCGTTTAGCTTTTAGGAGTTGCTCAGGCACTCTTACAATTTTTTACTATTAATTATACATCTGGTTCCCATTGACCTACTGTTTTGCTCATTTATGGATGTTAATAAAATTATTTTATCTATATTTTCTCTGGAATAGTTTTTTAAAGGGACAACTTCTAATAAAAATGGATCCTAAGACATTGAAATTTGCTTTCAGACTTCAGCACTATCCTTACTACCTATTTAATCGAGAATGATTATCTCTTCATCATGTTGACAATGGACTTGTGTGGGAAGTATAGCTAGTTCTTCTACTTCGTGGGCTTAGGAGGATCTGTCACAAGTCCTAATTGTTGTTCAAGGGAGGATAAGTAAAACTTGTCAGTCAGAAGTCAAGAGGTAAAAGTTCATGAAATCACATAACTTTCATAGAAAACACCTACTCTGTCATTGTTATGCCACAGAATCCTTACACAATTACACTTACCATGCTTTCAGACACAATTTACAGGATTATGGCCAAAACAAGAGAATGGAACAAAAGAATAAACAAACCAACTAGTACACATAGCAGCCCTGAGTCAAAATTATTTCATTGGGATCCCATTTAGAATTCATGTCTGGGTTTATCAATTATATCAAAATGAACAAGGCTTTGCCCTCTTTACATGTCTAAATGCTATGCCAACTCTAAAGTCTAAGCTGAGGTGCTCTATAGAAAACATGGTGTATGATTGCTAGCAATATTGCTTGTCCCTAGCAAGAGGATCATTTCTTTACGTTGTTGCATTAGCTTCATGAGACACTTTCACATCTATGTTGGATACTTATGCAACCTCTCCTAGCTTCAACAGAAGCAGTGATCCGAATCCTTGATGAAGTTCCACTGTCTTTCAAACATCAAAACAACATGTCTAAAGCATCATTGTGGACTAACGTTTTTTCTATCCCATTCCAGGGGGTCCATGTGGACACTATCAGTCTTAATGTACAGCACACTGATATGAATTTTCAGACCTGTGGAGTGCTCCTAGATAGACAACAGTTTAAACTTTAAACGTTAAATGTGGATTTGGTGAATGCCTTTGGACCTAAAAGTTAAAACAGTAACTTAAAAATTTTAAATACCTGAAATAATGAACATTGAAAATTGAAATTTAGTATTAAATTTACTAGTTGTTTAATTAATTTTAAATTTTTACCTGGAATAATGAAATTTAGTATGAAATTTACTAATTGACAAATTGTTTGATTGATTTTTTTTGTAGGTGATAAATTGGCAAGTTGGCAACTGTTGCAACAACAAGAAGATTAATGGCTCAATCATCAAAGGCAGCTGGCAGAGGTCAAAGGAAAGACAAGGGTGGTGTTTTTCGTGGTCCTCCCCCTCCAAGTATTTCAGCATCTGTTAGTCAAAGTGCCCCAACTGATTCAAGTGAAGCTTTAGGTGCTTCTCAGCCCACAAATGATGTTGTTGTAGCAAGACAACAAACACAACTAAAAAAATTCCCTCTATGGAAGTATGTGACCAAGAAAGAAGGGCCAAAGGCTGGTGCGAGAGGGAATGTGCGTTGGTCTTGTAATTTCTGCAAGGGTGAATTCAAGAGCACTTACTTTCGAGTTAAGAGCCATTTGTTGGGTCTTCCTTGTGGAATTGGAGCATGCAGAGTTATCAGTATTAGAGAAAGAATGGATTTGGAAAGGGAGGATGCAGGTGGCTTGGGGAATGTGGAGGCATCAAGCCGGAAAATCAGAAAAAATGAAAACCCTCTTCCATTCTTGAGGAATACCAGTAGCAGTAGATTTGCGAGTGGGGCTGAGATTCAGCCAAAAAAAAAGAGGGCAGCCCAAGCTTGTGGTCCAATGGACAAGATCTTTCAGCGTGAGAAGCGAGATGAGGTTGATCTTACAGTTGCATTCTTTTTCTATCTCAACTTCATTTCTTTTAATGTTACACGGTCTCCTTTGTTTGTTGAGATGTGTCGAGCTCTAGTTGATAGGGCTCCAATTGGGTATGTGCCTCCAAGTTCAGAGAAGCTTAGAACCACATTGTTGGTTAAGGCAAGGAAGGAGGTGGATAAAATTCTAAAACCTATCAAATCATCATGGATCTCATCTGGTGTCAGTATTGTTTCTGATGGATGGACAGATACAGCACGCCATCCTCTCATCAATTTCATGGTATATTCCCAAAATGGACCAATGTTCTTGAAAGCAGTTGATGCTCTCGGTCAATACAAAGATGCACAGTATATGGGAGAATTGTTTATTAAAGTTATTGAAGAAGTAGGCGTTGAATGTTGTGTGCAAATCATCACAGATAATGCACCTGTTTGCAAAGTTGTTGGCTTGATTGTGGAAACTAAATATCCACAAGTATTTTGGACACCATGCATTGTTCATTCCTTGAATTTGGCACTAAAATTTATTGCTTCAGATGTGATATGGATTGGCAATCTTATTGAGGATACACACCATATCCAAAATTTTGTACAGAACCATAACAATGCTCTCACAATATATAAAGAGTACACACATCTATCATTGTTGAAGATTGCAGATACTCGGTTTGCTTCCTCATTCATGATGCTTAAGAGGTTGAAGGAGGTGAAGGCCGCTCTTGGGGCCATGGTTATTTCAAATCTTTGGTCTTTTTGGAGAAAGACAGATCAAGCTGCTTCAAAAAAGGTAAAGGACACGGTGTTAGATGATGGTTGGTGGGAGAGTGTGGATCTTACCATAAAGATCATGAACCATATCATTTCTTTCTTGCGGTTTGCAGACACGGACCAGCTGATCTTAGGAGAGGTTTATGAGGGTTGGGATTCCATGATTGAGTCTGTGAAGACTATTGTTATGGAGAATGAATGCCCTGAATATAAGACATCAGCAGAGAGCTTATGGTCCACCATATAGGATATTCTTATCTCTAGGTCGGATAAGAATTGCACTCCTTTGCATTGTTTAGCTCACTCTTTGAATCCCGACTACTACAGTCAAGAGTGGCTCCGTGGTGGGACCTCACACAGATACCCTCCTCACATGGATGGAGAGATTTCACAGGGGAGGAAGACAACATTCAAAAGGATATTTCAAGATAGAGCCTCTTTTCTTGAGGTGAAGGAAGGCTTTGTAGAGTTCTCCACTGGCACTAGGAGATTTGGCGGGTATGATGTACTTGAATATAGGGGGGTCAAAGATGCCTATGCTTGGTGGGCAACTCATGGGGCAGCATGCCCTATTCTACAACAATTAGCGTTGAGGGTCCTCTCTCAAGTTACTTCATCTTCTTATTGTGAGAGGAATTGGAGCACTTATGGGAATCTATATAGTTTGAAAAAGAGTAGGCTTGAGCAATCCAGGGCGGAAACAATGGTGTATGTGCACACCAACCTTCGTCTTATTTATAGGCAGAGACAGGAATGGTTGAAGGGCAAGACAAAGATGTGGGATGTGTTTCCTGATGATATGGGCTTGGACGATAGTGTTGAGTTGGCGTTAGCCAACATGGATCTTAATGACCCAGTGCTAGAGCCAATGACTTTTGATGATGAGTCTCTTGAGGGGTCATCCTCCACAGCAGCGAATGCAGCAGACGCAGGATATCTTGGATTGGGCATAGAGGAGCAGGTTGGAGTAGGGTCAGATGGGTCAGATCAAGATGGCAATGGCAGTGATTGTGATTATGACATGGAGGAGGACATGGACTATTGATAGAGTGATGAGTCGTGGACTTGTGGCTAGTGACGTGGTTCCTACTTATTTTGTATCTTCTTTTTTGTATTTTCCAGTGGCATTCCCTCAATATCTATGTAATACTGAACAGTGAATACATTTTGATTTTGATGACTTTATAGAAAATATGCATTTTATCATTTATGGTTTTAATATCTAAGTTCTTCTAAATTTCAAGTTATTGTTATGGTTTTAATTTTAATTTTAATGACTCGTGAGTCACGAGTCATTGACTTATTGACTAATGACCATGGTTTTAATGACTATTTAGTATTTAGTATTTCTTATGTGCTTGTAGCCTTGAAGTTGTAAGTTGTAAGTTGTAAGTTGTATAATTGTAATTTACTAATGAGAGGGAATTTTGAATTTCAAAATTAAAATTTCAAGAAAGTATAATTGTGTGTGTGTATATATATATATATATATATATATATATATATTTTTAAATATAAATAAAACGTGTCCTTCGTGTCCTGTTTTCGAGGTCACAGTGTCTCGTGTCGAATACTCGTATTTACGTGTCCTCCGTGTCTCGTGTCCTCGTGTCATGTGACTTAGCTTAGATGTGATTTTAGAGCTCTTAATTCACTGTTATGAATAATTTGTCACAGCTATACCAAAACAGAGATAAAATAAGGGTTTAGAGAACAAACCCTAGGCCCAAGGCTTTGTAGATTACTTCCCAAATTGCCCAAAATTTTTCCAATGAAGATATTTCCTGAAAACACAAATTTTTGCCAACTTCTTCCTGCAAAACACACCAAGATTCAGTGCAGAAATTTCAGAGACGAACAGAGGTCAAACTAGGGCTAGAAAAGGCTAGTACTAGGCTTAATAGGGCTAGCATTGGGCTAGGGATGGGCTAGAAGGCCTAGCATCTAGGGTTTGGGGCTAAAGGAGGGCTGAAAAGGGAGCAAAGAGAGGCCAGAAGGGAGAGTGAAGGGCAGAAAAGGCTGAAGGAAGGATGCTGAAGAGAGAGGAGGTTGAATACTGGCCTCCGGGAGACCTGGAAAGGATAACACTGGACCCTAAAGGCTGACGCAAGGCTAGGAGACGTTGACGTTGGCTTTGGAGGAAGTTAATCTGGGCTTAGGAGCCCCAAAACTCAAAACCCTAGCTTCGAAAAAATTAATTTGCTTCAGATCTGAATTTTTCTGCAAACTCTTAAATGGCTAGTCATGCAAAAATTTTGGAGACTAGATATTATCCTCAAGGGCCTAGATCTAGCTTTATTCCACCTTCTTCTACTTGATCTCACCTAGAGAAATGCAGATAAAAATACCCAAAACCCCAATATATACAAAAAATCTTAAAACCCAGAATTCCAACTAGAAAAATAATTCTAAGAATATATTTTACAAATTTATTTACAAAATTTACAAATATCAATGATTTTAAACGGAATTTTGAAAAATATTTTTTTATAGAATTTTCTTTGATAAATGGCTAATAATACTTTGGAAAATAAATGCACGCTACAGCCTTAGCGAAGTTAGATAAACCATTAAAATATCTGAAGTCCAAACAAGGTCAACTTATGCCCACAGTTTGTGAACTTGGAGCCCAAGGACTAGGGAACCTGCAAGGCTGCAAACACTATATATTTTTCTTCAAGAAAGCTTGTTAGACATATGGTGAATAAAATCACCTAAGATAGACCCAAAATCTACCAATAGAATATTCTTATCACCATCTAATGAAAAACAAAATTTAAGCACAATATAGGAAAGCTCGTACCCAGCACATACCACAAATCAAAGAACAATAAACACCATGAACTGCACTCCAAAGTCTTTATTATGATTCCAAAAACGTTCCCAGTGGGACAATAGCGTTACATCAACTTTCCTACAGAATTTTCTTAGCCAAATATCAGATGGCTTTTCACACAAATGACTCTGTAATTTATAGATAAATCCTCCAAGTGGAAAATTAACGGCTAGTTGGCTTGATCCTTGTCAACATAATCGTGGTCGTTGATAAATATTTGATGATCTTTTAATCTCAACCATTGAAAATATTAATTTTGAAATTTTTTTGAATTTCTCATTAAATCCCTTTTTAATAGCTCAAAAATAATTATTTTGAGCTAATTTCCTCATAAATTTGACTTTGACTTAACAACCAAGGTACAAGGGTCCATTTTTTCTTGAAATTTCCAATATTCCCTTGGTGGGGGACCTCCAAAAATTAATTTCTTCGATACCCACGAAATTTTCCACTTGGAGAATTTAATTTCACTAAGACTCTAATTAATTAATTTTTTGGCGTAATTATGATCCTGATTTATGCAAGAACGCAATAGAATAAAAATATAACCATAAATACAGAGATGCAGCGGAAATAACACTTCATTTCATTAATATCAAAGAACTGAAATTTGCTTACAGACAGAATGGAAATAAAACTAGCTAGGGCGCTAGTAGCTATCTCTGAGAAGAGATGTGGCGGCTACAGGCCTCTGAACTCAGTTACAATGAGGCTCGAGGGCCTATTTATTATTGAGAAACAATAGAGAACCCTAAACATCCAAAAACCTAACCCTAGGAGATGAAGCGCCAAAACTATGGGCCCCATTTGGACAAATTGGTGTTTCAACTTCCCAGGGACGTAACTTTGGCATACTATCTCCGTTTGACGCACATGATACATCATTAGAAAGCTCTATCCGAGGACTACAACTTTTGCCACAAATATCATTCCGGAACGGCGCGAAGCCCAAAAAATGTCGTTTAGGGCCTCAAAACAGCTCCGGAAGTTCAAGACCCGAAAAACTGCTAAAAATAGTAAGTTATGCCGAAACTGAAAAACTGAAAGAAACAATGGTGGGGGCCCAAGTGGAATAGGCAGGTGGCCACCAATATCCACCTGGATCAAATTAATTTAATTTTTTCCAAAAAAATTAATTAATTAACACTCGATGGAATTAATAATTTTTCCACCCTCTAATATTTTAACCATGGTGTCTAAGTATGAGGGACCATGCACAAAAATATTTTTTACATAAGATTTTTACATTTCAACCCTCAAAGGGGGAACACCCTTTCGGCTTAGACCCTCAAATTACACACCCAATTCTACGACACAGTATGATCTAGTAGACCAAGTGATTTGTAATAAAATAATTTAGCCAACTAGCTTAAATTACTCTTAAATCACTTTTACATAAGACTCGACTAAAACACTAGGATTCACTAAGACTTTGATGAATAATTCCACCCTTTGGGGTGAGGTTGGAGGGAAAAACTCTGCAACAAATTGGACCCAAAAAATTAACTTTCTTAAAAAATAATTCCTTTTCGCCCCATCGAATTTCTTGTGGGTTTTTCTGCCTTGGAATTGAGTTTGTCAAATACGATTCTTCCTTGGGAAAGATCACCTTCTCCAAAAATTCGTTTTTCCACTTGGACAGAATTTTATTTTCTCTCAATTATAATTTATTGACTATTTTCTAGCTAATTTTTTGTCCTTTTTTGCCAAAAAACCAAAAATAAAAATAATTTGAGGGGATAGACATAATTTCAACCCTCAAAAGATGTCTAAACACAAAGTTGAAGTGTAGAGGCTCTAATTATGAGCACTCTACCCCCTTCAACTTTTACAAACATTTGATTTTACAATTACATCCAAATTATTAAAATTCTGACCAGTTGGAAATTTTAATAATTAAAATAGACTCTTAGACTTAACCAAATTTTTCAACACAAGACATATGATCAAGTATGGTAAAGATACATAGACTCGATAACACTAGGACTCACCTAAGACCTTGTCAATGAGTTCCACCCTAGCTTTGTGGAAGGCAAAGAAAACTTTTACCAGTGGCGAGAGAAGGCTAGACAGCTTAGTTGGAGAAATTCTAGAGGTTGTACGAACTGCGCAGGTCAACAGTGTGAGTTCCAAGTAGGCTGAGTTACCGAGGGGAGAGAATGAGCAGACCAGAGGGAGGTCGAATTGTTGCACAAGGAAGATAATTTCTCTATTGTATTTTTGGCCAAATTATTTGTTGAGGATAGCCAGTGAAGCATCCAGATTATTCTACTCAGATTTTTACTGTTGCATAATAAAATAAACCCTCATCTGTTGCACTGGTTTTCCTTTCGAGGTTTTTCCGAGGACTATTAGTCCAAAAATATTGGTGTCATTTTTATTGTGTGTGTGCATTATTTTCTCAACCTTCAATTTATTTTCTGCAACATATTTTACTTTTGGTGAAGATTGTAATTGTGAGTTTATTGATATTTGTCGTAATAACAAATAAACTGCAAAATAGTTAGGAGATAAATTTCCAGTTAACTGCAATCAAGGAATTTTCACATGTTATCAGAGCAACATTAAAGATCAAATCAGAGGCTTAGAAGCGAGAGGAGAAAATTTGTGCAGCTTCAAAGGGAGATATGGGCATAATTTCTCCAGATCCGCAAAAGCCACCCAGAGGTATGAATTGCATAGGCGGTGGGGTTCGATTTCCAGTTGCAAGTGCAGGAAAAATTCTTGTCGCCTCAAAAACAGAATTTGCAGGCAGTGGATTTGTCTGATAGAGGTTTCCAGTGAGCAGATCAATGAGTTCGTTGAGCAGATCTAGGCACAGAAGTTTTGCAGCGAAGGTTTTCGTTGGAGATTTGTGCAAGTGAAGGAAGAGAAAATCACACTAAGAGAAATTTCCAAAATTTCTCAAAGGGTTTCCATATCTAGTTTTTAGGAGGAAATCCATAATTTCCAAAAGCAAAAGACCATAGCACTTTTTCCAGTCAGCCAATGCGAGCTTCAGAAGCAGCAATACATGTGCTAGTTTCTGAAGGACTTCCGAAAGGTAGAACGAGTTTCCCAGTTGAGGTAGCAGGTAGTGTGAGTGTCAGAGAAGGATATCCAGAGGTAAGCGGAGTAGCAAATTTGTGCATTTTCTGAGTTAGTGTGAGTAGAAGAAGCAAGGTCCTAGGAAGCAGATGGAGATTTCTAGCATATACTTCTCCAGTATTCTCAGAGTTAGAGAAGGTTGATTTATCTGCAAAGAGAGGGTCAAAGAAAACGGATCGAATAGCCATATTACCTAGTTCACAGATCTAAAGCAGTAATTTCACTTCCAGTTACTAGATCTATTTTTCAAAGGAGGTGCAAATAGCTTCAGAGACATAGGAAGGCAACATGTTCATCGAATATAATATTCGGGAGCATTTCTCAACGAGTAGTTTGAATGGAAATATCCATTGCAAGCTACACGAAAAGGGTGCGAGTTTGCAAGAGAGGCCGAGTTGGTTTTGTAGAGGAAACTATGAGTTTCTAGATCGATTTACCAGTTGTAGGAGTGAAATAAAAATTCTCCAGTATTTGATTTTCACAGTTTTTGCAGCTTTCCACAAAAGGTCATGCAAGTTAGCCAGAATGTAGATCTAGACAGTAGATCGATTTCCATTTTCGAAGACAGGTGCCGAACGAAGTGTGGGTTGTCTAGTGCGAGTTGCAAAGCGAAGAAGAAGCCCAGCAAGGGACTAAGCTTGAAAGGAGATAGTGGGGCACTAGATCTAGGAGGAGTATGAGACTCTAGTGTCCCAGAATTGGCAGGGTCCAGTGCAAAAGCAGCAAGGAGATCAGTTATGTTGGAAAATATGGTAGCCATCACTGGTATTTTCATCTGAAAAAGAAATGGTAATTTGAATTTTTAAAATTTGCCTCCAAATATTTTGGGTTGGTTGGGCCCTAAGAGGCACCCATTCGACCCCTAATTGAAGGCTATATAAAGGAGATCATTTCTCCTCATTTGGACACACAATTTGGTCACACATATCTTTGATCCAACAAAATTTTAGGAGGGCCAAAATTTCAGGTGGTGGGTGCAATTCTAGGAGGACCGAAATTTCGGGAACTTGCTTTCTAACATGGCACTTAATCATGATCTTGGTTACTGGTTTGGCTATTATCTTGTTATGGTTATTTATATTGTATTGTTGAATCTAGAACTCTCTCTCTCATAAGTAAAGCGCTTCTAGGTTTTCCACTTGTGGGTTTTTCCCTGGCTGTGTGCCTATTTTTTGTGTCTCTTGTCTCATGGTTTCTTGATATTTATACTGTGATTTTCTACTACTCTTGTATGCTTATGAACAATTTTCTTATCACTGATAATGTTAAATAAAACTAATAATATTTTGATGCCATGAAAAACATGAAAATTATTCTAAGCTATGACCTAGATAAAAATTTCAACAGATTAGTCTGAGTTATTGCAGCGAGATCATCACCTTTTCTGCAAGAGCCCACAATATCACAGTAGTAGTGTAGTGTCAGTGGGTTGCAGTCAGATGACAGTAGCAGAGCTAGTTGCAGTCACTACACGTGAGACAGTTGCAGAGCTATTTGCAATGACACAGGCAGTGCGAGTTCCCCAATTGCAAACAACAAGAGCAACTCTATCCAGAGAGGTTTCTAGTTTTCAGGAGGAGGAAAGGAGGCTAAGTCAAGTCCAACAGATGAAGACAAGGGAGGCAGTGCGAATTGGCCAGTTGTAGAGAGCAAGTCACAGTTCTAGCCAGAAAAAGTCAGTCAGTCTGTGTTGCAGAGGCTGCAGACTGTGTAGCCAAAAGGTGATCTAGAGGAAGGCAAGTAATGTAAGTGAGCAGCAGGAGGCAGAGTTACAACCAGAAAGGGTTTCCGAACGGCGAAGACAGTATTGATTTTCCTGCAGCAAAACTACGCAATCAAGTTCGGCATGCAGACAGGAGTGCAAGTTGTAGAAGAGAGGCTTTGTTGGAAGGAAGAGACATTTACCAGTTCTTATTCATAGGAAGATCAGGAGAGATCAGTTCTCAGTTGCAGTAGTTGCAACAACAACAACAATATGAGTTCATATGCAGCACAAGCAGTGTTGGCAGCAGTGTAGGTAGGCACAGTGCAGTGTCAACATTAGCGCAGATGCAGGTTGGTTCAGCTACAGAGCTAGCGGATGAATCGGGGTACGCGCAGTGACTTGGTGGACAGTGATAGGTTGTTACATATGTCAGACACCAAAATCATGGTACAAAGGGGAGATGTTATGACAGAACATATTTCTCGCTAAGAGGGAGTGTTAGATTTTGTAGCGTTGGACAGGTGTTCTAGTCTCGATTTATGTCTAAGAGACTAACGAACACGAGATCTTCAAAACCCAAAAAAGGTTCCATGAGATAAGCTTGTGAAACACCTTAATTAAATTAATTAGCCAACATTTAAATTTTTTCTAACTTTAACTTAGGAAAACTGGTTAATTAATGGGAATTAATTAAGGAAGATTGAGAATGCTCTAGAGACTCACAAGCATCGAGTCTAAGATGATCTTAGTCATTGATGGGGATCTAATCATGGTTGTTGAAGCTCCAGCGAGAGATTATAAGAGCAAATCAATGGGATGGAGATAGACACACTTGAGATATAGAGGGAATGAGTTCCTTGGGAGATTGAGCTATCCAGTTGAGAGATTTAGCAGGAAGAAAAGTTCTAGCCAGAGAACAAGAATATCAATGATTGAGGGAGCAATAGTAGAGAGTTTTGGAGGATTTTCCAATGTCAGAGAGTCAACAAAAGGGAGGTCAAAATATTTTGTAGTGAAAGTCGTCCAAGTGGTGCGAGTTAGCCAATCGAGGTGGACGAATTGCCAAGAGGAGGTTGGATCAGTTAACAAAGGCCGAAAAGACATTCTGGAAGGCAGAGCGAACTTTTTCCAATGGCAAGAGAAGGCTAGACGACTCAGTTGGAGCAGTTCTAGAGGTCGTACGAACTGCGTAGGCCAATAGTGTGAGTTCCAAGTAAGCCAAGTTGTTGGGGAGAGAGAACGAGCAAGCCAAAGGGAGGAAGAATTGTTGCAGAAGGGATATAATTTCTCCATTCTAATTTTGGCCAGATTATTTTTTGAGGATAGCTAGTGAGGCATCCAGAAAACTGTACTCAGATTTTTGTTGTTGCATAATAAAATAAACCCTCACCTATTGCACCGATTTTCCCCTCGGGGTTTTTCCAGGGACTATTAGTCCAAAAACATTGGTGCCATTTTTGTTGTGTGCGCATTATTTTCTTAGCTTCTAGTATGTTTTCCGCAACATATTTTATTTTTGGTGAAGATTGCAATTGTGAGTTTATCGATATATGTCATAATAAAAAATAAACTGCAAAATACTTGGGAGATAAATTTCCAGTTAATCGCTATCAAATAATTTTCACAAAAACCCCACAAGGGGTAAAACCCAACCAAATTCTTTTTCTATTAGATATTCATCAAATGTTCAGTTGAGATACTATGTACAATAAGTATGAGACACATCATCCAATACATTAGGCCTCCTAGGGAAAACCTAGTAGAAGACAAGTTTACACAAGTCTCCATATCACTGTCACAAGAGTATTGTAGGCATACTGCTATCACTGTTGTCACTGTCATATCAAGGTCAATATCATGAAAAGGTCACTGCCATATCAAAGATCATTGTCACTATCATCCATCAAGTTCACTATTGTACAACAAAGTTACTGTCATATTGATCATTGTCTCACTGTCATATAGATCACTGTCTCACTATCAACAAGTTCATTGTCTCAATATTAGCTAGGGTCATTGTTTCATTGTCTTACTGTCAACAAGATCATTGTCTTACTATCAACAAGGTCACTGCCATGTCAAGGGTACCGCCATACATTAAAGTCACTGTCATGTAGATCTCAAAGGGACTATCATTAATATATTAAGGGCACTGCTATATACATATGCATCAAGGTTAATGTCAACAAAAGTATATTATTACTGTCATCAAAGAGTACTCCACATAGCCATATGCATAGCATCACAGTCATGCATCAAAGTCTAGGGAATATGGATCACAGTTATATGTCCAAGTCACTATGATATGGATTGCTATCTTACATTGAATTGCTCGCCACAAAAATGTATTGCTAACCTCAAAGATACAATGCAAAATGTTGTTGTCATACGATGTCACATAGTATCGAATAGAGATGCCATTGTAAAGTAATACACACTATAGAACAAAGTATAATAGTGATGCTACTATTTATAAATACAAACCAGAACCTCTGAGTATCAATGCATGTGAGATAATGCAAGCCAGAGAGAATAACCATTGCGAGTTACAAGATTACAGTGTGTTGTAAAAGTCAAGTGAGCCTATACAGAGAATAGGAGTGATGTCAGAGTATAGGAGCGATGACACAAATTGTAGGAGTGATACTCGTGCCACAAAGTATAGCGTGAAATTCATACTGCAAAGATAGTGCAAGATCCACGTCACCTATCACAGAGGGTAGAGCAATATTCTTTCACAGATTGTAGTGATATCCATCATAGAGTATAACGATATCCATTATAGAGACATATAGTATAGTGTGAGCCTGCCATAAAGACATATATTATAGTGCGAACCTAAGACAGAACATTCATTACGAGCCATAGATAGATAGGAGTCGCCATAGAAGAATAGCGAACCATCGTAACCACAGAGATAGCAGGCCACCAAAATGCGAGGCACTCTAATCATAGAGATAGCGAGCTACTGAAATATTAATTCGAGCCATTGTAATATGAGCCACAGGGATGTCTAATGCGAGCCTCAGATGTGAGAAATCGAATTCACAATTTTGGAGATTGATCGTTCCTCTTCTTATAGCCTTCCTCAAGATTGAAGGGCGTCCATAGAAGTCAAGCTGACTTGTAATCTTTGGAGGGAAGTTCTTAAATTTGAATTTGCTCAAAAAATATATTAAATATATTTTCCACGTGTCTTTAATGATTGCTTGCCCAAGAAGTTTTATGCCATATTAAATAATAATATCTCCTTCTTCCAATTGAATTCTCTATGGGGCATTTGGTCTTCCTTTGGGGTCTTATGGTTCCTATGGGGAAATTCATCCCATAGTTGCCTCAATTTCCAATACTCCCTCTCAACTAGGGAGGAATTTCCATCTACATCATATGTCTCATCATGTCACATCTCGTCTCGTCTCATCTTATCACATCTCATAAAAGAATAATAAACAACTAACGATTAACGGTTGGGGAGAACGATTTACCACAAGAGTAAAGATCCTCTAAACCCTACATGTCTCTAGGTCATGTTCCATGACCTTCATCTCAGCTGAACAATAATGTCTCAATCTAAAGAAAAAGAATCATCATAAAGGAGATAAATTTGTCACCCTATATCCAATGACAATAGGCAAGATACCACTTACCATGAGACGTAAGGATCACAATTGTCCTATTGTTCGTTGATCTTCCCACCTTGATCCTCAAGAATTAAGTGGTAGAACACTTGCATTATTTAACTTGGGGAGGGTACCTCTACTTACCAGCGATAAGGATCACATACAACCAATTTCCTCCTCACCCATTGGCCAGATGGGAATCCCAACAAGCCTAGCTTGTGGGTGGGATGCATACTGGGATATACTCCGTCAAGTCCCAGACTTGATGGTAGGAGAGGATACCTCTACTTTCCATAAGTGACAAGGATCACACACATCCTACAATGACAATACGCAGGATACTACTTACCATGAAAGGTAAAGATCACATTCTATCCTATTGTCCATAGTTCTCTCAATCCCAAGAGCTCTCAAATTTCATTCCTCTCCTTGGGAGGTCAAATATGGGGGAAGAACATAGCTAAGTGTTCTTGATCCGTCATGACCACTTCCTGGAAGGGTCACATCCATTAGTCCCAGTTACTCTCCGAAGACCAAGAACTTCCATTTCGGCAAAGGCTTGGTGAGAATGTCAACAACTAGCTCATCTACTAAAGCCTCACTACTTCAATTCCACAACAACTCATTGTCAGAGCCTCACTACTCCTTCTACACCTTATCTCGAATATAGTGATATCCAATATCAATATGCTTGGACTAATCATAAAACACAGGATTCTTTCAAAATCAGATCCCATTCATATTATCACAGTATATCACAGTCGTGCCCAACACAAGCTCAAAAAGCTCTCCAAAGAGCTTTCTCAACCACACTGACTTGGAGCTAGTCATGCTAGTAGTAATGTACTCTACCTCTGCTGCACTCAAGGCAATAGACTTCTATATCTGGCTCATCCAAGAAATCATGGCAGGCCCCAAACTAAAACAACAACACCCAGATGCGCTTTTCCTATCAACAACATTTTCAATCTCAGTCAGCATCGATGTGTCCATCAAGTTACCGGCAATGTGTTTCAGTCTATGATTAATAGTTTCAGCCAAGGTTACTTGGAAGCGGGAGTGGGAGCGCGGAGCGAGAGCGGGAGCGAAGCGTGGAGCGCCATTTTTAAAAGTTTCCGGGTCCGGAGCGTTTTCTAGAGCGTTTATATATATATATATATATATATATATATATATATATATATATATATATATATATTTTATATTTTTTATATTTTGATGCATATATGTCAACAAAAACATGTAGAATAATGAATTAGACATAAAAAACATAAAAACATAGATTGAATCATATAACATCAATCATCTAGAAGTTATAATCTTCATCAACCACGCCCACGAGTTGGACGCATACAACATATTGACTCTTGAGTCTCGCAAATCATCAATCTGAAGGTTTCAAGCTTTCAAAATTCAATATATAACATTTATCATCATTGATAATTTGATATATAACATTTATCATCATTGATTTCAAATTTCAATATCTAACATTTATCATCATTGATTTATTGATTTCAAAATTCAATATACATTTATCATCATTGATATATAACATTTATCATCATTGATTCATTGATTTCAAAATTCAATATATAACATTTATCATCATTAGATATTATATAACATTTATCATCATTGATTCATTGATCACCATATAACTTTCATGAAGCATCATATTCATAATTCATTTTGACTTAATAACTTGATAAACATAGTACCAACTGAAAGTTTCTGCACATAAAATTAAAACTGAAGCAGAATTATTAAAATTAAATATATGAAATGGAAAGAGTGAGATTTCCTTTGTTCCGTATAACATAAATAGAAAATAAAAAGTAAATAATAGATATATTTTTATCTGGTGGCCCCTTACCCATACACGAAAGCCTCTCATTTTGTGAGCCACGGAAATCTTTGGTCTTCTAGTACTCCTCGGAGTGTCTGGGCTGTGAAGGTGGGCTGGATGCAACGAGGAACAACGGTGTGATGCTCAGAGGCCTTGCTTGCTTTGCTTATACAGCACCACGCGCCGGTAGATGGTGGGACTGGCCCTGTGTGTGGCGGTGCTGCTAATGCTTCATTCATCATCCCTATAAAGTTCTGCTTCCAATTCTTCCAGATGTAACGTGTCGTCCTCCAAATTATCATCCTCTGGGTTGTTGTCCCAGACTCTGTATGATTGATCCTCATTTGCCCGATCACAATAATGGCTCAACAACCTCAAGTTATAATGCACATAAACCAAGCTTTCAGCTCGGTTTTCATTCAGCCTGTTTCTTCTCACATTGTGTATAAAGCTGTAGGTGCTCCAACACCTCTCTGCAGAAGAAGTGTTCACAACCTGTGAGAGAACCTTTTTAGCCAACTTTGGCAAAAGTCTCATGCCGCCATATGATTCCCACCATGTGAGAGCATCAAATCTGTCCCTGTCTTCCATTGCATGGAAAGAACCAAAGTTAGCAGTGCAACTGAAGTATTTGCCTAATTCAAGGCACAATCTAGCACACTCTTCCCTGTCAGGTACCAATTTGTCCAATGCCTTCATGTACCTCTCTTGTACCTCTGGATCTGTGTGAGGTTTCACCCTAACCCCACCTCTAGGTGCAGGTTGGCCCAACCAAGATGGAGAGTAATATTTTGGCGTAAGGATATATGCCAAAGCATGTAGTGGAACATTGAGTTTATTCCACTGTGCACACACACAGTCATGAATCATAGCATACAAGTTGGGATCATTATCCTTAACAATATCTTTTATTTGCCCCAACATGCTATCCATCTGCTCATAAACCTCTCCAATCACTGGTTTATCAGTATCTGCAAAGCGAATCATGTTATAAATGGGCTTGGTAAAACTCACAATTTCCCTCATGCATGCCCAAAACAGATGGTCAAGGGCGGTCTCCTCCACATGTTCGAAACCTTTCTTGTCAACTATTGTTGCCGCCCTGTCCTTTAATAGCTGCCAGTGTGGGCTTGATACCATTGCAGCCAATGACTCTCTTACCTTCAAAAGGCGCCTGAAGGTGAGGTAATAGCTAGCAAATCTAGTTTTTGCTATTTTCAACAACTCCAATTTAGAGTGAGTACGGAAAAGCCCATGGGTATTGCTATGATTTGTAATAAATTTGATCATTTTTTTACCTCTCTTGTACAAATCACCAAGCCATTTGAATTGAGGTTGTTTGTTTTTTATGATATCATGCATCAAAAGGTTCATTGTGTGAACCAAACACTCAGACCAAAAAATGTTGGGGTATTTATCCTCAATAATTGCTCCTGCTGCCTTACAGTTAGCAGCATTATCAGTGATGACCTGTATGACATTGTATGGCCCAGTCTTTTCAATTATATCAAGTAATGGTTCTACAATGTTAATGTCGGTTTTGAATTTATCTGAATAATCATAAGCTGCCAAGAAGACTGCACCACTAACCGACACAGCCAAAACATTTATCAATGGTTTTCCTTTTACATTGGTCCATCCATCAGAGACAATGGACAGCCCATGCTCATTCCACGAACTTGTCATTCTAGCCAAAGAATTGTTATTTTAGCTCTTTCATGATCAAGACCCACGGTTCTGGCCTTGTCATACCCAGGGCTTTTGTATCCTTTGGGGGCATCATTAATGGCAGAAACCATTTCATGCCAATAAGGTGAGCGAAGAACATTGAATGGCACCCCACATGCATATAGAAACCGGTAAAGTTTTGAATCCACATCATTCCTACACCCTTCGTCTAGGAAATCGGATATGGTTCTACGCCTTAATCCAGTGCCACTGCTTCCAAAACCACTGGCATGGGTGGAAATTGAACTTGTTTGTCCATGATGTGTTGGGCCTGAATCAATGAAACCCCTAGATCTTTTAGATGATCTCTGTAGGGCAACCCCCTCTTCCTTCATATATATCTCTCTCTGTGGTGCTGGCACAAAAGCACAAACTTTGATTCCAAGATTTTTAGTTCCATCCCCTGGCATTATCCCACAAATGTGCCTTCTCAGACGGGTGTATGAACCATGGTATTGTTTATTGCAATGGGGGCAAATAAATTTAGTGGTTCCACCACCTTTCCCTCCTTCCATTCTCTGAACATATTTCCACAAAGGAGTTTGGTCTTGTTTAGTTGGGGAATCTATGTTCTCAGGTTCTCCACTTCCCACTTCCTCCTCAGCATAATCCTCCTCCTCTTCAGGATTTTCTTCAGATCCACCATAACCCTCCTCTTCATCCTCCTCTTCTTTGATTTGCCTCTTTCTTCTAGAACTCTCCAACAACATTATCACAAAGAAAGGAACTAACATGAGGAAAATCCCTAGCCATATAGCCATGATGGAAACAAGTTTCAAGTTTCTAGCCTGCAAAACAAATGGAAAAATGCCAAATGGGAATAGGAAATGTAACATAGGAAAAAAACAATTCATTTTTTAAGTTTTAAATCCAATAAAATGCAACATTCAAGAAAAATTGAATTTTTCATTTTTAAACAATTTAACAATCTACAAATTCATCCTAGAAAATACTAAATTGGATTAGAAGGCCTACCTCTTTCTTGCAATTCTCCTGTTGCCTTGCTCCTTGCTCTCCTTCCTTGGCACTTGCTCTCCTTCAACTCTTGCTCTCGCTCTCTCAACAGTTAACAAACAATAAAAACTAAAATGAAACCCCCCCCCCCTTTTAAACAATTTGATTTTTCCCCTAAAAAAATTTCCAGCGGCGGGAAACGTTTTTTTTTCCGGGGAGCGTTCGGGAGCAAACGCTCCCCGAGCGCTTTCGACATTTAAAAAACACTTCCCCCCCCCCTTTTAAACAATTTGATTTTTCCCCTAAAAAAATTTCCAGCGGCGGGAAACGTTTTTTTTTTCCGGGGAGCGTTCGGGAACAAACGCTCCCCGAGCGCTTTCGAAGTTTAAAAAACGCTCCCGAAGTGTTTTTTAAAAGTCGAAAGCGCTCAGGGAGCATTCGCTTCTGAGCGCTTCCTGAAACGCTCCCGAAAAAACAGGGAGCGTTTTAACAGGTTCGAAAACGCGCTCCCGAAAACGCTCCCCTTAGGAAGCGTTTTCGGGAGCGCGTTTCCGAGCATTTCTGAAACGCTCCCGCACGGAGCGCATTTCGGAAACGGGAGCGAAGGGGGTTTGAAGCTTCCCTGCAACCTAGGTTTCAGCACATATTTAGCAGCAACCCAATATATGTATCTAGGCTCTATTTGGCTCAAGGAACATGCTACAGAGCAAGGATCCATCTAACTTCCTACTCATCATACGATCCATCAAATTTGAATCTGAAGAGGAGTATCTCTCAACTATTTCACTGTGATTCATTATGCCAAGTCTCCGACAGCATACTTCCCTTAACAAGGAAGTCCTCATCACCAATCTCAAGATGTTGATCACCTTAGGCTCAGAGGTCAACTCCCTTTGGCACTGAACACTGAGATGATTTGATCTTGTCATAAATAAATTGTTAGCATATATAAAACCAAACATCAAAGACATACCTTCAATCATGAAGAGTGGATGAAGTCTGCATCAAATATCCATCATTCTGTTGAAAATTAGGCAGCAATGGGACAAATTTCCCATAGAACCAATAAGCCCCAACTTGCAAGCCCTATGGTTCCAATGGAAAATATTATTTTTGGGCAAGCAATATTAAAAGAAACTTTATATATTTAAAATTTGAATTCAATTTGAAACTTCCCTCTTATTATCTAAGTCGGCATAATGTTGGCCTACCCTCAAGAGGCACCTATTCGAATTGGTAAATAACTATAAATATCCCATTGAGTTGATCTCCAAGCAACACTTCGATGGCATCGTGATTTTCGAAGGCTCTATATTTCGCAAGGGTTATGGTCTAAGGAATTTTGCAAGGGCATTTGTTACAGGACTCTACACTTATCTTCTCTACTACAGGATCTCTCTCATGACAAGATTACTCACGCTCTGCTATGAACTATACTCTTGCTCTCTCGCATGACTATACTCTCAAACTTCAGGATTGTGCCATCTCGTATACACTATAGGACTCTTTACAAGCCTATACCTTCGCTCCTTTGTTTCAGGACTCTCTACAAGCCTATACCTTCGCTCCTTTGTTACAGGACTATATTATGCTACAGTTGCTACAGGGCTTCACATTGCTCTCGAACGTTACTCTCACTAGATTGTTGTCTAGCATTGTCTCGCATCTCTGTAATGGCTATTGTCTCGTATTGTCTCGCATCTACATAATGGCTTCAGTCTCACATCGGTATGTTCCGCATCGTATCTTTGTGATATTGTATGTCTCACATGGCCCGCTCAATGGTTTGTATGGCCTACTCATATGGCCCACTGCTCGCATGGCCCGCCGGCTGATTTGTATGGCCCGCTTGTATGGCCCATGACTCGCATGGCTCGCACAAAGGTTTGTATGGCCCACTCGTATGTCCCATGGCTCACATGGCCCGCTCGATGGTTTGTATGGCACGCTCGTATGGCCCATGGATTGCACGGCCAGCCCGATGGTTTGTATGGCCCATGGCTCGTGTGACACGCTAGAATGGATGTGGACTAGAGGGAATGATTAAAAGTGGTAAGTATGGAATATCACAAGCATGTTACATCAATCAAAGCCTCCCCAGTAATGTCCTTCCAATAAACCCTAAGGCCTCATAGGAGGTCACACTAGACTAGTATCAAAGACTAACCACCCAAGTGAAGTGAGGGAACAAGAATACAGTCAAATATCAGTCAATTATCCGAATGACCTCTTGATTTAAATTTTATATTAGTATGTGTAAATTTTCGAAGATATTCTATGCTTGATGTAACTTTACTTTGAACCTGATACCAAATAGCAATCATATAAACATGAAAGTAAAATGCTAATAGAACATACCAATAGATCGATGGAAGACAAGCCAAAAATACACTTAACTTGATCAGCAAAATATATGTGATGTGGTGTGTTACGGCGGTCAAAAAGATGCTTCAACCAGCAAAGTCTCCTCACTGTCAGCCAACCAGAAGTGTCACAGAACCCTCAAGACAGCTCCACAAAAGTCAACCCAAAGTCAACGAAAGTCAACGATGTCCAGTCAACTCTCAACGCAGAACAGCAGCAGTAAAAAGTCAACGTAGCGGGTCAAAGGTCAACATCTAGCCTCAGTTTTTGTGACAAAGAATGTGGACTGCAGAAATCAGAATTTTGATGGAGTTTGAGGTCAAATGGACCAAATGCTGACCAAAGTCAACGCTAGTCAAACCTACGCTGAAACCCTAGACAGATCTTAACAAAAAACCCTAGCTGATGTTCCACACGTGTGAGAAGAGAAGCCTCCAAATGATGATCGAACCAATCAGACACAAGAGAGAAGTGTGGGATGAGTGGATGATGAAAATGACCTCCAAGTTTGTCCAATATCTATCCATCTGTGAGGATGTGTGACACATCTATTGGGGCTCCAAGCCTACATTACAATTCTGGCCAACCTTGCACATAAGTAGAATAAATTCAAAATAAATGTTCTGCTCATCCGATCAAGACGATCTTTAGATCGATCTTGCACCTCTCCGAAAGAGGAATCCAATAAAAATATTGGCATCATCATCTGAGCATTACAACATGGAGTTTGGACCTAGTTGCCCAAAATTTACACTCCCTCTCAACTAGGGAGAACTCCATCCACCTGTGCCATCCAAACATCGTGCGTCATCCCGTCGTAACTTGCTTTGATGGCTTCCTTATTTCAAATGGTGAGTCACAAAGACATCACTCCCAGCTAACCCTAAGTCAGCGCAGAGGTCTGAAACCTCTATAGGACTCAAAGGAGTCTCATACTAACCCTAAGTTAGTTTAACTGACCCGAAGTCAGTTGGAGGTCCGAAACCTCACTAGACTTGATCCCAGATCAATTGGTTGGACACATGCCATCCTAGACATAGAGAGTACAACAATCTCCGATGCGTCCATCAGTCTTGCTATCGATCTCTATCCACATTTCCCATCTCATTGGCCAAGATGAGAGGTACTTCCCATGATTCTGGGACGCCATGGGTAGGATGCATACAAGGCATAGATCAAAGAGAGGTGAACCAACTCAATATCTTCAGGGTGGGGCAGAAGCACACCAACAAGGTTCGGCAAGCCTAGCCTTGTGGTTGCTTATATCTCCAAGAAGCTATCCCCAAAGTCCCCTGGAGATCCCAGAGCTCATCGTCTGACAGGACCCTCAACATAGGTTTGTTCCACGATTCCTAGATTCTCACGGAAGGTTAGGAACTTGACCTTCCCCAAGGGCTTTGTGAGAATATCCACGACCTGCTCATTAGTTCCTATATGATCGAGCCTTACGACACCTCGTTGTACCATATCCCGGATAAAATGGTACCTAATATCAATATGCTTGGATCGATCGTGGAACAAGGGAATCTCTGACAAATGAATCCCCCCCTGGTTATCACAAAGGATAACGGTGGTATGTAGCACATGCCCGAATAGCTCACTGAAGAGCTTTTGCAACCAAATAGCTTCACAGCAGGCCATACATGCTGCAATGTATTCGGCCTCAGCGGTGCTCAAAATCACCGACTTCTGCTTCCTGCTCATCCAATATATTGAAGCAGACCCAAGTGTGAAGCAGCATCTAGATGTGGTCTTGTGATCCACCACACTGCCAACCCAATCAGTATTAGTATATCCACGGAGTCTCAAACTCTCGGTAGTGTATCTCAACCCATGGTCTATCGTGCCCCAGAGAGATATGTCAAGAGTTTCTTGGCACCAACCCAGTGAATGTTATGAGAATCAACCATGTGTTGACTCAAAGTGCTCAGTGCAAAAATGTCTGAACAGGCGTTCACTAAGAACAGCAGGGCTCCTACGAGTTGTCGATACTCGGTAAGATTTGCTAGCACAGGCCCAGCAGCGTTTCCACTCAACTTCTTAACGTTGAGTTCCATCGGTGTCGACACAGACTTACAGTCCACCATTCCAAATCTCTCCAACAGCTTCACAATGTATTTTCCTTGAGAGAGGAAAGTTTCGCCAGGTCTCTGTCAGACCTCCAAGCCTGGGAAGTAATGCATCAGTCCTAGGTCTTTCATCTCGAACTTGGAAGCGAGCTCCCTCTTATATTAATGAATGAGAGGGTCAAAACCTGTCAAGAAGAGATCATCCACATAAAGAACCAGAATGAGAGGCTTTTCTCTATCAACCTTGAAGTAAGGGTTTAGATCAACATTACTTCGAGTGAAGCCCAACTTCATCAAGTAGCTATCTATCCTCTCATGCCAAACCCTGGGGGCTTGCTTCAACCCATTGAGGGCTTTCTTCAACCGGCATACATGAGAGTCTTTATCCTGGACTTCGAACCCCAGAGGTTGCTCCCAATACACCTCTTCCTTTATCGAACCATGCAAAAAAGCGGTCTTCACATCCATCTGATGGAGACTCCATTCCTGCATAGCAGCAAGGGCAATAATAGATCGGATGGTGGTATAGCGGGCCACAGGTGCAAATATATCATCATAGTCTATACCTTCCTTTTAAGAGAAGCCTCGAGCAATGAATCTTGCCTTGAAATTTTCAGCCCTACCATCAAATCCATGCTTGATCTTATAGAGCCATTTTGAGGTGACAACAGCTTTGTCCTCTGGTCTCGGAACCACATCCCAGACATCATTCTTCATAATGGACTCGTACTCTTCGTGCATAGCATCCTTCCAGACTTGATGCTTTATGGCTTCTTCAAAAGATCCAGGCTCAGATTGTACGATTGTACTCATGGCTGCTAGATACCCTTGGTATCTATTCGGCTTCTTGCTTTCACGGAATGTCCCCCTTGGGGCCATATGTCTCTCAGCATCTTCGAGAGTATCTTGGAGCCATGAGAGTCTTCTCTTTATTGAAGGAGGTGGATCAATGGGGTCCATCGGTCCTTCAACATCGGGCATCATCTCATCCTTCGACTCTTCCTGCTTCCCTAATCTTACATCATGGTCTTCCTCAAAGCTCGGAAGATTTATCACTTTAGTGAGGGAAGCATCTTCATCGAAGGTGACATCGTGGCATATCTCCACTTCTCTTTGACCAGGCACATAGACTCTATAAGCCTTCGAAGTTTCACTATAGCCCACAATATTCCCTTCTTCCCAAAAGCATCCATCTTGCTTCTCTTCTCTTTCGGCACATGAAAATAAACGAGACAACCAAAAACTTTAAAACGAGAAACATCAGGTTTCTTACCACAGAAGACATCTTCGGGAGTTTTGGAGTCCAGAGCGGAATGCGGGCATCGATTTTGTATGTACACAACAGTGTTCGCAGCTTCTCCCCATAGAAATTTCAGAAGACCTTGGTCACATAGCATGGCACGGGAAGCTTCCACAATGGTCCTATTCTTTCTTTCAGCAACGCCATTTTGCTCAGGAGTATACACAGTTGTGGTCTCCCTCTTAATGCCAGCTTCTCTGCAAAAGTTATTAAACTCGTTTGCCTCATATTCAGTGCCATTATCGGTCCTCAAGATCTTGATCTTATTTCCTGTTTGATTTTCCACCAAGGCTTTGAAGGTACAAAACCACATGAACACTTCATCCTTCTTCAAGAAATATATCCAGCTCTTGCGAGAGGAGTCATCTATAAACGTCATGTAATAAGAACATCCTACCAAGGATGTCACGAGCAGGATACCAGATAGATCAGAATGTATCAATTACAAGACATCAGATGTCTTTGTGACACTTGAGGGGAAAGGTCCCCTTGTATGCTTTCCTTCGACACAACCCTGACATACATCTTCATGATCATTTTTAAATTCGGGCATCCCTGTCACGACCTTCCTTGCTTCAGGAAGGGCTTTGTAATGAAGGTGTCCAAACCTCCAGTGCCATAATTCGGTTTGATGAATTGTATCACATGTCATAGCCCATAGTGGACTTCCTCCAACATAATAGAGTGTATCAACTCTAAAACCAATCATGAGAGCTTCCTTGAAACTCTTCTTCTAGATGCATACCTTTCCGTCGACGAATGCCACCTTGAAACCTTTGTCTTCCATGGCTGAAATAGACACAAGGTTCTTCTTCAAATTAGGTACGTACAATACATCTTGTAAATGGAGGACTTGACCTTGAGATAAATGGAGGGTCACAGTCCCTGTCCCTTTCACGAGATAGGTGGCATTATCTCCAAGGATAATTTTCATATTAATATCCTTCTCAATCAAATCAGAGAGAGCTTCTTTAAACCCAGTGAGGTGCCTTGAAGCACCACTATCAATCAACCAGACATCCAAGGTGTCAGGTGGAGATGTAGTAGAGAGGGCAGATACAAGAATGAATTCATTTCTTTCATTGTCAACAACATTAGATTATTCATACCTGGAATTTCTTGACCTTTTGAAAGGTTGCCCATTTCCATTACAACCAAAGGGAACCTTCCTCTTTCCTCTGAACCTGTTGTTCCTTTGATTGTCATTCCCCCTGTTGTTGTTGTCATCATCCCCTGGAGAATCCCTTCTATTAGGGCAATCTCTAGCATAGTGGCCAAACTTGTTACATGTGTAACATCTTCCTTTCTTTTCTTTGACCCTTGCTCTTCCATGATTCCTCAGACCACCATTGTTCTTCTTCTTAGCACGAGCGGTGAAGGCAACATTACCTTCATTTTCATATTCCATCATTCTTGTCTCCTCTTGAGTGCATCTCGATAATACTTCATCAAAATCAGGAATCACATTATTATTGAGAATGGTAGTAATGAATACATGCCATTCATAGGGGAGACCTCCAAGTGCAATGAGAACCATTTCTCGATCAGCTATTGTTTCCCCAATGGCGAGAAGGTTATTCCTAATTTTGGTCAACTTCAGAAAATAGGATTGAACGGATTGATCCTTGCCTTTCTTGAGATTCTTCAATTGGTTCTTAAAGAAAAGAACTTGATTTGTATTGCTAGCCCTGAACATATTGACCAACTTATAATACATCTCCTTAGATGTGCCCAACTCAGAGACGTAAGCAATTGTGGATGAAATCTCGGATAATCAGCTTAGCTTTGATTTCCCCTTTTCTATACTTCGATTTTGTGGCAGCAGGTGCAGATGATGGAGGCTCTTGGATTTTACCCTGCACATAGTCCATGACCTCTTGATCTTCCAAGACCAAGTCCAAAGACATCTTCCAGTCATGATAGTCAGACTTGCCAGTCAACTTATCATCAACTTTGAAGCCATTATAATTTGATGTACCCTTGGGTCCTTGACAAATGCTACTTCTTCGGTGATTTCTCTTAACACAAACTTGGGCTTTGTCTTCACCTTAGCTCTGATTCCATGTAAATTTTCAAAGATGTTCTATGCTTGATGCAACTTTACTTTGAACCCGATACCAAATAGCAATCATATAAACATGAAAGTAAAATGCTGATAGAACATACCAATAAATCGACGGAAGACGAGCCAAAAATACACATAACTTGATCAGCAAAATATATGTGATGTGGTGCGTTACAGCGGTCAATAGGATGCTTCAACCAACAAAGTCTCCTCACGGTCAGCCAACCAGAAGTGTCACACAACCCTCGAGACAACTCCACAAAAGTCAACCCAAAGTCAACGAAAGTCAATGTTGTCCAGTCAATGGTCAATGCAAAACAACAGCAATAAAATGTCAACGCAGCAGGTCAAAGGTCAACGTCTAGCCTTGATTTTTGTGCCAAAGAATGCGGACTGCAGAAATTGAATTTTTGGTGGAGTTTAAGGTCAAATGGACCAAGCGTTGACCTAAGTCAACGCTGGTCAAACCTGCGCTGAAACCCTAGACAGATCGAAACAGAAAACCCTAGCTATTGTTCCACACATGTGAGAAGAGAAGCCTCCAAATGATGATCGAACCAATCAAACACAAGAGAGAAGTGTGCGATGAAAATGACCTCCAAGTTTGTCCAATATATATCCATCTGTGAGGGTGTGTGACACATCTGTTGGGGCTCCAAGCCTACATTACAATTCTAGCCGACCTTGCACATAAGTTGAATAAATTCAAAATAAATGTTCTACTCATCCGATCAAGATGATCTTTAGATCGATCTTGCACCTCTCCGAAAGAGGAATCCAATAAAAATATTGGCATCATCATCTGAGCAATACAACATGGAGTTTGGACCTAGTTGCCCAAAATTAACAGTAGGCCCCAAAACAATAAGCAAAAACGCATGAAAATGGTAAAAGTGTTGGAAATGTAACTAGGTTCGGTATTCATGATTATCATTATACTTATAGCAATATGTATTTCATGTAAAAGCAAAAGAAGAAAAAGAAATTATTATTATGATTATTTTTATTTCTAGTCAAAGCATTCTCCTCAAGATTATGGGGTTTATTGAGTCAAAAAAAGAAAATTCACTATGAGTCAAAGAAATGTAATTGAGTCAAAGTCCCATTTGGACTTTTGTAAAGAAAAAAAAATTATTGAGTCAAAAGGGTCAATTTGTCATCCCCAAGACAAAGTCGGCCTAAAGAGGCAGATATTTGACCTATTGGACATGTATAAATACAAGGAGTTCGACCTCATTCACTCACTCATCATCTACATCGATTTTTGTGCCAAGGAAAGAAGAAAAACCAACGAAGTAAAAGGAGTGAAAAGGAGGTCAAAGTAGAGAGAAGAAAAATTGATTTCCGCCCTAGTTCTACTCACACATGTGAATTTGTCTGAGGTACTGCAAGCTCGAAATTTCAGGGGGTCAGCATTACAAGGGCCGAAATTTCAGGGAGGCCAAAATTTCAGGAATTGACCAAATTTCAGAAGTTTGACCAGCGTTGACTTTTATTGGCTTTGAGACTTGTTGAAGAGACTTGAAGGAGGGCTGACTTGGGATCTTTGTGGCAGTCTTATTTTTGGTCTTGGGTCTTGGATATCTCACTTTGATCTGGTTCTATAAGAAGAGGATTTTTGAGTTTTCCCCCTTGTGGGGATTTTCCCTTACTTGAAGCCTAATTTCTTGTGTTCATTGTCTCTTGTTATCTTCATGTTTTGTATTGCTTGATGAAGAGAACATTAAATTAATTAAGAATCCAACAAACGTTCACAAGTAATTATCAAGTTAAGAGAAAACTACACTAATCTGCTAGCATCTAGGTTTCTCAACAAAAAGTCCATGTTGATGGATCACCCACCTTCCTTTAAGGAGGAATGTTGGATGGGAGAAAGAAATCTGACCAGAGTATATATATGTGGGGGGTCCATGGCATCATATCAGGCACTGAGCAATAGGGCTGCTGGCTGGAAGGTTGTCCAAGGAGAAATTTTTCTCCTATGGCTTACCCACTTTTTGGTGAGTAACAGGAACCATAGTATCCATTTCAGGATATAGTCATAAAAATACTCCTCATCAGAATTGTGCTTTATTTCCTAGCTACAATTTTAAAAAGTGCACTTACTAATAAATAAGTATCTTTGAATATTACAAGTTTACATAAAATTCAAAAAAGCTTGATACAAATGAAATTTCTAATGAACCTACCATCCACCCTTGGTTGAATAAAATCTAAACTAACTGTATCACTTTACTGCAATAGAATGGCATCAAAGAGCGTACCAATGCCAACGAGAACAAGCAAAATAGCAAGGATTGCCAGCATAAGATTGTTAACTCCACCTTTTGGGTCAAAAATCAAACCTCCTATGAATGAGACTGCACACAAATTTAACTTGGAATTATTATGAATGAACCATGGTCTGTGTAAGCCTTAACTGAATAAGCATTCAGGAATTAATGAATTACTGGTCCACTTCCTTTGAGAACACCCATATCTGCAAGCACACTGAATTCACTAGCTTCATTAAAAAAATTATGATTTCAGAATGTTTTAAACTCAATTGAATTAATGCATTAATCACTGAATTCCACATCCTTCAAAGAAGTATATTTCTACGCTATTAACCTAATTGTTTTTGCATTCTTTATAATTGATGGCTATTGCCTTTATCCTTCCAATTGACATAATAATGCATTAATCTTTGGACATCAAAAACAAAGTTGTTCTTCAAGTTATAACACACAAAACACACCAGATACGATGTGCTAGCTTAAATTGCATGAAACATTTAGGCTATAACTTCCCATGAAACAACTAGTATGATGGACCCTTTTTTTGAGTTATTCTCTCCTGAACATTTGAGATTATTGAAGACAATTACTAACTTAAACTGACTAGGTTTGTTTACTTGATTTAATTATTTGGGACAAAACATCGCAGGATATAATAGATCACAATTTGCTGCCACCTCTCCCAAAAAAAGAAATATAAAACTTGCGTCTTTTTCTTGAACTGATGTGATAGTATGAATAAGACTCCTATATATGATCAATTTAAGTTCAAACTTATTCATGATCCTCAACAAACTGCAACATTTAAATAAAAATAAAAAATCAATCTAGGCAACATCCCCGGTCAAACTAGGCAACATCCTTTAGCTATTATTCATTTCTTGCACAAATCAACTGATTTTTTTCTATTGAGGATACATCGGGAACAATGCATATGTAAATACATTCAAATTAAGGCTATATCAATATAAGTTGTAGTGTTGAATATCTCTGTTAATTTACCTCCTCCAGGACAATATCAATTTCAATTGGAGAAACATGTCTTCGGCTTTATGATTAACATTTAAAGGTCATCGCAAAAGGAAATATATGATATCAAGTTAAAAGAATCTTGTATGTATAAAATGATATATATTTCTTATTGGCTATCAAATTTAAGCATATAGCCCAATAAAATCTGGAAACAGAGTAGTTGCAATTATTATAAACCAAACAACATAATGAAGTGAAATAACTTCTTGACTGCTTCACAACCCAAGGGCATCTTGGATACTAAGAAGAACAGTCTAGGTTTAAGACTTATCAGAATACCATGGCTCTGTCGAAGAACTCCTATTTAATTTTTTCTGTGGTGTGAGAAAAAAGCACCCCATAAAGATATTATCCGCGAAAATAATTCTTATTATTTAGATTTTTTGTTTCTATGATAAAAATGGGAGTTTATTTAGATTTACTTTTGGAAGCGGCTACTTATGAAATCGATATTCAAGAACATACTGGGATTTGTGATGTGATTGGAAGTGTGAGTAACTTCAAATAATTTGAGTCACTGATTTATGCTAGAATTAGGATTTCTTGGTAGGTAGTTTCTGAAGAGCTATAGTAGAGTTCTAACAGTCCAAGAAATAGTAAAGATTCGCTATGATATCCTTAAGATGTTCCCTCCCAACAATGACAATCACAGTGATTTCCTTATTTTACAAGGAAAAATCATAAATCTCTCTAGAAGAGGATTCAATACATGGGGTGATATGAGGAAAGAGGAGATTTTTTAAAACAAAATCCCTAGATGAGCATGAGCAAGTTAACAAGAAAATTCTAGGATAAACAAAATGTAAAATTCAATAATATAAGACTGACCAGTGTGGAAAAAGTCGGGAAAAAATCGCGACTTTTTCAAAAAATCCTGATTTTTTCCAGACGCCGATAAAATCGGCCGACTTTTTCCGGATTTTTTAAAATTTGAAAAAGTCGCGATAAAATCGTATTATTCCCGATTTTTTCCCGAATCGATTGAAAAAGTCGTGACAGCGATTTTAAAAGGCAGAATTTTCAATTTTTATGTGTTATTTTGATTTGTTTGTCCGCCGCCCGCGTCGCGTTTAACACTGTGGAGCAGTTGTTGTGGAGACTCGACAGTGCAGCAGAGGGTTTAACATTTTATTCACAGTTTGCAACTTTGCGTTGGGAGACTGGAGCTGAAGATTCATCATTCAACACTGTAGCTCGAGCTTGCAGATTGGGAGGTGCCGCCAGGTAAGTTAAAAACATTTGCCATCTTCATAATCGATTTCTGTTGGAGTGTGCAGGCCACTATTGTTGGTCTCCTGGATCCTAACTTGATTCACCATCATGCAATGAGTCATCTACATTCAACGAGTGCAGACCCTAATGAACCAAACATACTAGGCGCACTATAAACAAATACCATACTAGCAAATAAGCATTCATCTATATTTAATAAAGTAGAGATCACGTTGAATATGTAAAGCAACTGTTCAAAAGAAATCATGATGAATAAAATTTAAAATATATCAAGGAAGTATCTATGTCTATAGAAAAAGAAGTTTGTAACAAAAATATTGCATAATAATTGCTTCAGAATATACATCAATGATCAATGTGAAGCCCTTCAGGTGTCCTCGAGCAAGCCATATCAATCATAGTGGATGATCGAATCTTAGATTTTGCTTCTACTCTGACTTCAACCCTCACTGGGTTCCTAAGCCCAGCTCTTGAAAGCTCTTCAACAGTCAACTGCCTCAGTTTGGGACTTGGGTAGCAGAAAAAAGTCTTGTCCGCTGTTGCTTTGGTAAATGGCCTATAATGGATGACAACTGTTTCTGAAAACCCATATCCAATAGTCTATCTGCCTCATCTAAAATAAGAACCTGTTCCAAATAAGCTTTGAAACTTTACCTTCAATTTCATGTTTGACTCCGGAGTCCTAACGCCTTGTTGCAGAAAACAAGAAATTCATTTGATGACTCCTCACCTCCTTGGTCTCTTTGCAACACATTAATACTTAAGTCTTATACCACTAGTATTTTTCATCAACGTTTTCATATCTTTAAAATTTAAATGTCTTCAAAACTTGTGATTTATTTTTCAGAAAATAATAAATATATCCAAATCTTTCTTGGAAAATCAGCATTCCTGTCATCACAATATGCTTGATCTCAACATTCCTGTCATGTCAGTAAGCATTAATTGCAATGGTAATTAAGTTTTAAATTTGTACAACCTCTGTTATTAAGTTTAGAACTCGTTTCTAACTTTCTCCAGCTCCTTTCCTTCAACCTGCAACCTGAACCAACATAATAAATATTAAAATTTAAAATTAATTTAATTAAATTCATCTTGTAAGTTTGTAACCCAGTCAGGACTTAGAAGTTCTAAAATTCTAAGTTGAATCCTAGATTGAATTAAATTTTAAAATTTCAATAGTTCAACTTTCAAGAATCAAAATTCAAATAAAAAAAATTCTAACCCTTGTTTACTATTTAGTGATTTTAATTTATGTGATGGGCAATTTTTAATTTTTTTTTAATTTTTGTTTCAATGTTTTGTGCCCAGGTTCAAAGTTCAAACATCAAAAAGTTTCAAACAAAATGCCAAGGAATTTGGATCCTTTCTGGCAGTATGGTGAACCTGATCCTTTACCCGGAACTGGAGGACTCAATAGAATGTATTTGTCTTGCAAGTTGTGTGGAAAACATATGTCAGGGGGTATCGCCAGATTAAAATGCCATACAGGGAAAATTCCAGGGCAAAATGTAGAACTTTGCCCAAATCCGGGTCCAGAAATGATCCGACGGACCATTAAAGCCTTGATGGAAAAAGAAGATGGCAAAGACACCAGGGCAGTAATGAAAAGGCAACTTGTAGGGAGCTCAAGACTGGGGGTAAGTGAGAGTGCTTCTTCTGCTTCAGCATCACCTTCCAGTTCCAACCCCTCAGCTTTTTCATCCTTTTTTGTCCCTAGAACGACACCCGATGCACAACCTGGCATCAAATCAGCAATTAAAAAAAAGGAAAAGGCAGAAGCTGACAGGTTGGTGAGTAGATGTCTTCTATGGAGTGATGTTCCTTTCAACATTGCCAAGACAAACCCATTCTACCAACCTATGTTTGATGTTGTTGCTGTTGTTGGCCCGGGGTACAAAGCCCCTACCTTTGCACAATTGAGAGGGCCTCTTCTTCAAGAGGAAAAGAATGATTGCACTGCTAGACTGGAGGAGTTTAGGGCATCTTGGGAACACACTGGATGCACAGTCATGTCAGATGGTTGGACTGACCAAAAGGGTAGGACCCTTCTTAACTTCTTGGTTAGTTGTCCCAAGGGGACAATGTTTATGAAATCTGTTGACGCATCTTCACACATTAAAGATGCGCGTTTATTATGTGAGTTCTTGGACATCTTCATTCAGGAAATAGGCCCACAGAATGTTGTCCAAGTCATAACGGACAACGCTGCAAATTATGTTGCAGCTGGCAGGTTGCTGATGGAGAGGTATCCTACCCTGTTTTGGACACCTTGTGCTACTCATTGTATTGACTTGATGTTGGAGGATATAGGTAAGATTCCTATGGTGAGACATATTGTTGAATCATCCAAGAGCATAACAAAATTTATTTACAATCATGCATCTGTGCTTAGCTTGATGAGAAGATTCACCAACAACAAAGACTTGGTGCGTCCTGCGATAACACGCTTTGCCACTACTTTCATATCTCTTCAGTCTCTGTTGAATTCTATGTGGGACGTGAAGAGCATGTTTCTTTCACAGGATTGGCATGAGTTATCTATTAGCCGCAAACCAGAGGGAGAGGGCATATGCAGACTTGTTTCATATGATCAGGAGTTTTGGGCAGGAGTAGAGGAGGTGTGTGCCATTTCAGAACCTTTGGTAAGGGTTCTTCGGTTGGTTGATGGAGAGAAGCCCGCAATGGGCTACTTTTATGAGGCCATGGATAGGGCCAAAGAAGCCATTCGTGCTTATTATGCAGATAAGGGAGATGAGGGGTTAGAGAAACAACAGGTCATATGGAGAGTGATTGATAACCGATGGAACAATACCCTCCATCGCCCCATTCATGTTGCAGGTATCTACTTCAACCCCGCATTTTCTTACTCCTGTGGTTTCAGATTTGATGCCAAGGTGATGGATGGATTCTTCACATGTGTTGAGAGGATGGTGGTATCTGAGCAAGAACGTGAATAAATTTCCAAAGAAATGGAAATATATAGGATGGCTGGTGGCACATTTGGTTTTACCATGGCTATTAAGAGTAGGACGACCAAAATGCCAGGTAAGCTTCAGTTTGTTTCAAGTTTCAACTTTCAAATTTAATAATTCATTGTCTCTTCATAATTTTTGCTTCTCATTTTTATTTTAACTTGTAGATGCTTGGTGGACAAGCTATGGTGGTAGAGTACTCCATCTCCAAAAGCTTGCCATCCGAGTGCTCAGCCAGACATGCAGTTCCTCTGGGTGTGAGCGCAATTGGAGTGTCTTTGACAAAATACATAGCAAAAAGCGCAACAGGTAAAAAAATTTCAAATTAAATTTTTGAAATAATTTGATTATTTTTACTATATAAATTTTCTAAGTAATAATTTATAATCTATGACCCTTTTACAGATTGGAATCCCAACGCCTCAATGACATGGTGTATGTCTACTACAATCTTCGATTGTGGATGAGACAAATTCAGAAAACTCCTGATATGGATGCCATTTCATTAGACAATATTGATACCACTGCTGCATGGAGGGTCGAGACTGAGAGGCCGGTCATGGAATCGACCCCTGATTGGTTAGATGTGGATCCAGAGGCATTAGTGCCAGAGGAGGAAGCAGATGCACAGTAGGAGTAGCCAGTGGTAGAGGAGGAGGAGCAGAGTCAGGAGGCAGAGCAGGAGGAGGATGTGGAGGAGGAGGTGACACCATCTAGGCTGGGCAGTAGCAGTGGCAGCGTCAGTGGCAGAGCACAGAGGCCACCTATTTTTTTTGCTTCTAGAGGACGACTGGGTCCATCTGTATTCCGAGGGGCAGAGCCTTCTTCCTCTAGAGGAAAAGGCAAAGCCATTCCCTATTCCCGTAAAAGGGGCAGGGGATCTTCATCTTAGTGATTTACTTTATGACATGGAGATGACTCATGATATACATTATTATATTTTTTGTTGATATTTTGACTCTTGAGACTGAGACTCAAGATTCAGGACTCGATTCACTATTTTGATATGTGATGTAGCACTAGACTTCATATACATATTATATATTAGCTTTATTTACATGTTTATGTGGAAATGCATTTATTTGATGTTGTGGATACTTTAGATGCTAAAAAAATTGAAAAAATTTGAATAATTTTGTATTTTTTTAATTTTGCCGACTTTTTCAAAAAAGTCCCGACTTTGCCGACTTTTTCAACTTTTTTACCCTTGCCAATTTAATCCCGACTTCGACTTTTTCCACATTGAGACTGACACCTAGGATTTAAACACACTATTAGAATATGATATCACGAGGATCTTAAGGTTGAAAATCAATGTATCAGAACCAAACCATCGACCAAACCAATCAACCCCCCGAACCAGGAACCTGTCAAAACTGGACTAGAACTGGTAAAAAAACGAACCAAAAAATCAATCAACCAAAAACACAAAATATTCAATTTTTTAAGATAAACATATATATTCATGTGCATCTATACGAGTCCAAACCATTTATGCACAAATAAGCAAAAAAACTTAATTATATAGCATCTAAGGGTGCACATAACCAAAATAGCACCAAGTGCAATCCATCTTTAAGCTGAAAATACATCAAAAAACATGACTTAGATGACCTCTAACATCCAACAGATGTCATGCTACAACAAATACCTAAATACCATCAAAATCATGGCTTATATTGGGATCTTCGTCATCAATATCACCCTCTAAGCATTAAAATAAGATAGAAAAAGACTGGCATGTCAAGTCAAGTTTTTTGTTTGAGTGACGGGTACATTTTTGTAATATCCCGTTTTGAATACTTCGCTAAAAATAGTAGGTATTTTAATATGAAAAATTTATTCCATAAAATACATGCAAAACCCCATAAATTTGCAGAGCAATATATTTAAATTAGCAATAAAACTTGCGAACACAAAGCAACATCAAAAAAATGGCAACAATAAACTCGGCTTAATTTATTATATTATAGGAGCAAGATTACATGTCAATACTATAGTTGAGATAATAGCTGAGAAGACCTCCAAATATTCTGCTGCAATGCTAACCCGATCTCCAAACTGTAACTGAAAATATCACCCAAATGGGAGCTCTATGTGACCCCCACTCCATTGCACAAAATTGCTCTTGCCAATTTTCTCTCCAAAATATCCACTGAAGCACTGTGAGATTCATGGGAGAAACCTCCTCAAGAGTGTTGGGTTTTCGTCCAACACACAATAGAAAACCTGAGGGTTTCTGCCCTGGGCTATAGAAGTTGGGAACTAGGTTATTCGGACCTCACTAAAGACAACATGCATAAATCTGAGAGTCCTCCAATGGTCTCCTCTTCCTCTTTTATAGATCTGATGAACCCCTCTAGAAGCTTTCATTTTATTATTATTTTAAATCACTTAGTACATTTTCCCTCCTTTTATTTTAATTAAAATACCTTTTTAATTTGGGAAAATGGTAAATCAACTCCCATTCCTCCTCAGGCCACTGAAAGTCACTTCCCACCATCTCATCCTTTAGATCTTCTCGTTCCAGTTCCAACGAGTCATTACACTAAGGTGTTTCATCAAGTATTCCTCCCAGAATGCCACCATAAGCATAATTAATCGAGTTAGGCTCCATAATAACCCTATTTTCTAAAAGTTGTCAGAATGCATCGGAACAAAAGGCAAGTTGTGTGGATGATCGAATATGCCAAGAGAATGCCATAAGATCCCAAAGAAACTCCTCAAAACCCCATAAATCCCCTCCAGATGATCCTAGACCCATTGATGGATTAAACCTGCTCTTGTGACCTAGCTGCCTCCAACCATGAAAGCCCATCCTAACCATGCCATAAGGGAAACCAAAAAAAGTAACATGACAAATCCTCTTGCACCAAGATTGCTTGCCCTCAAGTAATCCATATTTGTCAACCAACCTGGTGGTCTTGTGCAACTGAGAATGGATACCTGGATCCCATGCAAACCATTAGGTGATACCATGCCTCCGTGCCACCCAACCATGAATAGATCCCTTAATGCCCGGATCCCAGACTAAACTATGACTCGTCCTGCAATCAATAGATCCCCCTGGATCCCAATGCCACCATGGCCAATCATCAACACCCCTATCCCATGGCTCCAATTGTGCTCTGTCTCTGGTTGTAGATGTTGTTCCATCAACCAAATACCAACTCATCACTTCTCTCCAATCCAACCCCTGACAAAAACCAATTCCAATCCTACTTCGTTGATGTTGGGCTGGAATGCTGAAGAGTTGTCGGCCTGCATCCCACTTCCAACTAAAAAATGTAGTATCCCTCACATCTAAGGGCTCCTGCTGCACTATGTCCTTGACTAAAAATATCACTCCATAAGTAGGGTACTGACTCATGATCTCCCGCCAATCCAGCTCGTGGGTAGAATCTAATGCATGGACACTTGTGTATAGAGCAAGTCTACTAGGTAGATGCTAGTCCAAGCTCAACTCCTATCGCTCCAACAGATCAACCAACAAGGAAAACTTTACCCCTCTCTCTCGAAAGGATAAAGGTAGGAAAATGATGTTACAAGCCCTATTTATGTACTCCTCGAGAGGGTTGCCTCCAGTAAATATTGCAACCCTATTGGTTGCCTATGTATCTGCATCCTCCTCATCAATGGTTAGCCCGAAGGATGGTTGCTCATCCTCCTCCATCATGGGCTCAACATGAACCACTAGCTGACCCTCCACAAATGGCCCATCACGCACACTGTGCGTATCATCCTCCTCATCTAACTCATGCCCCACCATACGCTGCTCATGTTGAATCACCATGGGTGACACATCTCCCTAAATGTCTCTCATGGGGTCTATCGACTGCCCATCATACACCTCTGTAAAACATGGTAGCATGTCATGGTTGTTGTCAACACCACCACCTGTCTGCTCATGCTCCTCAAAGGTACCCTCGTAAAAACCCATGGAATCTACGATAGATGGAGAATCTTCATCTGGAAAGTCAGAAGGAATCTCCTCCTGATCTCCCCCTGTCATCTCCTTAGTGCTACTCAAGCATGAGTGCTTTGGCGACAAAGTTTCCTTGCAAATGAAGCAAAGACCCTTCCTTCTCGGCTCATTTTTGCTACATGTTCGGATCTTTATGTAGAAATTTCTGAATCTTATACTTTATGCAGAAATTGTTACTGTTAATCCGGTTATGCTCCTCCTACTTATGGAAGTTATTAACTGAATAATTTCAAATTAAAATCTAAGCAAAACACATAACAGATCTCTACCAATCCAGATCTAGAATAAGCACATGCACACATTGACAAAGTGACACAGTTATTTCTGGACAAATAGTCCCCGGAAAAACCCAATGTGGGAAAACCGGTCTCTAGCTGCTGGAGGGTTCTATTATTAAGAATATTTTTGAATACACAAATCTGGGTTCCAGATCTGGACAACCCGACAGAGAAAATACTAGATCTACAGCTCACTGGTTGATCTAGGGCCAAAATAATGACTGATCCACACCCTCAAATGGGATTTACAAAACTCAGCCAAGACTAGAGCCTAGAAACCCCAGCGCTACCCCTGAAAGACTCTGCGTCAGCCTCTGAAGTCCTCCAAACCCTCAGCGCTGCTCCAGAAGGGACTTCGTTACCCCAAACTAGGTGATGCAGTCACTACGCTGCCCCTGAAGGGTTTCTGCGTAACCCTTGAGGGTTTCCTGTTGAAAATCACGCTGTCCTTGGAGGGACTATGTTGTCCTTGTTGCTGCTACTACCTTCTTATGCACTGCCCTTGAGCTGATCTCTGCCTCTTGTGTATTCTAGACCCCGGAATCAGATCATCCCCTTGGTCTAAATTCCCCTCTCTGCAACTGAAACACTTTTGAGTATTCCTAGCAAACCCTGCCCTAGAATCTCATCTTAGCTTCAGTGCTCTACCTCTATGTGTTTACAAATGACCCCAAGCCTTTCCCTTATACTTTTCTCGTTGACAAATCAACAGCCATGATCAAATCTTGAATCAATGGCTAAGATTAAAAGAAAGCTTGATCCGTGTGACTTAAGACAATTTCATCACATGTTTAATTAAATTCACTTTAATTATTTAAGTTCTCTATGTTTTAACATAGGAAATACATTAAAATAGTTAATTAATTTCATATCTCCTAAACCAGATGAAATTTCCCAAATCAATTTCTGAGTCTTGTAGATCAAGTGTACTCTAGTCCCTCCACAAAATTTGAGAGCTAGAGCACAACTGATGCTACCCCAAATACACAAAATCTCAACACTCCCTCTTAGCATCAAGGGTGTGCTCTAGCAATACATCACACTATGCATTACATGACTTTGAGTATTGGTTCTATGTTGTTGAAGCTTGGCCTGCTGCCACTCAACTTTGCACTGCTGCTGCCATTCTATATTGTAGCCCATGACTCCGCCACTGCCACTGCAACTCCCTCTCAATATGTTGCATCTGTGCTGCTCATAGCACTGCCACAACTGATCTGTTGCACTACAACTTCAGTTGTTGAGAGAAACAACTGAATCTCTTGCCCAATCTTTGACAAACAATTCAGATGGGCTGCATTCTCATCACTGAAGCTCCATAAGCTACAGATCTATGCTGGCATCTAAAGAATGATGCACAACTACAGCTCTTCCTGCGTAATCAAACTCCCTCTACACTACTAAAGTCACATCAGTTCCTTGTGCTGAAATCTATCACGTTGCTGTTGCACTGCACTGTCCCTCTAAAGCTATCTGCGCTACTGCAGCGCTGCACTGCGTAAGCAGCACTACTCTGCGCTGTTGAAGTCACATCAGCCTCTGCGCTGCTGCTTCTTTGCTTTGCGCTGCTCCTCCTAGCCTTCAGATCTGCCTCATCTGTGATCTATGCACCCACTGCTCCACTTGTCCTGCTATTCTCTCAAGGTTGTCGTAGCTCTCTTGTGATCCAAGAGATGAGCTGCTCAAGGATCCCGCCTTCCTTCCATGTAGCTCCTCTATATGTCCATGTCACCCCACCTTCGTGGTTCATGAGCACTCATGGCTGCATCATCTTCTGACCCATCATCTGCCACAACTGCTTTGGAAGCAGATGCTTCCTCGTCCTTCTTCTTCTGAAGACAATGGCTGGAAAAACGTCCCATTTCACCACACTGGAAGCACTTGATCTTTGAAAGATCCTTCTTCTTCTTTGGCTGCTTCTTTGATGCCAAGGTTGCATCTTGTTCATCTTCCTTCTTCAATTTGCTCAATCCTGGGTTGTGCTGCCTCTTGGTGAACCTATGGACTTCTTCTTGACGCAAAATTGACCACAAGTTGTCCCAATCTGGGAGGTCCGCTCTGCCCAAGATACTTTGGACAAAGGTTTCCCACTCATCCATGACTACATTGAGGGCAGTCCTAACTATCACAGCATCATCCACCATTGCACCTGTTACAGTTAGTTGATCTCTGATTGACTGCAGTCTGAAGAGGAAGTGCTCCATGTCTTCTCCCTTGGTCATCATGAATGACCTCATTTGGGTCTCCAACAACATTTGTCTTTGGACAGACTTTCCCTCATACAGGGAAGTCAAGGCCTTCCATATCTCATTAGTTGTCTTCTTCTCAGCTATGTGTGGTACAATATTTTCCTTGATATTATCCATGATTAGCCGCTTGGCATGCCCAACAGCTTCCTTATGCTTCCGAAGGAGATCTGCATCTGTCGATGTGGCCAGAGTCTGCTCTGCATGGTCTCTTAGATTATATGCCTCAAGGACAATCAGGATCCTTGCCTTCCACACTAAAAAGTTGGAGAGGCCATCCAGCCTATCCTGATCACGCAGTCCATGAGGAGCCATCTGCTCAGAATGTGTCGGAACTTCCTTTTCTCTTTGCTAGAGAAATGGATCTAAGGCCCTTGGTGAAACAGGTGCCTTCTGCTCCCACTGACACTTGATTTCCCTCCTTGGAAATCTACCAAATCAACTATGATTCAGCTTCTTCTTTGATCCTCTGATCAAACTTTAAGTTTCCTTTGGCAAGAAACTTCCTGAGAAACTGATCTCCTCCTAATCTTTATCACTTGCCCTAAGGCTAAAACATCTGAAAACTTCAGAATTTTAACCCCACCAGCTCTTCTAAATTTCTGCAGCTTTTCTGCAATCTTTTCTAGATCTGATAGATTCAGATCTGAATCACACTGGCTGGCTTCAAACCAAACCAGCATTGTTTCTGAGCTGCCTCTGCGCAGTAATTGCGTGGGCTTGCTAGGACACAGAGCATGACAGCGTCACCTTTCCCTCTGCGTGAATCTGCCTCTGAAAACTGTGTTGTCCCTTCAAATCTGCATTTTTGCTACTTTTCCAGCTGCTTCCTACAACTAGAACCTTCAATCTCTTCAGCTGGTGACCCTCCTAGATCCGCAATTGCTCTGATATCATGTAGAAATTTATGAATCTTATACTTTATGCAGAAATTATTACTGTTAATCCAGTTATGCTCCTCCTACTTATGCAACTTATTAACTGAATAAATTCAAGTTAAAATCGAAGCAAAACACATAACAGATCTCTTCCAATCTTGATCTAGGATAAGCACATGCACACATTGACAAAGTGACACAATTATTTCTGGACAAATAGTCCCTAGAAAAACCCAATGTGGGAAAACCAGTCTCTGGCTGCTGGAGGGTTCTATTATTAAAAATATTTTTGAATACACAAATCTAGATAACCCGACAGAGAAAATACTAGATCTACAACTCACTGACTGATCTAGGGCCAAAATAATGACTGATCCACACCCTCAAACGAGATTTACAGAACTCAGCGAAGATTAGGGCTTAGAAACCCCAGCGCTGCCCCTAAAAGGCTCTGCGTCAGCCTCTGAAGACCCTGAAAGGGTCCGCGTCAGCCTCTGAAGTCCTCCAAACCCTGAGCGTTGCTCCGGAAGGGACTGCGTTACCCCAGACTGGGTGACGCAGTCACTACGCTGCCCCTGAAGGGTTTCTGCATAACCTCTGAGGGTTTCCTGCTGAAAATCACGCTGTCCTTAGAGGGACTGCGCTGTCTTTGCTGTTGTTGTTGCCTTCTTCTGTGCTGTCCTTGAGTTGATCTCTGCCTCTTGTGTATTCTAGACCCCGGAATCAGATCATCCCCTTGGTCTAAATTCCCCTCTCTGCAGCTGAAACACTTCTGAGTATTCCTAGCAAACCCAGTCCTAGAATCTCAGCGTAGCTTCAGTGCTCTACCTCTGTGTGTTTGCAAATGACTCCAAGTCTTTCCTTTATACTTTTCTCGTTGACAAATCAACGGCCATGATCAAATCTTGAATCAATGGCTAAGATTAAAAGAAAGCTTGATCTGTGTGACTTAAGACAATTTCATCACATGTTTAATTAAATTCACTTTAATTATTTAAGTTCTCTATGTTTTAACTTAGGAAATACATTAAAATAATTAATTAATTTAATATCTCCTAAACCAGATGAAATTTCCCAAATCAATTTTTGGGTCTTGTAGATCAAGTGTAGTCTAGTCCCTCCACAAAATTTGGGAGCTAGAGCACAACAAATGCTATCCCAAATACACAAAATCTCAACACGTTATATCCTGCATCGTCATCAACTACTCCTAGGTTAGTTGCCTTCTGAAGTATCTTGCGTTTTACTCAACCACCCCTTTGGTTGGCTCATAGGCCGCTGGTGAGACAACCTTTGTCTTCCTCCAAATGGCTAACAATTATTTTTGCAGTGGTTTGTGAATGACATCACCTTCAACTAGTAATGAAGATAAGATATCTTGCATGTTCACTTTTACCTCCTCAGGGTGATGCTCTCTAATGTCATCCTGCTCTAGATCAAGCATGACTACATAGGATCTAATTTTGGCAATGTTGCCTAGGATCACGAGCCTTCACAATAGATCAACTACTGAAGAGACAAATTTCTTGAGTCCGCTAATGATGAAACCCTCCAAGAATGTGTCCACGGCCTCCCTTCAAACAATAGCTATATGGCCACTTGGCAACTGAGACAATAGCGACAACCAAATAGAACATTCGACCTCCCTGAGAATCGAAGTTTTGGAGATGATTGAAGGTAGATTCATTATAGAATTCCCTTTGATGCTCAAATATGAATTATCAGCCTTGGTAACCTTCACTATTAAGTTGCAAATGTTTGCTATGTGCAAATGAGGAAGTGGATCTACCTGGAAATGAGCATGGATAGCCACAATTTGTTAACTTTCAGCATGGACCAACCCAGCCTTGCATTGTTGCTTCTCCCAACGTGTCTAGTTGTGGAAGGACTCACGGTTCTTCCTTACATGCACAACATGGAGGAAACTGTTGAGATTTTGTGTATTTGGGGTAGCATCAGTTGTGTTTTAGCTCCCAAATTTTGTGGAGGGACTTGAGTACACTTGATCTACAAGACCCTGAAATTGATTTGGGAAATTTCATCTGGTTTAGGAGATATTAAATTAATTAATTATTTTAATGTATTTCCTAGGTTAAAACTTTGGGAACTTACATAATTAAAGTGAATTTAATTAAACATGTGATGAAATTGCCTTAAGTCACATGGATCAAGCTTTCTTTTAATCTTAGCCATTGATTCAAGATCTGATCATGGTCGTTGGTTTCCCAACTAGAAAAGTACAAAGGAAAGGCTTGGGGTCATTTGTAAAGACACACAGAGGTACAGCATTGAAGCTAAGCTGAGATTCTAGGGCGAGTTTGTTAAGAATTCTCAGAAGTGTTTTAGCTGCAAAGAGGGGAATTTAGGCCAAGAAGATGATCTGATCCCAGGGTCTAAAATCAGCAAGAAGCAGAGATCAACTCAGAGAAGCAACGCAGAGAAGCAGGATGGTAGCAACTTGTGCTACGCAGGTGCTGCGTAATCCCTCAAGGACAGCATAATTGTTGTAGGAAATCCTCAAGGGTTATGCAGAGACCCTAAGGGGCAGTGTAAGGCCTGCGTCACCCAGTCTGGGGTAATGCAGACCTTTCCGGAGCAGCGCTAAGGTTCAGAGGGGCTTCAGAGGCTGACGTAGAATCTTCAGGGGCAGCACTGGGGTTTCTAGGCCCTAATTTTGGCTAAGTTCTGCAATTTCCATTTGAGGGTGTGGATCAGTCATTATTTTGACCCTAGATAAGCCAGTGAGCTGTAGATCTATTATTTCTCTGTCGGGATTTCCAAATCTGGAACCCATGCTTATTGCATTCAAAAAATTCTTAAATATAAAACCCTCCAACAGCCAAAAGACCAGTTTCCCACATTGGGTTTTTCTGAGGACTATTTGTCCTGAAATAACTGTCACTTTATCAATGTGTGCATGAAATTGTTCTAGATCTGGATTGGTGGAGATCTGTTATGTGTTTTTCTTCGATTTTAACTTGAATTTATTCATTTAATAACTTGTCTAAGTAGGAGGAGCATAACCAAATTATCAGTAAATAATTTATGCATAAAGTGTAAAGATTCAGAAATTTCCACATGGCATCAGAAGAATTGCAGATCTAGGAGGGTCACCGGCAAGAATCTGAAGGTTCTAGCCGCAGGAAGCAGTTGGAAAAGCGGCAGAAATGCAAATCTGAAAGAACAACGTAGTTTTCAGAGACATGTTCACGCAGAGGGAAGGGTGACGATGTCTAACGCTATCTCCTAGCAAGCCCATGCAATTACTGTGCAGAGGCAGCTCAGAAACAACGTTGGATTGGTTTGAAGCCAGCCACTGTTATTCAAACCTGAATCTGTCAGATCCAGAAAAGACTGAAGAAAAGCTGCAGAAATTCAGAAGGTGCTGGTGGGGTTAAATTTTTGAAGTTTTCATATTTTTAGCCTAAGCACAAGCGACAAAGAGTGGGAGGAGATTAGCTTCTCAGAAAGTTTCTAGCCAAAGAAACTTGTAGTTTGATCAGAGGATCAAAGAGAGTCGAATCATTGTTGATTTGGCAGATTTCCAAGGAGGGAAATCAATTGTCAGAGGGAGCAGAAGGTCCCTGTTTCACCAAGGCCCTTAGATCCATTTCTCTAGCAAAGAGAAAAGGATGTTTTGACACATTATGAACAGATGGCTCCTCATGGATTGCGTGATCAGGTCATGCTGGATGGCCTCTCAAACTTTTCAGTTTGGAAGGCAAGGATCCTAAGAGTCCTTAAGACATACAATCTTAAAGACCATGCAGAGCAAACTCTGGCCACACCGACAGATCCGGATCTCCTTCGGAAGCATAAAGAGGTTGTTGGGCATGCCAAGCGACTGATTATGGATGGAATTAAGGACCATATTGTACCACACTTAGCTGAGAAGAAGACAGCTAATGAGATGTGGAAGGCCTTGATCTCCCTATATGAGGGAAAATCTGTCCAAAAAAACATGTTGTTGGAGACATAGATGAGGTCATTCATGATGGCCAAGGGAGAAGACATGGAGCATTTCCTCTTCAAACTGTAGTTGATCAGAGATCACTTGACTGCAACTAGTGCTAAGGTGGAAGACGATGTGATGGTTAGGACTGCCCTAAATGCAGTCACGGATGAGTGGAAAACCTTTGTCGAAAGTATCTTGGGCAGAGCGGACCTCCCAAATTGGGACAGCTTGTGGTCAGTTTTGTGTCAAGAATATTTCCACAGATTCACCAAGAAGCAGTATAGCTCTGGTTCGAGCAAAGTGAAGAAGGAAGATGAGGAAGATGCATCCTTGACATCGAAGAAGCAGCGAAAGAAGAAGAAGGATCTCTCAAAGATCAAGTGCTTCCAGTGTGGTGAAATGAGACATTTTGACATCAATTGTCCTCAGAAGAAAAAGGACAAGGAAGCATCTTCTTCCAAAGCTGTTGTGGCAGATGATGGGTCAAAAGATGATGCAGCCATGAGTGCTCATGAACCACGGAGGTGGGGTGACATGGATATGTAGAGGAGCTACATAGAAGTAAGGCGGGATCCTTGAGCAGCTCATCTCTTGGATCACATGCGAGCTACGACAACCTTAAGACAGTAGCGGGACAAGTGGAGCAGTGGGTGCATAGATCACAAATGAAGCAGAGGCAGATCTGAAGTCTGGGAGGAGCAGCGCAGAGCAAAGCAGCAGCAGCGCATAGGCTGATGTGACTTCAGCAGAGCTACTTACGCAGTGAAGAGCTGCAGCAGCGCAGAAGGCTTCAAAGGGACAACACAGTGCAGCAGTAGCATGAAAGATTTCAGCACAAGGGGCTGATGTGACTTCAGTAGTGCAGAGGGAGTCTACTTACGCAGTGCAGAGTTGTAGTTGTGCATCATCCTTCAAATGCCAGCACAGATCTGCAGCCTAGGGAGCTTCAGTGATGAGGATGCAGCCCATCTAACTTGTCTGTCAAAGATTGGGCAGGAGATTCAGTTGTTTCTCTCAACAACTGAAGTTGCAGTGCAGTGGATCAGCAGTGGCAATGCTATGAACAGCAAAGATGCAGCATTTTGTGAGGGAGCTACAGTACAGAATGGCAGCAACAGTGCAGAGTTGAGTGGCAGCAGGCCAAGCATCAGCAGCACACAACCAGTGCCCAAAATCATACAATGCATAAGTGTGATATATTGCTAGAGCAGACCTTTGATACTAAGAGGGAGTGTTGAGATTTTATGTATTTGGGGTAGTATCAGTTGTGCTCTAGCTCCCAAATTTTGTGGAGGGACTAGAGTACACTTGATCTACAAGACCCAGAAATTGATTTGGGAAATTTCATCTGGTTTAGGAGATATTAAATTAATTAATTATTTTAATGTATTTCCTAAGTTAAAACTTAGGGAACTTAAATAATTAAAAGTGAATTTAATTAAACATGTGATGAAATTGTCTTAAATCACACGAGATCAAACTTTCATTTAATCTTAGCCATTGATTCAAAATCTAATCATGATCGTTGGTTTCTGCAGAAAGTATAAGGAAAGGCTTGGTTCATTTGTAGGACATAGAGGCAAAGCACGGAAGCTAAGGTACGAGATTCTAGGGTGGGTTTGCTAGGGAATTCTCGGAAGACTTTAGGCTGAGAGAGGGGAATTTAGGCTAAGGGGTGATACATTCCCAAGGTCTAGAATCGACAAGAGCGGAGATCGGCTCGAGAGCGGCGCAAAGAAGCGGGGAGGAAACGACAACTTATTATACCAGCGGTGTTGCGCAATCCCTCAAGGACAAGCGTATTGTTGCAAGAAACCCTCAAGGTTACGGAGACTACTGAGGGCAGCGTAGATGCGTCCTGATGCAGGCTTGTGATTTTCGGAGTAGCGCTAACGTTTAGAGGGGCTTCAGAGGCTGACACAAAAGCTTCAGGGGCAACACTAGGGTTTCTAGGCCCTAATTTTGGTTGAGTTCTGTAAATCCCATTTGAAGGTGTGGATCAGTAATTGTTTTGGCCCTAGATAAGACAGTGAGCTGTAGATCTATTATTTCTCTGTCGGGTTTTCCAGATCTGGAACCCAAGCTTCTTGTATTTAGAAAATTCTTAATAATAAAACCCTCCAGCAGCCAGAAGATCGGTTTTCCCGCATTGGGTTTTTCCGGGGACTATTTGTCCAAAAATAACTGTGACACTTTGTCAATGTGTGCATGAACTTGTTCTAGATCTGGATTGGTGGAGATCTGTTATGTGTTTTGCTTCGATTTTAAATTTAATTTATTCAGTTAATAACTTGTCTAAGTAGGAGGAGCATAACCAGATTAACAGTAAATAATTTCTGCATAAAGTGTAAAGATTCAAAAATTTCCACAGAAACAAATGTGTACGCTCAACCCACAACCTCAACACTCTATTTCTAAGATACGCCGGCCACAACTTGTGCTCAAGGAAAATGATGATGCCGCTCATGGACAGAGGGGAAACATGTTTCTTCAAGCCTTTAAACTCCACTCCATAATAGCTCAATAACACACAGGCCCTCTTTAACACAACTCGACTCCCACAATGGTGACACGCACTAGTAGTTCAGACATGAAAATCCATGCCACTAAGCAAGGAACTCGACTTTCTCTTGGTGTCCAAATCTTGTCGTCTTGTAGGCAGAATTTTGATTTCAAATAATCATAGTGCATATAGCCCCCTTGACTGTGGAAACTCGACTTATTTGTTGCCAGAGGGAGCTTGTGTCGTAATGGTTCCAACTCGTGCTTTCGGCTAAAACGATTATGTAGTCACTGCCTTTTATGCTTTACACCCCCCATAAAGCCACGAATTCATTTATGAGAATAATCTATCTCTCCTGTGTTTAATATTGTGCACACGATCCTGGAACAACTATGTGATTGGATTCATAAATTCGTTCCCAGAATGATGGAGAAATCTCCTCCAACTTGCTCGGAAGACGAACTTCAGTTTTGTGCAGACATGCGGCAGATTGAATTTTTTTAAGCATGGACCATTGTCACAAAATTTTCGAAGCTTATTGAACAGTTAAACCCATCGCTCCAAATAATTAATATTTTACAACCCGTTTTAAAATAATACCCCTTGCCTCATAAAATGCAATTTTAATACAACCCCTTTTGACTTTATACTTTATGCATCCACGAAATCGGCCCTTTGGTAAAAAAAAATCTGGTTATCATATAATAATTTTCCCAAGAATTAATGTTCATGCAACAATCTTACTAAAATTTTGTCGCATGTTTAATAAGAAAAAGATGTTGAGCACCTTTCAACATATCCTCAATTTCCTCAATTTGCTATAGGAACTTGTTTACTATGGAAAATTTATTCCAAAAAATACATGCAAAACCCCATAAATTTGCAGAGCAATATATTTAAATTAGCAATAAAACTTGTGAACACACAGTAACACCAAAAAAATGGCGACAATAAACTTAGCTTTATTTATTATATTATAGGAGCAAGATTACATGCCAATAATATAGCTGAGATAATAGCTGAGAAGACCTCTAAGTATTCTGCTGCAATGCTAACTCGACCTCGAAAATGTAACTGAAAATATCGCCCAAATGGGAGCTCTATGTGACCCCCGCTCCAATGGACAAAATTGTTGCTATTGATTTGCTCTCCAAAATATCCACTGAAGCACCGTAAGATTCCTAAGTGAAACCTCCTCAAGAGTGTTGGATTCCCAAATGAAGTTGGTGTTGATTTTTGTAGCATCGGAAAGTGATCTAAGTCTCAAATTTGGTGAGGAGGCTTAGACACTAGTTCCAAAGAACCTAGAAACCGTTTGTGAAAATTTCACTCGGTTCATGTTTTATTAAAATAATTAATTATTTTAATGGAGACCCTAAGTCTAAACTTAGGGAAATTAAATAATTAATGGGTATTAATAAAACAGAGTGTGAATCTTCTAGAGAACGAAGATCTAGTCAAGTTTTAATCTTAGCCATTGATTAGACTTCTAATCTAGGTCGTTGATTCGTCAATGAGAAGATTATAAAAAAAGGCTCGAGGGCCATTTGGAAAGTAAGCCGAGCAAATACTCAATAACCCGAGGGAATCCGATTCTTCAGAATTTAGAATTCGATTTCAGAGGGAGAGTTGTAGGGCGGAGGAAGAGGTGGGTTCAGCATCAGTCAGAGCTCAAGGAAGAAGGATGCAGAGCAGTAGAGGGGCAGCACAGAGAGGCAGCATAGCTGGGACGTAGTCCTCACGCAGTCCCTGCGCAGAGGATCACGAAGAGGTGACACAGTGGAGGCCAAAGAACCTTGTGGGTGTTAGAATTTCTCCGAAGGTTGGGAGAAATTTATCTCAGGTGTTTTCTTGGAAGTTTCTTAGTTATTCTGCCAGTCATTCCTTATAGAGAGATTGTTGCTAAAGATTAATAAATAAACCCTCATCTATTGCAACAGTTTTCCCGCATTGGTTTTTTTCGAGGACAATTGTCCAAAGAGTTCTGAGTTGATGTGATTGTTTCTTGTGCATATATTTCACTGTTATTTTCTCTATGAAATTATGTGATAACTACAACAGAATTTATTTTAATGTTTACTAAAGAGTTTTGTAAATAACTTATTGTGAAGAATAAGTAGGAGAAATAAATCAATTACTGCAGTAGAATTTCAGATTTGAAATTTTCACATGGTATGAGAGCGAAGCTCAGGTAACAAGTGTGGAGATTCTAGAATGGAACGTAGTCTTGATGCTGCTGGAGCAGCAACTCGAAAGGGTTCACACAGTTCTCCTGAGAAAGAGGAAAGCTTGAAAGAAACAATGGATCATGACATCTTTGTATTGGCTTCCAGATTGGAAGAAGAGTTCGCTTGCTTCTCAAGCTATGCTTCATCAGAGGTTTGGTATGTTGATAGCGAAACTTCTACACATATGATGGGAATACGAGAATGTTTTTCGAGCTACCAAGAAGAACAAATGAACTTCAAAATCACCACGGGAAATAAGGTGAAATGTACCCCTGTTGGAAGAGGTACCGTAGATTTTCAAACTGAAGCAGGGGATCGCCATCGGGCCACCAATGTGCTGCGTGTGCCAATATTGGGGATGAACTTGCTCTCCGTATCTCAGCTACAAAACAAAGGCTACGACTTATACTTCATTGGCAAGAAGGTATATGTAAAACACCTGAGTTGGAACAAAAGGCCCAAATTGGAGTCAGGAGCAATAAACTGTATAAGCTACAACTTGAATCTCCAATGGCACTGACAGGCAACAATGGTGAGAAGGATTTGAATGAGCTATGGCACAGAAGGACGGGGCACTTACACCATGGGGCTCGAAGAATTCTCAAAAAGACCGTCACAAGAGTTCCAAAGTTGAGCACCAAACGGGATGATGTTTGCAGAGGGTGCGTACTAGGCAAGTATGCCAAAGCGGCTTACTCCAGAAGCAGCAGTAGGGCTAAGAGTGTCTCAGGACTAATACACTTAGACATTTGCAGAACAATGTCCACCAGAGCTCTTAGTGGTGTCGAATACTTCGTCACCTTAATTGATGACCATTCGAGGAAAACTTGGATCTACTTTCTAAAGACCAAGGATGAGGTCTTTGATCGATTCAAAGAGTTTAAGGCTCTGGTTGAGAATCTGACAAGAAAGACGATAAAAATATTGCATTCATATAAAGGTGGAGAATACATTCATAAAGACTTCACTGAGTTCTGCGCAAGGGAAGGCATCAAAAGAGAATGGACAGTTCCATATAATCTGAAGCAAAATGGGGTTGCAAAGAGGAAAAATAGAACTATTGTTGAAGCAGCAAGGGCAATGTTGTATGATCAAGATATGCCTGAATTTCTATGGACAGAAGCATGCAGTATAGGCGTGTATGTTCAAAACGGGATTCCTCACAAGGCATTAGGTAAGATTACACTGGAGAGTGTCTTCACTGGCAGAAATCCAGAAGTGAGTCATTTCATGATCTTTGGTAGTTTAGCATACTACCATATACCCGAAGAAAAGAGGAAGAAATTGGATCAGACTACAGAAAAGGGATATCTGGTAGGATATAGCGAGAATGTTAAGGCATATAGAATCTACATTCCTAGCAATAGGAAGATTGTAGTATGGCGGGATGTAAAGTTCATGGAGGACAGAGCTTTTAGGAAATATCGGGAGATGCCTTCCGAAACGCAGTTAGAGGATGATCCATTGGTCCAGCCTCTTCGCCCAGCTGAAACTAGCACCAATGCTTCTCCAAGGCATGAGAATCCTGAAGTATTACCTCAGGAAGAGGAGCAAGAAGATCCACCCACTACCAGCAAAAGAGCGAGTCAAGAATTGCAACAGATTCTAAGAGATGCAGAGGAGTTTGTAGGAGCTCCTAGAAACGAGAAGAGGCAGTGTAGACAACCTGGCATGTACCAAGCCTTGGTGGCTCAAGTTGGAGAACCCTCTAGTTTCCAAGAGGCAGCTCAACATCAGGTATGGATAGATGCAATGGTAGAAGAGTACAGTTCCATCATGACCAATGAGGTCTGGGAAGTGGTACCTAGACCTCAGGACAAATTAGTTGTAGGTTCGAGATGGATCTACAAGATCAAATATGTTGCAGATGGCAGCGTGGAGAAATACAAATCCAGGTTCGTGGCTAAGGGGTATGCTCAAAAGGAAGGGATAGACCTTCACCCTGATAGCCAAATGTACCTCTATCATATCTGTGATATCCCTTGCAGCACAAATGGGGTGGGAGATTCACCAAAGGGATGTCAAGACTGCTTTCTTTAATGGGATGATAGAAGAAGAAGTATATATTGTGCAACCAAAGGACTTTGAGATGCATGAGCATAAGACTCATGTATGCAAGCTTAAGAAAGCCTTTTATGGGCTTAAACAAGCACCTAGAGCTTGGTACGGTCGGATTGATGGTTACCTACAGAAGATGGGATTCGTCAAGAGTGACGCAGATCCTAATCTTTACTATCTGACAATAGGGAGTGAGCCTTTGATTCTGGTATTGTATGTAGATGACCTATTCCTGACAGGTTCATCTAGGCTCATCAAGGATTGCAAGGAGAACCTAGCCACAGAATTCGACATGAAGGATTTGGGATTGATGCATTATTTTCTGGGGTTGGAAGTTTGGCAGCTGAAGGGTGAAATCTTCCTTGGACAAGGGAGGTATTGTTAAATTTAGATAACCATGATGTTCTATGATTGATGCACTTTTACTTCAATCTTGCTTAGGCCCGATACAAAAAAAGATCACATTAACATGAAAGTAAAATGCTGACAGAACACAATAATAGATCAATAGAAGAAAAACCAAATATAGATCAGATTTACAATTCCTTTTGTCCAGCAAAGATATGAGATATTGTTGCGTTACGACAATCAACAAGATACTTCAACCAGCAAAGTCTTTCTCGGTCAGCCAATCTTCCATGTGTCACACCCACAGCCCTCAAAGACAGCACATCACAAGTCAACGCTAGTCAACCCAAACTCAACGCAACGCAGCAGATTAGGGCTTCGATCAAACAGCCCGAAATTCCTCGATTTTAGTGCCCAGCAATACGGCCTCCTAAAATCAGATTTTTGGCAGAAGTTGGAGGTCAAACGACCAAGGGTTGACCATGGTCAACATTGGTCAATGCTGCAGGCAAAGGCCCTAAACAGATCTGCAGAAAACAGCAGTTATGCTCCACACGTGTGAGGTGAAAAAGGCCTCCAAAGGCTATCGAATCAATCAGATCACAATGAGAGAATGCGTGATGAGTTGACAATGAAATGACCTCCAAGTCTCTCCAATTTATATCCATCAATGAGGGTGTGTGACACATCTATTAAGCATGTGAGCCTACATTAAAAATCTCGCTGACCTTGCACATGTGGAAATAAATTCAAAATAAATGTTTTGCTCATCCAATCAAGATGATCTTTAGATCAATCTTGCACCTCTCCGAAAAAGGAATCCAACAAAAACATGACCATCGTCATATGAGCAATGCAACATGGAGTTTGGGCCTAGTTGCCCAAAATTAACACTCCCTCTCAACTAGGGAGAACTCCATCTGTCCACAAGTGTCATCCATCAGTACCATCATGTACTTTCACCAAACGTCGTGCGTCATCTTGTCGTAACTTGCTTTGCTGGCTCTTTCTCAGATAGAACAAAAGGTGAGTCACAAAGACATCACACTCAGCTGACCCGAAGTCAGCTTAGAGGTAAAAACCTTTCTTGGACTCAAAAAGAGTCTCATACTAACCCGATGTTAATGTACCGACCAAAGTCAGTTTACAGGCAAGAACCTCATCATACTTGATCCCAGATCAAGGTGTTGGACACGTGCCATCCTAGACATAGAGGGTACGACAATCTATGATGTGTCCATCGGTCTTTCTATTGGTCTCTATCCACATTTTTCACCTCATTGGCCAAATGAGAGGTACTTCCCATGAGTCTGAAACTCCATGGGTAGGATGCGTGTGGGGCACAGATCAAAGAGAGGCAAAACAACTCAATATCATAACGGTGGGGCCAAAAAACAACAAGGTTCGGCAAGCCTAGCCCGTATGTGCTTATAGCTCCAAGAATCTACCCCCAATCCCCCTGGAGCTCCTAGAGCTCATAGTCCAACTCAATCAGGACCCTCAGAATAGGGTCTTTCAGCAATTCCAAGCTTCTCACGGAAAGTTAGGAACTTGACCTTCCCCAGGAGCTTCGTGAGAATATCTGCGACCTGCTCATCAATTCCTATATGATCGAGCCTTACGACGCCTCACTATACCATATCCCGGATAAAGTGGATCGATCATGGAACACGGGATTCTCAGAAAGACGAATCCCACTCCGATTATCACAAAGGATAATGGTAGTATCTAGCATATGCCCAAACAGCTCACTGAAGAGCTTCCGCAAACAAACAGCTTCACAACAGGCCATACATGCTGCAATGTATTCGGCCTCAGCAGTGCTCAAAGCCATCGACTTCTTCTTCATGCTCATCCAAGATATCGAAGCAGAACCCAAGGTGAAGCAGCATCCAAATGTGCTCTTGCGATCCACCACACTGCCAACCCAATCAACATCAGTATATCCATGGAGTCTCAAACTCCCAACAGTGTATCTCAGCCCATGGTTGATTGTGCCCCGAAGATATCTCAACAGATTCTTGGCACCAATCCAGTGAATGTGATGAGGATCAACCATATGTTGACTCAAAGTGTTCACTGCAAAACATACGTCCGGACGGGAGTTCACTAAGAACATCAGGGCCCCCACGAATCGTCAATACTCGGTAGGATTTGCTAGCACGGGCCCAACAGTGTTTCCACTCAGCTTCTTAAAGTTGAGTTCCATCGGTGTCGACACGGACTTACTGTCCACCATACCAAATCTCTCTAGCAGCTTCATGACATATTTTCCTTGAGAAAGGAAAATCTCATCTGGCCTCTACCAAACCTCCAAGCCTAGGAAGTAGTGCATCAGTCCTAGGCCTTTCATCTCAAACTCGAAAGTTATCTCCCTCTTACACTGATGAATAAGAGGGTCAACAACTGTCAGGAAGAGATCGTCCACATAGAGAACCAAAATGAGAGGCCTTTCTCTATCAACCTTAAAATAAAGGTTCAGATCAGCGTTACTTCGAGTGAAGCCCAACTTCATCAAGTAGCTATCTATCCTCGTACCAAGCCCTGGGGGCTTGCTTCAACCCATAGAGGACTTTCTTAAACCTGCATACATTGGTGTCTCCATCTTGGACTTCGAACCCCAGAGGTTTCTCCACATACGCCTCTTCCTTTATAGAACCATGCAGAAAAGTGATATTCACATCCATCTGATGGAGACTCCATCCTTGTGTTGCAGCAAGGGCAATAATAGATCGGATGGTGGTGCAGCGGGCCACAAGTGCAAATATATCATCATAGTTTATGCCATCTTTTGAGAGAAGCCTCGAGCAACAAATCTTGCCTTGTACTTTTCAGAACTTCCATCAGATCCATGCTTGATCTTATAGAGCCATTTCAAGGTGACAACAGATTTGTCCTCCAGTCTCGAGACCACTTCCCAGACATCATTTTTCATAATGGACTCATATTCTTCGTACATAGCATCCTTCCTAACTTGATGCTTTACAGCTTCTTCAAATGATCCAGGCTCAGATTGTACTATCATACTCATGGCTACTAGATACTCTTGGTATCTCTTCGGCTTCTTGCTTTCACGGAATGTCCCCCTTGGGGCAATATGTCTCTCGGCATCTGCGAGAGTATCCCAGAGCCATGAGGGTCTTCTCTTATTTGAAGGAGGTGGATCAATGGGATCCATAGGTCCTTCAACATCAAGCATCAGGTCATCCTTCGGCTCTTCCTGCTTCCCTTCTTCTTCATCTTTTATGTCTTCCTTAGAGCTAGGCAGATTTCTCACTTTCTTGAGGGCAACATCTTCATCGAAGGTGACATCGTGGCATATCTCCACTTCTCTTTGACCAGGCATATAGATTCTATATGCCTTCGAAGTTTCATTGTAGCCCACAAACATTCCCTTCTTTCTAGAAGCATCCAACTTGCTTCTCTTTTTTTTCGGCACATGAAAGAAAACAGGACAACCAAAAACACTAAAATGAGAAACATCAGGTTTCTTACTAGAGAAGACTTCTTCAGGAGTTTTGGAGTCAAGAGCGGAATGTGAGCATCTATTTTGAACATACACAACAGTGTTTGCAGCTTCTCCCCATAGAAACTTCGGAAGACCTTGGTCACATAGCATGGCGCGGGCAGCTTCCACAATGGTCCTGTTCTTTCGTTCAACAACACCATTTTGCTCAAGAGAGTACGCAGTTGTGGTCTCCCTCTTAATGCCATCTTCTCTACAAAAGTCATTAAACTCATTTGACTCATACTCGGTCCCATTGTCAGTCCTCAAAACTTTGATTTTCTTGGTTTGATTTTCCACCAAGGCCTTGAAGGTACGAAACCATTTGAATGCTTTGTCCTTCTTCTTCAAAAAATATATCCAGGTCTTGTGGGAGAAGTCATCTGTAAAAGTCATGTAATAGGAACATCCTCCCAAGGATGTCACAGGAAGCATACCAAATAAGTCATAATGTATCAACTACAAGATATCAGTTGTATTTGTGACACACTTGAGGGGAATGGTCCCCTTTTATGCTTCCCTTCGACACAACCCTAACATATACCTTCATGATCATCTCTAAATTCGGGCATCCCTGTCACCACCTTCCTTGCTTTAGGAAGGGCTTTGTAATGAAGGTGTGCAAACCGCTGGTGCCATAACTCTGTTTGAAGAGTTATATCACATGTCATAGCCCCCAATGGACTTCCTCCAACCTGGTAGAGTGTATCAACTCTAAAACCAATAGAAAGAGCTTCCTTGAAGTTCTTCTTCCAGATAAGTACCTTTCCATCAACGAATGCCACCTTGAACCCTTTGTCTTCCATTGCCGAAATGGAGACAAGGTTCCTTTTCAGATCAGGTACATACAATACATCTTGTAATCGGAGGACTTGACCTTGAGAAATATGGAGGATCACAGTCCCTATCCCTTTCACGGGATAGGTGGCATTATCTCCAAGGATAATTTCCAGATTAGTATCCTTCTCAAACAAATCAAAAAGGGCTTCTTTATAACTAGTGAGGTGCCTTGAAGCACCACTTTCAATCAACCGGACATCCAGGGTGTCGAGTGGAGATGCAGCAGAGAGGATAGATACATCAACAACATTAGACTCATCGTACCTGGAATTTATTGACCTCTTGAAAGGTTGCCCATTTCCACTACGATCAGAGGAAGCCTTCCTTTTTCCTTGGAACCTGTTGTTCCTGCCATTCCTTCTCGAGTTGTTGTTGTCATCATCCCTGGGAGAGTCCCTTCTATTAGGGCACTCTCTTGCATAGTGACCAGACTTGTTACAACTGTAACATCTTCCCTTCCTTCCTTTGGGCCCCGCTCTACCATGGTTTTGATTTCTCGGGCCACCATGGTTCTTCTTCTTTGCATGAGCAATGAAGGCAGTAGGGTCACTTCCATTACCATTACAGGCATACTCCGTCATTCTTGTTTCCTCTTCAGTGCATCTCGTCAATATTTCATCAAAATCAGGAATCACATTATTATTAAGAATATTGGTATTGAATACATGCCAATCACGGGGGAGACCTCCAAGTGCAATAAGAACCATCTCTCGATCAGATATTGCTTCCCCAATAGCTAGGAGGTTATTCCTGATTTCAGTGAGCCTCATAAAATAGGATTGAATAGATTCATCCTTACCCTTCTTGATATTCTTCAATTGATCCTTGAAGAAGAGGATTTGATTAGCATTGCTAGCCCTGAACATGCTCACCAGCTTATCATACATCTCCTTAGATGCCTTCAGCTTAGAAATGTAAGCAACCAAGTGCTTATGAACAGAATCCTAGATAATCATCTTTGCTTTGATTTCCCCTTTCTATGCTTTGTCTTCGTGGCAGCAGCTGCATTTGATGGAGGCTCTTGAATCTTCCCCTGCACATAGTCCATGACATCTTGTTCTTCTAGCACCAAATCCAAGGACATCTCAGGTGTTTTCTTGGAAGTTTCTCAATTATTCTACCAACCATTCCTTGTAAAGAGATTGTTGTCGAAGCTTAATAAATAAACGCTCATCTGTTGCATCGGTTTTCCCGCATTGGGTTTTTCCGGTGACAATTGTCCAAAAATAACTGTGTTGATATGATTGTTTCTTGTGCATATATTTCACTATTATTTTCTCTATGAAATTATGTGATAACTACAATAGAATTTATGTTAATGTTTACTGAAGAGTTTTGTAAATAACTTATTGTGAAGAATAAGTAGGAGAAATAAATCAATAACTGCAGTAGAATTTCATATTTGAAATTTTCACAGTTGGGTCATCCATTATAAGGTACATTAACCATTTTTGTAATAAAGTGCTTTCATTCAATTGTTAAGGGCATTCTATTATGGATAAGAAGTTGAATTGGATGGTAGACTTCTTTAGGTTGTATTCTTGTTCCAGTGCTTCACCTTGGTGGTTATCCCATACCCTTAGTCTAGTGTGACCCTCCTTGAGGCCTTTCTTTCGAAAATTGTTAAGTATGGATTACCATAGACACAAAACATCAATCAGTGATTCTTATTTGTGCCCCTAGTCTAATGTGACCTTCCATGAGAACTTTCTTTCCATTGTCCCTACTTGAGGCCTTTATTTCCACTGTCTAAGAGGGGCACAAATAGGAAGCATTGATTAATGTTGTGTGTCCATGGTAATCCATACTTAACACTTTCCATTTGTCACATATATCCACATCCCAATCTTCAGGTTGATTTCTATCTGTCACGAATATTGTCTACTCGTTTTTCTCATTCTTGAGTAAAGGCCTAGAAACTTTCCCCTAAGAGGTTGATGCAGCAAAGAGAAAAGAAAAAGCATGAGCCATAATGATAAAATGCAAAAAAAGGGCTAAGATATAATAAAGTATGTGGACAAAAGCTCGGCTTGAGCACTCTCTCCCTCATTAGCCCTCACCTTGTTACTAGCTAATGCATTGAGCAATCAAATTGAAGGTAACCTTGATATCCCAACCCAATAAGCAATAAATCGCTTTGTATTTAGCAGGTAATTGATGCATAAGTAAAATATTGTAGCCCAAGCTATAAGAAAAAGAAAATGATTAAATAAAAAGGCAAATAAGCGGGTGGTATTTAGCAGGTAATCGATGCATAAGTAAAATATTATAGCCCAAGCTATGTAAGAAAAAGAAAATGATTAAATAAAAAGGCAAATAACTGGGTGGTAAAAATAGGTCGGAGTAAAGGCGTAATTTAGGATCCCACGATTGCTCCCTCTTCACATTATAAAGCTCAAGAATCATGGAATTTCATCGACAATACAAATATGGTGGCATTCTCGATGAAGTAAACGCCCACCAAGCCACTAACCACTTGCACCTACCAATTGATGGATCAGCCTAAGAATTGTTCCTCCCCTTCGGGTTGGAAGCACCTAGTTGTGCCTTTGGATAACCCTCCCATATCTAAGCATGGTAACTTGTTTACAAACCCTAGTCTAGGAAGACATTTTAAGATAATTCTTGTGTGAAGTATTGTGGTGCCTTTTACATTAGATATGGCCCAGTATGATACTCTTATGGTTATTTTACCTATGGTGATGATCTCACTTGATATTAAGGGTATGTTGCAAATTATTTCTCTCAAGTACAATTGTCATACCTTGAGGTGTTTACATCCAAACCCAAAACATCCTCAAGGATCCCTTTGGTGTGAAGAACAAAGGGAGGTGGCATCATGCCATGCACTGAACCAAGTCAATAAATTTGTTAAATATTTGGCACGCTCCTCATACCATCCGACTTCATCACATAGCGCAGCCGTGTTAATGAAGCAGAGCAACATTCTGATAGGCTCAAAGGCACAGGTCCCGGAGGAAGCAGACCCCCCGAAATTGCATATGTCATCAAGGGGGCCAACCAATCAGAGTTGTTCTGGGGGTACACTCTTACCTTCACGACGCTCTCCCAACCCGTCGAAACCTGTGGTGGGGGCCACTCGCTCAAGTCCATGGTAAGCAATGACGCGGTACGGTAATTTTGCGGAGTAGAATACTCCATGAACTTGACACATGCCTTCCACCTTTCCAATTCCATCCCACTAATCAGAGCATGACACGTGTCAACGTGCTGATGTCATCCTGGCATCAGCCCTCCAGTTGTCCCATTACGGCCTAAAAAGCCTGCTCCCTCCACATTTTTCGCCCGACCGTTGTCTTTCACTGTCTATGTCGCTACCAATTAGGAGCCCAGGCAAACTCTCAAACAAACCACCAATCATCATGCAAGCCTCACTCCACATGTCGTTTTCATCCAGCAGGAACTTTGTCAGTTCGGAGTTTTATTTTTGTTTATAGTTTAATCTCTTCACTTTAAACATGAAAAAGTCAACCCCCAAAACCCTGCAACCACGAGAGGTCGGGACCACCTTTGGTCATGACCCTCATATGGACGCCCAGGCTAAAATCCGCGACCCCATTTACCCTTTTAATGTGGCAACAGAGCGTCAAGAGTTAATGGGATACAAATGGCGGGGAGAAGATTTTTTAGGGTAGTGAACTCAGGGTTATACTACTAAATGACCCCTTCCATCCACCATTTTCCCAAATTCATCTCCTCACTCGTCGAGGCCTACATTGAACAGAAGGGTTATTTCACCTCCTCGCAGGGGAATAAAATATTCGAAATCACCCCCCAGCTCATTTGCCAAGCTCTGTGTTACCCGTCTTCCAATGACGGTCTAAATTTCACCGAAGTAACCCTCATGTTCCACTTCTCTAACCTTTCCACTGAAAATCAAAAATCCCTCGAGCTAATTACGATTTCAAAGATGTTCGTTTTGCCCCCTACTGAAAAATTTCCTCTATCCCTGTTCGTTGACAACGTTCAACGCGTGTAGTTATCTCAGGTATGTTTGGGGAGGATGATGCTAGTTAGGTTAATAATTCCCTTCTAGGGTTTTTTGACTTAATGATGCAACCAAATGTCCTTCTCGACATTCCCTCATTTCCGACCTCCGCCATAAAAGCCCATTTACAGCACCTATCAACTTCAAGTTGTTTCAGGGACTATTCGTTGGTGTTCTACTTATTCTTGTTCGCGCATGCAGAGAAATTTGAAGGTGTAGGACTGAATAAGTCCTCTAAGAGAGGGACTGAACCCAAATCTGTGTTTGATTGGACCCCCTCTATTCGTCAACATTCCAGAGGCAAGGGTTATTCAAAATTCATTACAGACTTCATGTCCAGAGCCTATGAAATTATACATGGGGCACCTCCACCCAGTTTTTTCCTGAACAGAAAGAGTTGCTCCAATTCAGTGAGGCGAGCTGCATAGGAGATTAGTATTTGTTCGAAGATCAAACTGAAGTCCGAGTTTATGGCTGTGAGCTCCCTCCTTTCCACTTGCCAACATTCATGCTTATGAGAATTTTTGATCTTGAGTTTATCAAGACGAATAGGATGTCAGAGAGCAAGAGGATTTCATGGAGGGTGAAGATGAGGGACGCGTCAGAGAGAAACAAAGGACAGAGGGTCCCAAATGACATGCCACGGAGCATCCGGATGAGGTGGCCCCCGTCTTGATAGACCGAGGGTACAATCAGCCCGGTTTTCAAATCATTTTGGATAATACCCCCCACAGGGAACATTGATCTCTTCACAGGTTGTTACTTCAGGAGGAGGTCCTTCAAACATAGGAACAGGTTTTAAAGCAGATTGGCCCTTATGGAAAGAGATCAGGGAAAAGAGTCGAGGAGCAAGAGAGAAGCTGAAAGCAGAGTTGGTGTTGCACATCGACAAGCATCACACCAGACTTTTAGCAGCCCTGGATGTGGAAAATGATCAGATGGTGTTTTCAATACAACACCCTCCTTCTCACCCCCTGCCCCCTGGATCAAAATATCGATCACTAGATATGATTCTAGACCTGTCATCTATTCCTCTGCCTAATAAACCGAACCTTCACAAAAAGATAGGGGATATGCTACACAATGAAATTCTAAGGTACACCCTAACTATTGATAAGGCTCAGAGAGTACTAGATAAGACTATTGAAACCCTCAAAAGAGAGAGGGCCAATTATAAATCCCCCGTGCTACAGGTCAACGAATACAAGAAAATGCTCAAAGGGAAGGGGGCTAAGGGGGTTGAGGAGGAGTCTGCCACTGAGACCCTTCTCAAAAGAGCGGAACAAGAAGTCCAGGAACTTCGGCGAAGATTGAAAATACTAGGTTCGGAGCATGTTCAGACCCGTGAGTTGGCCCACGTGGAAAAAGAGAAGGAATCTTTGTCCGCAATGTTGATTCAGAAAAGTGACGAAGCAGTGGATCTAAAGAGAATATTGGCGGAGTTGCAGCAACAGCAGGCAATCATGTTTGCTTTGTGCCTATACTCGATGACCTACGGATTAGCTGACTAAGACTCTAACAGAGCTTAAGGTTTCTGAAGACGAGGTCAAAACAGTGCGCAAGTATCTGGAGGAGTCGAAGGAAGCTTTGGCTGCAAAACAAAGACAAGTGACTTCACTACAATCAGAAGTTGACTCAGCCCACAAAGAAATGCAGATGTTAAAAAAATCAGTCACAAACCTCAAGAATTAGCTCAAAGGAAACATGTCCCTGGTTGAGGCTCAACAAATGATATGGGATGAAATCATTGCAGAGGTTAAAAGTCACTGGGAATACATCACACTAGCAAATGACAAAAAGGTTACGATCAGTGATTACAGGATCCAAAACGAATCAGGCCAGCAAGAGGGAGCCCAGAACGTGGTGACTACTCGGAAGTACATTCAATTCATAAACGAGCTCCTTACTAAGGAACTAGGAACCCGCTGCATGGTTGACAGGTTTGGTACAACGATGGACATAATGAGAATGATCTAGAGAGAAGATGCTCGGGTTAACGCTGCAGGATGCCTAGCATTAGTCGCTCATGGGGTTGAGATCTTTGACGAAGAGTTGGCTAAGGTCGTTGAGGAAGGATTACCAGTTTGTTGGGATCCACAAGGTGCTCTAATCCCAGGGAACACCTCTGAATAGAAATTAGTTGAGATCAAGAGATGAATGGACCCGGTACATGAAAAGAGGACCAGGTTAAAAGCAGAGATTGTAGTGGCATCTCTAAGAAAGGAGTTTTTGTTGTTAGCTAAGGTAAAACAGTTTTTCACTGCCAGCCTGGATTATTCGGTGTTAACCCAACTCCGAGTGTAATATCCCAAAATGGAAAAGATAAGAATATAGAACAAAATGTTGGAAATAGCAGCGAATATCATTACACCAACATGTGTGACAAACATGGAGCCATTTTATTATGTAAATCAGCAGCAAATAAGTACAATAAAAATGGGCACAACTCAAATAATCAAGGCAAACAAGCCTCCCATGAATACATATGCCAAAACATTAAGTGCTGCTACATAGCAGAATGCCGGAGAACAAGTACAGCGTAGTCTCAATGGATAAACTGCTACTGGAAATGTACAATAATGTAGATCTGCTAATATATGGCTCATAAAGTGTCGGGAGTAGAGATCTAGGCTCCCAAACACATTTCCAAGACAACCCAGAAAGGGTTTCCGAAAATACCCAAAATACAAAAATGTCGGAATGCAACCCTAGCGCTGAATTGCGGCTGCAACTGAATAACTATAAGGAGGTGGCTGAAACTGATATGAAAAGTATAGAACTCCTCAAATAGATTCTTCCAATGAAAGGTTGATCCCAACACTGAATATATAACCCTCCAAATCAAACACTGAAACCTCCACTGCAACTACTCAATGAAATAATGCAGTTCTTGAGGGAAAGTGCATTGTAGGAGGTGGAAATAGGTTGGCCTGGTGCCAAGATATGAAATAAAGCTCAAGGACCTTCCTTGTTGGCCTCCCAATGGAAAGAATGCTTCCTCCACTGAAAAACAAACATAGAAATTGGCCCTATCAATCCTCCACTGCAACACCCTGCAACACTACACAACTCTGAACAGAAACTGTGTTGTAGCTAAAGATTGAAGCTTGGCCTGATGTCGAAATGTGGATCTGCAGCTCAATAATAATCTCCTAAGTAGGCACTCGAAGTCCCCCGAGGATGAGTGTGGGATTCCCGCTCGGGAACACCCTTGTGCTAAACAGCACAACAGACTCCGCTAAACAGCTGAAGAGTGCAAACAGTCATACAGACCACAAAATCAATAATCATCTAACACAACATCTATGGCTGCCTTCCCCTTCCTTATATGCCATGTGAGCCTTCTCACCTTGGGTCCCACTCATTAAAGTCACTACTCTCATGGAGACTTTCTCCCATTAACACTGCGATGTCTCTCATTGATGATCCACTCCCTCCATACCAGCGTTGTTGATTTGGTCAACATTGACCTCGTCCACATGCTTTTGCCCCATGTGAACACATGGAGGTGCTTTATCCAACTATCAAGATGATCCCTTTTCATATTGAAAGGGATTTTATTCCTACTAAAGAGATTTATGGGTCTCCCTACCCACTTATTCTTTTATCTAAATGACAAAAGAAAAAATTAATATTCCAATTAGCTGCAAGCTAATTTTGGAATATTACAGTCCTCCCCTCCCAAATGTTGCTTGTCCTCAAGCAACTGCAAGGATAGAACTAAAGAGCCTCCTCTCCTCCTCCTGTAGCATCCTCATATGATAAGCTTCTCAACTGAACAAGATGCTCTCTCATCAATATGTCCCCTAGTTGCTCCTCCCAAGTGTACAAGTTAGCCTTTGGTGACAAATCCAAATGGCTATCATCATGAAGAAGTGGGATATCCATGGAGGCAACTTATATGTTGTCTAGAGGCCTTCTTGAGGCATGGAATCTGAAAAATGTTGGGAACCTTCATTCCCATGTGAAGCTCCAAACCCCAAGCTATCATCCACACAAAACGAATCACCCTCCAAAATGGTAATTCATAGAAAAACTCTTCCACCTTTGGGTCCTGTAATATAGGTGGGTTGCATAGCTGAACATGATAGACCAAATTGTCTATCCCACGCTGTCTCTCTCTCCACTTATGAAAAGTGTAGAGTTGTTGCTGATATTGGGCTGCAATAATGTTACCTTCAAGAGGCAAAAAGGCAACTGGATCTTCATAAAACCCCTCTTTAGTTCTTTCCCAAACCATCCCATGTAAAGTGAATAGAACATCATCACAATATGGAATCCAAATGAGAAAAATACTAAAGGTTTTGTGTAGTGTTGGAAGGTACCAACAGTTTCCCAAGTGGTTACAATGCAGTTCTTCTACTTGTTGTTTCAGAACATAACGTGGCAAGTTATCTCCCAACCATTTGCTAGCTGTGCATGTTTTCTCATCTACTGGGTAGTAGTAAATGGCATTGTGTATCAACTGGGCATACAAAGAATAGCACAACACTTGCCCAAAGCCATACAAGAAATGGCTATCTCCATCATAAATGTTGGTCTTAGATAGACCATGAAGCCCAAATATAAACTTGCTCTCTTGTGGAGCAATGCACTCTACATAAATGGCAAGAGAATGCAAATACTTTGTTAGATGATCAATAACTGCAAAAACACAACTCTTACCATGTACTGAGAGTAGGCTGATAATGAGATCCATGAATGATCTCTCCATAGTGGTATGATATGTCTCCATGAGACCTTTATGAATGGAAAGGAATGAACCAAGTGCTGCATGTAAGGCCTTCTTCTTATGCTTGGAAATCCAAGTCAAGAAGATCATATCATGGTAATAGATATCTCCATCCACCACTCCATAACTCTCATCTCTTACTTGCCCATCAAGTGCATCATATGTGAAGTGATCTTGGGAACACTCCATCAACAAATCCAAACTCCCAAGTGACAGCGCTATTGGCCTTTGTAATAAGGATCCTGCCATCTCATAACTTCCCTCTTTGACATTCCCAATGCCAAAGTCACATATCATAATGCTGCTACATATGGGAGACTCCTTCCTATGTGGAAGTACCTCCTGATCCTCCAAGGCTAAAGAGTAGCCCCTTTGCACCATGATTGTGCCATCCTCTACTCCCGAAACATCATGCAAAGTATGGGAGAAAATCAGCCCATACTCTCCTAAGAGTAACCAAAGCAACACTAACTCTTGTCGCTTCCTCATCTCCTCAGCATACAAGTCATGTAGTAACATCATGATGATTGACTTGTAGAATGCCCCATACAACCAAATACTCTGCTGCCATAACATATAGGTGCCATGCAATGCCTCAAACCATAACATACCCTTTGAAATAGGATATCTCACATGATGGCCAAACTCTTTTAAGAGCAGCCAGCGCAGCCATGCCTCCTGCTGCCCTATGTCATAGATCTGCAAGTGGCTCACCAACCCCTTTCTCACCATCCACACCCATTCACCCAAATGTGGGTGTCTCCTACCATGCTCCCAATTGGTACCCCTCCAATGGAGAATACCATCCTCCCAAATCTGATCACTATCTTTGCACTTCATGAGATCTCCATATGAAGACCACTCATCAATGACCAAGTTGAACCCATAAGGTTCCAAGTATGTTGTAGGCAAAAGCTTCTCTTTGAGCTATAATGTGCTCATCAAGAAGGATCTCTCATAATAATGGGAGATGTTATCCATCATAAGATGTCTTCCATTAACCATCTGTCTATCCCATGCTACACAAGTAGAATGGTCATTGGAATGCTCCAATAATATTTGGGCCCCTAACTCATCACTGTTGCTCAATGACAGCGCTACTGACCTCCATGATGGTGCATATGCTGTCTCATGATCATGCACAATGCTAAACATACAATTTTGCATTGGATTGATTAGGATTATGCTCATCCTATCCTCCAAAACTCTACACTCCAACCCAAAGTGTTGTGTGCAGCTCAACAATGAGAAACCAGGATGGGTATATATCTCCTCCTTGAACCAGTCAAGGGTCCTCTGCGCAGTGATAGTTTTCTGCTCCAAATCAGCGATGTGCTTTGACCCTTGGTCATGCAATTTCCCTGATGGCATGTCCCCACAACTCTCCATCTGATGTGCTGAAATAATATGGGGTGCAATTGTTTGCATACCTTGGTTAAGATGGTCCTTGGGAACATCTTGTACAGGTACAAGGGTTCCTCCTACCGGCGTAATGACTCCTCCAACCGCTGGTGATGGTGATGGTGATGCTTGCTCCTCTACTGCTGCACCAGCGCAGGTATATGTCTCCTCCTCCTCATGCATCTCCTAAATAATGCATGGGACTCTAAGTGTCAAGAGATCAAGACCACTTTGCAAGGGTGCAAGTGTTCCTTCTCTTGATGCAAGTGCTCCTGCAACAAGTGGTGGTGGAAGTTGCTTCTCCTCCGATTTCTTCTTATCAAACTTCTTGATCAAACTTTGAGTAAAATCTGCATAAGCAGTCACTCTTGCATGTCTCAAATCGCTGAACCACCAAATGTTTGCTTCACCCTCAAGGTGCAGCGCTGCAATCTCAACAACTTCTCTTTCTACTATTAGATGTAGCAAGAAGAATGCATCTAACTTCCTTCTCCAAGCCCTTGTTGTGCATGTGGATGACCCATCAAATATAGAAAATAGAAATCTATTGTGTCTTTCCTTCTATTGCTGCAAGGTCTCCTACCTTCTTTGAGTTGAATGAAATGTTGGAGAGTTAGATTCTCCTTGAAAGTCCTCGATTAAGATTTATACTCTGCAAGATACTCACTTAGAATCTCATGATCTAAGTTTCCTCAATCTCTATGCCTTTCACCTTCCTCTTCAAAGAAAGTGGACATAGTGGATCTCTTTGGAGCTCTATGCAATACCGGTTTTCTTTGCTGCTGATAGGAAGTACATGGACCTTCCTCATCTTGAAACCCTCTTGACATCTCATTGCATCTCTCCATTCTCATTTGCTTGACCTCCTTGGAGAGGTCTCTCATAGATCTAAAAAGATATGAGGCAAAGCTCATTCCTTCCATCATTGTAGATCTCTTTTTCTTCTTCTGCTTCTTTTTATTCTTCTGATAGCATATTGGCTTAAACTCACAAGCTAAGCCAAGATTATGCTCTGATACCACTGTAATATCCCAAAATGGAAAAGATAGGAATATAGAACAAAATGCTGGAAATAGCAGTGAATATCATTACACCAACATGTGTGACAAACATGGAGCCATTTTATTATGTAAATCAGCAGCAAATAAGTACAATAAAAATGGGCACAACTCAAATAATCAAGGCAAACAAGCCTCCCATGAATACATATGCCAAAACATGAAGTGCTGCTACATAGCAGAATGCCGGAGAACAAGTACAGCGCAGTCTCAATGGATAAACTGCTACTGGAAATGTACAATAATGTAGATCTGTTAATATATGGCTCACAAAGTGCCGGGAGTAGAGATCTAGGTTCCCAAACACATTTCCAAGACAACCCAAAAAGGGTTTCTGGAAATACCTAAAATACAAAAATGTCGAAATGCAGCCCTAGGGCTGAATTGCAGCTGCAAATGAATCACTGGAAGGAGGTGGCTGAAACTGGTATGAAAAGTATAGAACTCCTCCAATAGATTCTTCCAATGAAAGGTTGATCCCAACACTGAAGATCTAACCCTCCAAATCAAACATTGAAACCTCCACTGCAAACACTCAATGAAATAACGCAATCCTTGAGGGAAACTACGCTGTAGGAGGTGGAAATAGGTTGGCCTGGTGCCAAGATATGAAAAAAAGCTCAAGGACCTTCCCTGCTGGCCTCCCAATGGAAAGAATGCTTCTTCCACTGAAAAACAAACACAGAAATTGGCCCTATTAATCCTCCACTGCAACACAACACAACTCTGAACAGAAACTGCGCTGTGTCTGAAGACTAAAGCTTGGCCTGATGTCAGAATGTGGATATGTAGCTCAATAATAACTCTCCTGAGTAGGTACTCGAACTCCCCCGAGGATGAGCGTGGGATTCCCGCTCGGGAACACCCTTGTGCTAAACAGCACAGCAGACTCTGCTAAACAGTTGAAGAGTGCAAACAGTCATTTAGACCACAAAATCAAAAATCATCTAACATAACATCTATGGCTGCCTTCTCCTTCCTTATATGCAATGTGAGCCTTCTCACCTTGGGTCCCACTCATTAAAGTCACTACTCTCATGGAGATTGTTTCCCATTAACACTGCGTTGTCTCTCATTGATGATCCACTCTCTCCATACCAACGTTGTTGATTTGGTCAACATTGAACTTGTCCACATGCTTTAGCCCCTATTCACACACAGAGGTGCTTTATCCACCTATCAAGATGATCCCTTTCATATTAAGAGGGATTTTATTCCTCCTAAAGAGATTTATGGGTCTCCCTACCCACTTATTCTTCTATCTAAATGACAAAAGCAAAAATTAATATTCCAAATAGCTGTAAGCTAATTTTGGAATATTACACCGAGCCTTGTTCGAGCTGTTCAACAATGCTCCTCTGCCCTCAAGCTTTATGTGGTAGAGGTGTTATGAATATGTGCACCCACCAACGGCTTCAAATCTGCATCCGGTCGAAACAACTTCACAAAACCTTCCTAGAGTTCCACGGCCATCACAGCACTCCAGGCCATCATCCAATTTAGCTCCGCAGCCTCTTCAGGACCGCATCGGAACAAATGAACACCTCAAGGTTTGGCCTACATGGCCTTCAGTTATTTTTTCTTTTTACTTTTATCTTGTCCTATGATGAAATCACAATGTCACGGCATATATTTTAGTTTGTTTTTCTGTTAGCCAGTTGTGCTTGAAGCATGCTCCATTTTGTCATCATGTATGTACTGCAATATCTAGAAAGAATATCCAGGGAAGAACCCACTAGAAACTCTATAAAAAGAAGAATCAAAGAAGGAGAAAAGGTTCAAAATTTTCTCTGAGATTTTGATTCTATCTTTCTGTATGATTGTATGAGAATTTTGGCTATAAATTGTATATTTCTGGAAGTTATTTTGATATATATATATATATATAGTGTTCGGGTGGATTCCATCCAAAGATGGTGAAATATATGTATGTGCATTTTCGTAATGTGTTCCATCTACATTTACTTGTGTGTTTCTTCTAAAATTATATGTGTAATAGTAGTTGGATGTTACTGGGCTTATTCATGAATCTATTTATTTTCTCGAAAGGAAGAAAGATGCTCATGGATCACTGTTCTCTCTTTCAACCTTAAATGCGCTCCATAGAATTGTTTATGTTCATTTTACTCATCCTCCCATTTCCTCTAGTTTTTAGCAAGTCAAATTCTTAAAACATTTAAGCCCAACTTTGCTAAGAATTATCATTCTATATCTTCACCTCGCTACTTTAAGATTGAATTTGTTCACTAATTCTGGTATGGCCCTATCGATATGGTCTCATCCTCATAACTTCTCGAAGCCCATTCTCAGATATTTCATCAGTCTGTAATTAGGATCAAAAGCCTTCATGATTCTTGAACCACCACTACGAAACCTCATCAATTAAATGACTCGGAGGAATGCTTATGAAATATTTAAATCCTCTGATTAAGATGTCCTAGGCACTGGTCCCTTATACTACCCAGAGGCTATCTCTAGGAGTTGCAACATATTTTTGGTGTCGTTGTTGGGGAACGAATTATAAAACCTTTCCCTGGGATACGACAAGTTTCCACCCTTAAGTCAGGTGAGCACGAAGGATTGGGGGTTGTATATCTCTCACCTTGGCGACTCCACTATCAAAGCTTTAAGTCCAAGCAATCCTGTCTTTCACCAAGCCCCACACTCGGTCAAAGACCTCTCAGCAGAAGACACCCTCTCTATCGAACCCTGAGAAGTTAATCTTTAAAAGAATTTGGAAGGAGAATGCCCTCAATCAATCCGAACTACCCCCTTTCTCTCTCAAAACTTCTTCTTCCTCCACTCAAAGAGCTAACATATATGGCCCAGACTTTGACACTCGAGTTTTAGAATACCCGCCAGATAGGGGTAATGTCCACAGTTCCCTCAAGTCACAAATAAAAGACGAAGCAAAATTTGTTAGTGCCCCCTTTCGTGCATTCCATCCTTCTCCCGAGACTGAAGAAGTTAAAGAGATCCTGGTGGATTTCATCCAGCATCAAACAAACTCTCTACCTCCTTTTCTCATACATGTTACCCCTCATATTGTGCATCAACAAGCTCATATCATAACTCTACCCCCTCCCCTGCAAAACATGGAAGTACCTGGTTTTCTGTTGAATAAGTATGCCCCCTTGGCCCTACCACAATTGTTGAATGACATGCCACGAGATTTCTTAAAGCTCCTACCTTAGTTCATCGGAGAGGATAGCATCACAACACAAAGACACGTTAAGAATTTCTACGATTTCGTAGAAAACTTGAATGTTGAACACCTTGATGTGATAGTGAGACTTTTCGTCCAATCTTTGGATGATGAGGCTCGGAAGTGGTTTAAATCTTTGACTGACAACTTTGTCCATGCCTGGGAGGAGATGGAAAATGTTTTCACATTGAAATGGGGGGAGAAAAGAGACCATGGTTATATACATACAGAGTTCAATGCTATGAAAAAGTGGCACAATGAGGATGTTACTGATTTTATTAAGAGATGCAATAAACTGTACAATAATCTTCCCACAAAAATAAAGCCTCCTTAAACAGCAGCTAAAGTAGTCTTTGTTGGAGCCTTCAAACCGGAATTTGGGTTTACACTCCAAGAAAGGAAATCTAAGACCCTAGATCAGATCCAGACCAACACCTTTGAAGTAGAAGCAAACTTTGCTTCCACTGGTAAATTGAAGGGGAAACTGGATCATGGAGAAAGAAGGAGAGGCAAGGAGGAGACAAGCACCTCGAACCATGAACGAGAATACCAAGAGAAGAGGATAGAAGAGATGAACCAATTGATCTGGAATCTGTCCAACAAGTTGGTAAAGCTAGAATTGGAAACCAAGAGTTCCCCCCCTCGTTCAAATCAAATGATCCCCAATAGAGGTTTCAACCCATAATACTGGAGGCGCCCACTCCAGTTGTTGCAAAGGGAGAGGAAGGAACAACAAGACCACATTCAGCCTCCACTGTACCTAGAAGAGGAGATGTAAGGACAGATGGATAAAGTCACAACCACGCAAGAGAATCAGTTCTTCACCTATTCCAACGAAGAGGGTGAGCTTGCGTTGCAGTAGGAAGATGGTGAAGAGTAAGATGCTCCCCCAGATGATAAATATATTGATAGTTATTGCAGGAAGTTTATGGATTTTACGTAGGCTCAATTACACAAGTATGACCTCAGGTCCTCCACAAAGAGGTCATGCATGCAGGATCAAACTGAAGAGTTGGGATCAAGAGTTTGAGGCCCCGTGAATACATTTGATAAAGGCAATAAGCCACTAGAGCCAGTTGACCATCAACCGACTACTGTCCCCAAATCTTTAGTGCAGAAGCCCAAAACAGCTAAAGTCGAGAAGTCCCCTTCACTTTCACAGCCTCTAACCGACCATGATAGGGAACCCACTGAAAATCCTTCTGCCAAAAATGGTCCACGTCATGGGGATCCAAAATTGGAGGATCGATAAAGCTTGATCTGACATATGCTACCATCCTTGTGTTCGAGGGGGGCGAGAAAGGAGATTATATCGAGAATCAAGGTTTTTGAAAATGGTCACTAAAGTTGATGGCTCTACCAATGCTCCTATATATGGGAAAGATTGTGAATTTTCCTATCTTATTTTAGAGGAGGATGATCTTATTTTGGAGGAAACTAAAACCCTGCCCCTAAGGCAGATAAATCAACAGGAAATGGAAGTAAATGAGATATGGACTTTGCAATTTGATGGAGCCTACTCTAGGGAAGGCAACAGGGCTGGGGTATTATTTATATCACCAGAAGGATGCTTTATACCCCTCTCTTTCAAATTGGAGTTCGAAGCCACCAATAACGTGGCCAAATACAAAGCTCTGCTCCTGGGTTTGCAGGGAGCAAGAAATATGAATATCCAGAGCCTTAAGGTGTTCGGGGACTTAGAGCTGGTTGTGAAACAGGTGAGGAATCAATGCCAAACGAAACATCAACGGCTCAGAACCTACAGAAATGAGATATGGGATTTAGTTGAAAAAAAAATTCTTAGCCTTCAATATTTAGTTTATGCATCATGAAATAAATTGAATGGCGGACTCACTAGCTATGGCTGCTAGTAACCTTTCGCTCCCCACAGAATCCCTTGTTGAGATATGAAATTGAAGTCAGATACAGGCCCTCCATCCCCACCAATGTTAAACATTGGCAAGTCTTTGAGGATGAAGAGAAAATCAAACGATTTATGGAGACGGTAGGATAATTCTCTAATTCAGTAATTGACCAAGAGGAGGAGGTTGCGGCAGGAGAGCATAACTCAAGTTGGGAAGAGACCATTGTTGGGCATAGGGTCCTCCAATTGAAATGGAACACTATTCCCAGGGATCTTGTACCACTAGAACAACTCTTCAACACAAACGACGTACCTACCCATCCCCATGGCCTAGAACTGGAGGAACAGGTCGAAGAGCTTAACATCGGGTCGGAGGAAGATCCAAAGTTAATTAAATTAGCCAAAGGAGTTCCCGAGGAATTTAAACAAAATATCTGTCTTTTCGGGACTTTAAGGATGTCTTTGCCTGGTCCTATCAAGACATGAAAACTTTTGACGTGGATAGCATACAACACAAAATCCCTTTGAAGGAAGGTGAGAAGCCGCATAAACAGAAAATGAGACATATTAATCCACTTCTACTCCTGGCAATAGAGAAAGAGGTTAAGAAGTTTCTACAAGCAAAGATTATTGTGCCTCTAAGGTATTCCGAATGGGTAGCTAACTTAGTGTCGGTGAGAAATAAGAATGGCAAAATCAGATTGTGTGTGGACTTCCAGAATTTAAACAGGGCTTCTCTGAAATATAATTACCCACTACCCAAAATGGATCATACTCTGCAAAAGGTAGTACGATCTGCCCGAATGTCCATGATGGATGGATTCTCAGGGTACAATCAGATCATTGTATATCCAGATGACCAAAAGAAAACGACATTCACCACACCGTGGGGGACATTCATGTACGCTCGGATGCCTTTTGGTCTCATAAACGGTAGAGCTACGTTTCAAAGGGCCATGGACATTGCATTCGTTGAAGATCAAAACAAGTTTGTGGTGGTCTATCTTGACAATATCACTGTATTTTCTAAAATTGATGAAGAGCACATTGAACATTTAAAACAAACCTTAGAGAAATGTAGAAGGCATGGATTATCACTGAACCCCAAGAAATTTTAGTTTTCCTTGCAAGAGGGAAAGCATTGGGACATATAGTGGCCAAAGAGGGAGTTAAAAATCGACCCCAAGCGGGTCGAGATGATAAACAACATTTCGCTGCCTAGAAACAAGAAAGAAATCCACGTCTTTTTGGGCAAAAAAAAATTTCTGAGATGATTTATAACCAATTATGCAGAAATCGTCAGAAACATCACTAAGATGCTAAAAAAAATAACGAGGTAAAGTTGACTACCCCTTCCCGAGAATCATTCACCAGAATCAAACAGGCCTTCGCGGAAGCATTGTTTCTAGTCGACCCCGATTACCTAAATCCTCTCTGCATATTCTCTTTTGCCTCCCCCCATGCAATTGTTGTGGTGCTATTGCAAAAGAATGACAACGGATACGAACAACCCATCGCATTCTTCAGTCAGGGGCTCAAGGAGGCAGAACTGAAATAAAATATATTGGAAAAGCAGGCATACGCCCTAGCCAAGGCCCTTAAAGCCTTCAGGATGTACGTTCTCCAATCCAGTATAACAGCCTATGTGCCCACTGCTGCTGTGAAAGACATTTTGCTATAGGGTGATAGCGAAGGGAAGAGGGGTAAATGGATAGCCAAAATATAGGAGTATGAGATGGAGATCAAGCCCACAAAGTTGATCAAAGGGCAGGGCTTGCAAAGATCCTCTCAGAATCAAATTTCCAGGCCTTGGGAATCAATCTATCCACAGAGATTGATGAAGGCGGCGGAAATGGTTCAAACGCTGGAATAGAAACCATGACACAAAAAACTCATGTTAAATATTTGGTCTCCTCATGGTACAAAGACATAGTGGAGTACTTATTGACTTTGAGATGTTCGCCCAGTTTCGACAAAGTAAAATACCGAGCTTTAAGGCTGATATCCCAAAAGTTCGTGGTGGCCAATGGGCACTTGTATTGGAGAGATCCAGTAGGAATTTTACTATTATGTCTAACAGAAGATGAAACTAACCAAGTGATGTATGAATTTCATGGTGGGTTGTGTGGAGGACACTATAGTTGGCAAGCCACGACCCACAAAGTACTCAAAGCTGACTTCTTTTGGCCAAAACTGTTCAAAGAAGTCCAGGCTTATGTCCGAGCATGCGAGAGATGCCAAACCTTTGCAGAGAAGCAAAAAATTGCTACCTTCCCACTCATCCCGATTCACATGGAGGAGCCTTTCCGGCAATGGGGAATTGACTTCATCATTGAAATACATCCGGCAACCAGTAATCAACACCAATGGATATTGACAGCAACCGATTACTTTACAAAGTGGGTCGAGGTCGTGCCTGCCAGGAACGCCACTGATATGGTTGGTGATGAAGTTTCTAGAAAACATACTCTCCAGATTCGGATGCCCTGCAAAAATAATAACCGACAACGCCCAAGCTTATAAATCTACAAAATTCATAAACTTCTGCCAAAAGTACAATATCCCACTGGGGCATTCAACAGCTTACTATCCATAGGGAAAAGGGTTGCTTGAATCCTCTAACAAGACCTTGGTGAGGATTCTAAAAAAGACAATAGTAGAAAACCAAAAGAATTAGGACTCACAGAGGTTCACTCTGTGGGCAAGTCGAGTTACCACTAAAAGATCCACTGGGAAATCCCCATATGATCCGCTCTACGACAGAGCAGCGATCTTTCCCATACAACTGGCATTACCAATGGCAAAGTTTCTGCAAGACAGTGAAGAGGAGCCTAATTCTCTAACAAGATGAATAAATCAGTTGGTGGAACTCCAAGAGAGCAGGGAAGATGTAAATCAGAAGATGATCAATTACCAAGATAAGATGAAAGCTTTGTTTGATAGACGGGCCAAAGACAGGGGTTTCCAACTAGGGGACCTGGTATCGAGATGGGATGTAAGGAGGGTCGATAAAGGAAAGCATGGAAAATTTGATCCCTTATGGTTTGGACCATTCAAGATTGCAGAAACAAAGAGAAATAACACCTTCATGCTAGAAAATTATGAAGGTGATGTACTTGAGCTGCCAATCAATGGGCAATTCCTCCAGTTCTATTTTCAATATTGAGAGGTACCCCTCATCCATCGTAAGTACCCACTCATTGTAGATATTTGCTTTCAGTTCTATTTTCTTCTCTTTTCATCATACTGCTCATAAGTGTTTTGAACAAAATGACTCCATGCCCAAAAAGGGATGTAGAATTTTGGTCTGCAGGTTCTCAACGTGTTGTTCACAGCACGTTGTCCCCGGATGGAGTCAATGCTTACATCCAAACCCAAAACATCCTCAAGGATCCCTTTGGTGCGAAGAACAAAAGGAGGTGGCATGAAGCCATGCATTGAACCAAGTCAATACATTTGTTAAATAGTTGGCGTGCTCCCCATACTGCCCAACTTCATCACATAGCACAGTCGTGTTAATGAAGCAGCGCAACATTCCGACAAGCTCAAAGGCGCAGATCCCGGAGGAAGCCGACCCCCCGGAATTGCATACGTCAGCAAGGGGGCCAACCAATCATAGTTGTTCCGGGGGGTAGACTCTTACCTTCACAACGCTTTCCCAACCTGTGGAAACCTGTGGTGGGGGCCACCCACTCAAGCCCATGGTAAGCGATGACGCAGTAAGGTAATTTTGCAGAGTAGAATACTCCATGAACTTGACACATGCCTTCCACCTACGCGATACCATCCCACTAATCAAAGCATGACACGAGTCAACTTGCTGACGTCAGCCCTCCAGTTGTCCCATTACGGACAAAAAGGCCCGCTCCCTCCGCATTTTTTGCCCGACCATTGTCTTTCACTATCTATGCCGCTACCAGTTAGGAGCTCGGGAAAACTCTCAAACAAACCAGTCATCGTGCAAGCCTCACTCCCCACATCGTTTTCATCCAGCATGTACTTCATTAGTCCCGAGTGTTATTTTTGTTTACAGTTTAATCTCTGCATGTTAAACATGAAAAAATCAGCCCCCGAAACCCCGCAAGCCGGAGAGGTCAGTGTGAAAGTTTCAAAACATAAACCCTACTGCAGTGTCTTGATCTACTTCATCTACTTGTTTGAATAATTAACAAGTTATTAATCTGAATATTCAAAAAAACACTAAAGCAAATACAAACTACAGTCTACACATCTACAAATCATTTACTACACATCACGCACATGTAACAAGATTACACACGGATTCTTTAGACAAATGTCCCCAAAAAAATCCAATGCAGGAAAACCGGTGCAGCGGCTCTAGAGGGTTTTATTATTATGCAGAAACTGAAAACAACATTCTGGGCACCACAACTGGTTGGCCCTACAGAGAAATTACACGGCAGTTTGTACCTTTCACTCGGAGACTGAAAATATGGTTGAATCCAACCCTCTGCGGGGAATTACGAATTTGATCCCTTTCTGGCCCATTGGAACCCTCAGCGTTGCCTCTGTAGCCTCTACTGGCCAATGTACCCACTACGTCACCCTAACTGGTGCTGCATTGCCTCTGCGCTGCCCTAGTTGGGCCTACGTCACCCTAACTGGTGCTGCATTGCCTCTGCGCTGCCCTAGTTGGGCCTACGTCACCCTAGCTGGTGTTGTGCTGCCCCTGCGCTGCGCTGGTTGGGTCTGCGTCACCCTGGCTAAGCTTACGCAGCCTCTTCGTGGTGCTGGTTGAATAATGTCCTCCTGGATGGCTCTGCACTGTCTGGTACAAGCTACCTCTTTGTTGTTGTATTCTCGACCTTGGATCAAATCATTCCTTAACGATCTCTGCCCCTCACTGCACTGCAAACTCTCTTCGAATTCCTCAGCAAACCCCGCTCCAGAAATTCGACTTAGCTTCAGTGCTCTGCAATGTGTGTGTGTCTCCTCCAACTGACCCCAAGCCTTTCTCTTACACTTTCTCATTGGAAAACCAACGGTCGAGATCTAATCTCTAATCGACGGCTCATATTAAAACACTGGATGATCCACGTCACTTAGAACATTTCATCACATGTGTTTAATTAATTCACTTTAATTTTTCTAATTCCCCAAGTTAGACTTAAGGTCCTCATTAAAAAAATTAATTATTTGAATATCTCATACACTAGATGAAATTTCTCCAAACGCTTTCTGGGTTTTGGAGATCTCATGCGTCTTAGCCCCTCCACAAAATTTCGAAGCTAGAGCACACCCGATGTACCCAAAATCTCAATAGTCAATACCACCTCTAGTCCTGACCCTCTCATGGACACCCAGGCTCAAATCCGCAACCCCATTTACCCTTTTAATGTGGCAACCGAGCGTCATGAGTTAATGGGATACAAATGGTGGCGAAAATCTTTTTTTGGGTAGTGGACTCAAGGTTATACTACCAAATGCCCCTTCCAACCACCATTTTCCCGGATTCATCTCCTGGCTCGCTAAGGCTACATTGAACAAAAGGGCTATTTCGCCTCCTCGCAGGGGAATAAAATATTCGAAATCACCCCCCAGCTCATTCACCAAGCCCTGTGTTACCCATCTTCCCCTGACTGTCTAGAGTTCACCAAAGTAACCCTCATGTTCCACTTCTCGAACCTTTCCACAAAAATAAAAAATCCATCCTCGAGCTGATTACGGTTTCAAAGATGTATGTTTTGCCCCGAACTGAAAATTTTCCTCTATCCCTATTCGCTGACAACGTTCAACTCTTCCTTGTAGTTATCTCTGGTATGTTCGGGGAGGATGACACCAGTCAAGTTAATAATTCCTATTTAGGGTTTTTTGACCTAATGATGCAACCAAATGTCCTTCTCGACATTCCCTCATTCTTGGCCTACACCATAAAAGCCCATTTCCAACACCTATGACCTTCAAGTTGTTTCGGGTACTATTCATTAGTGTTCTACCTATTCTTGTTCGCGCATGCAGAAAATTTTGAAGGTGTAGGACTGAATAAGTTCTCTAAGAGAGGGACTGAACCCAAATCTGTATTTGATTGGACCCCCTCTATTCGTCAACATTCCAGAGGCAAGGGTTATTCAAAATTGATTGCAGACTTCATGTCCAGAGCCTATGAAATTATAAATGGGACACCCCCACCCAGGATTTTTCCTGAACAGAAAGAGTTGCTCCAATTCAGTGAGGCAGGCTGCATAGGAGATTGGTATTTGTTCAAAGATCACACTAAAGTTCGATTTTATGGATGTGAGCTCCCTCCTTTCCACTTACCAACATTCATGCCTATATGAATTTTTTCTCTTAAGTTTATAAGGCAATCCTTGAGTAGAGACCAAGCACATTTTGTGCCAGCAAAGAAAGGCTATATCTTCAAAATCCCAAGCATAGTAGGTCCATTTACCATTAATTCACGACATGCACTCCCTCTGGTTAAGGAGTTGCTCCAGAAACTGAACTTACAACAAGGGGATATATGGCATTATGATCCTAAAGGGATTATCGCACAAAAAGGAAACAAGATTAAAGCCTCAACCTATGAACATGAGCCTAGACCTGATGTTGAATGGAAAGCTAACTCTGACTCATGGCCTTTGGATACAGAGATGGAAATAGAGTCCCCAACTAAAGACATTCAAGCAAAAGGGGACAATGTTCATGACGAAGAGGATGTCAGAGAGCAAGAGGATTTCATGGAGGAAGAGGAGGAGGGACATGTCAACAAGAAACAAAGAACAGAGGGACCAGAAGGACATGCCTCGGAGCAACCAGATGAGGTGTCCCCCATCTTGATAGATCGAGGGTACAATTGCTCCGATTTTCAAATCATTTTGGATGATACCCCTTCACAGGGAACATCTATATCTTCACAGGTTGTTACTTCAAGAGAGGGTCCATCAGGAGAAGGTGCTTCAGACATAAGGACAAGTTTTAAAGCAGACTGGCCCTTAGGGAAAGAGATTAGGGAAAAGAGTCAAGGAGCAAGAGAGAAGCTGAGAGCAGAGTTGGCATTGCACATCGACAAGCATCACACCAAAATCTTAGCAGCCTTGGATGTGGAAAATGATCAGATGGTGTTTTCAGTACAACACCCTCCTCCTCACCCCCTACACCCTAGATCAAAGTATCGATCACTGCATATGATTCTTGACCTGTCATCTATTCCTCTGCCTTATAAATAGAACCTTCACAAATAGATAGGGGATATGCTACGTAATTAAATTCTAAGGTACACCCTAACTATTGATAAGGCTCAAAGAGCACTAGATAAGACTACTGAAACCCTCAAAAGAGAGAGGACCAATTCTAAAGCCCTCACGCTGCAGGTCGACGAATACAAGAAGATGCTCAAAGGGAAGGAGCTAAGGGGGCTGAGGGGGACTTTGCCACTGAGACTCTTGTCAAAAGAGCGAAATGGGAAGTCCAGGAACTTTGGCGAAGATTGAAAATACCAGGTTAAGAGCATGTTCAAACCCCTGAGTTGGCCTGCGTGGAAAAATAGAAGGAAGCTTTGTCTGCAATGTTGATTCAAAAAAGTGATGAAGTGGTGGATCTAAAGAGAAGAATGGAGGACTTGCAGCAGCAACAGGACAGTCATGTTTGCTTTGCGCCTATACCCGATTACCCTCAAAACCCTACAAAGTAGCTAACTAAGACTCTAACGGCGCTGAAGGTCTCTGAAGACGAGGTCAAAACAGGGCGCAGGTATCTGGAGGAGTCAAAGGAAGCAGTGGCCGCAAAAGAAAGACAAGTGGCTTCACTATAATCGAAAGTTGACTCAGCCCACAAAGAAATGCAAATGTTAAATAAATCAGTCACGGACCTCAAGAATCAGCTCAAAGGAAACATGTCCCTAGTTGAGGATCGACCGATGATATGGGATGAAATCATTGCAGAGGTTAAAAGTCACTGGGAATACATCACACTGGCGAATGACAAAAAGGTTACGATCAGTGATTACAAGGTCCAACTCGAATCAGGTCAGCGAGAGGGAGTCCAGAACGTGGTGACTGCTCGAAAGTACATTAAATTCATAAACGAGCTCCCTACTAAGGAACTAGGATCATGCGATGTGGTTGACAGGTTTGGTACAGTGATGGACATAATGAGAATGATCCAGAAAGAATATGCTCAGGTTAAAACTGCAAGATGCCTAGCGTTAGTCGCTAATGGGGTCGAGATCTTCGACAGAGAGTTGGATAGGGCCGTTGAGGCAAGATTACCCGTTTGCTGGGATCCACAAGGTGCTCTGATCCCATGGGACACCTCTAAACATAAATTAGTTGAGATCAAGAGTCGAATGGACCCGGTACATGAAAATACATCCAGGTTAAAAGCAGAGACCGTAGTAGCTTCTCTAAGAAAGGAGTTTCTGTTGTTAGCTAAGGTAAAACGATTTTTCACTGCCAGCCTGGATTATTCAGAGTTAACCCAACTCCGATCCTTGTTCGAGTTGTTCAACATTGTTCCTCTGCCTTCGAGCATTATGTGGCAGAGGTCTTATGAATATGTGCACCCACCGACAGCTTCAATTCAGCATCAGGTCAGAATAACTTTGCAGAACCCTCCTAGAGTTCCACAACCATCACAGCACTCTAGGCCATCATCCCATTCAACTTTGCAGCCTCGACACTCCGAGTCTTCTTCAGGACTGCGTAAAAACAAATGAACACTTCAGGATTTTTCCTACGTGGCATTTAGATATTTTTTCTTTTTACTTTTATCTTGTCCTATGATGAAATCACAATGTCACAGCACTTTTTTTTCTTTTCTTTTCTTTCTTTCTTTCTTTTTTTTTTTTTTTTTTCTCTGTTAAACAGTTGTGCTCAAAGCACGCTCCATTTTGTCATCATGTATGTACTAAAAGATCAAGAAAGAATATCTGGGGAAGAGCCCCCTATAAACTCTATAAAAAGAAGAATCAGAGAAGGAGAAAAGGTTCAGAATTTTCTCTGAGATTTTGATTCTATCTTTCTATATGACTGTATGAGCATTTTGGCTATGAATTGCATATTTCTAGAAGCTATTTTGATATATATACACATAGCGTTTGGCTATATTCCATCCAAAGCTGGTAAACTGTATGTATGTGCATTTTCGTAATGTGTTCCATCGACATTTACTTATGTGTTTCTTCTAAAATTCTATGTGTAATAGCAGCTGGATGTTACTGGGCTTATTCATGAATTTGTTTATTTTCTCGAAAGGAAGAAAGACGCTCATGGATGACTGCTCTCTGTTTCAACCTTAAATTCGCTCCATAGAATTGTTTATGCTCATTTTACTCATCCTCCTGTTTCCTCTAGTTTTTAGCAGGTTGGATTCTTAAAACATTTAAGCCCAAATTTGCTAAGAATTATCATTCTATATCTTAACCTCGCTACTTTAAGATTGAATCTTTTCACTAATTCTCGTATGGCCCTGTCGATATGGTCTAGTCCTCATAACTTCTCGAAGCCCATTATCAGCCATTTCATTAGTCTATAATTAGGATCAGAAACCTTCATGATTCTTGAACCACCACTTACGAAACCTCATCAATTGAATGACTCAGAGGAATGCTTATGAAATTTTTAAATCCGCTGATTAAGATGTCCTAGGCATTGGTCCCTTATACAACCCAAAGGTTGTCTCTAGGAGTTACAATAGAGGGATTAATTAAGACTTCTCCAACACTTCAAAGAGGACGTCCAACCCCAATTGATGACCCTTGAGGGCATCATAGTCAGGATGTTGACCATTTTACGAGGAGCATTGACATTGGGATGTATTTGACATAGACAATGACCTTATCCTTTTATGGCATCACCCTCATGAGGCTTGGAGTGATGATGTGACCTTGGTGGATGATGACATGAGGAGGGTTTTGCTTGATGAGTGCACACTTGTTGATAAGGAAATGACCTTTGAGTAAGGAGAACTCTTGTGACCCATCCATGACATTTCTTGATGGATATCTTTATCTCGGAGGATGACATCACCCTTTTTTTCTCCCATGTGTGGGCTAAAAGGAAGTGTTTTGTTATGTTGTATCATTGAGATAGCTATCTTTTTGGTTAATTTGTGACCTACTTAACTTGTAACCACATAGTTTCCTTAAATTGACTTCGTTGTTCTCATATAAGAAAAGGGAAGTCAATATAGTAGGATTCATTATCACATACTCTCATTTCACTCCTTGAGAGAGTGTGTGCACTAGTTCTTTTTGTCTCTTGAACACAATGGAGCACTAAGGTAATGAATTGCCTTGTGGGAGATATTTTTGCTTGGAGGGATTTTCTCTTGTATTGATGAAGTGATACTATGATAAATTGTGTTATTTTATTGTGAGTATCTTGTTTCATTTTTCAACATTGTAGAATTAGGGTTTCTATGAAGTTTTCTTGATATAATGATCATTTATGGCTCTAAAATCTCCTTTACAAAATTTGTCACCTATTATCCATCAAGTAGCTTAGTATAGCATTCTATGACCTTAAATCTCTAATTGATTGAAAGTCGCTAGGGTTAGATTAAGAGGTTTTCTCTCTCTCAAATTGTTCCAATCAAGGTCTTCCACCTTTAACCTTGCCCATTTTGACTCCATATATCCAAGGTTGATAAGGGAAAGTTTTTGTGTGTCAATCTTTAAAAATTTTAAAGAGTTTTTTTTAATGTTCTGTAGGGTAAACCAGGGTTGCGGGGGAGCCCCCCCCCCCCTTTTCAAATTGCTCCCAGAGCGCGCTTCGAGCGGGAGCAAATCGGGAGAGACCCGAGAGCGCGCTCTTGAAATTCACTATCATCGTGCTCCCGCAAAAAAAAAATCACTCCCCAGATTTTTTCACAAAATTTTTGTCACAAAGATGATCCAAACGAAGAAAAAAAATTCAAAGAAATAAGGTTTTTTTAGTAGGGCAGCCTAATATTCAAGCTTACAGCCCTAGTATTGATATGCAATTCATGGTAATGTTAAATTCTTAAAGTAAAAGTGGCATTCCCCTTGATCTTTCACTTTCATCGATGAAAGTGAAAGATCAAGGGGAATGCCACTTATACTGAAATTTTTAACATTACCATGAAATGACTCAGAATGTTTGAGAGTGGTTCCAACCTCATTAGATTTCATATGGAGAAAGTAAAATTTTATATCTCACTCATAATCCAGCAGATTTATCAATTTTTCAGGATTTCAGGATTGGGGGGATTGCAATGTTTCCATTGGATTTTGTCATGTACTAGGGTATGGGACTCGTGTTTAATCAAGAGCACCAAGCCCTCTATGTACCTTCATGTTAGTAATATTGGTTGTCCAACTCCTCTGTAATGACCCTACTAAAAATGTACCCAATCACTCAAACAAAATCTTGACTTGTCATGCTACATTTTTTCTATCTTATGTTAATTGCTTAGAGGGTGGTATTAATGACAAAGATCCCAAGATAGGCAATGATTGTGATGACATGTAGCTATTTTTTGTAGCATGATTTTTTTGGATAATGGAGGCCATCTAGAGCCTATTTGTTGCCGTATTTTCAGTTCATACATGGATTACACTCGATGCTATTTTGGTTATGTGCGCCCCTACATGCTATATAAATGAGAACTTGTAACTTGTGGACATAGTTGATGAAGATTATAACTTCTAGATGATTGATGTTATATGGTGTAATCCATGTTTTTATGCTTTTTATATCTAATGCATAATTCTACATGCTTTTGTTGACACACATGCATCAAAATATATACAAATATATATTATATAAAAATTCGCTCCCAAACCGGGAGCTTCTGAAAATGTCACTCCTCGCTCCCGCTTCCAATTAACCTTGGGGTAAAGTAGGGTTAGGTTATGACAAAATATGCACTAAATAGCATAAAATACCCTAAAACTCTTAGTTCTAAGGCTTTGCATATTTTAAATTGAAAAAAGAGAAATATCATTTTCATGCATTTTTCAGCCACCTTTTTTGAGCTAACATCAAGTGTTTAGAAGTTGTTTATCGCATTTTCGGCCATTGAAAATTTGTTGTAATCTTTTTCTTTGTGCATTGATTATTGGTTGTTTTTGCTATTGTTGTCATAAATTTAGCATGCTGCAAATTGCTTCATTCTAAACCCTAATTTATAACAGCAATCATTAAATTAAAGGTGGAATCTATTTGAGCATCTCTAGGATCATATTGACTCTCTAGACTTAGCCATAGGTTCTGTGAATTTGCTACCTCATCTCACTCGGAACCCTAACTTATAGAATATCACCTTGGGATATCTGTTTAGCAGAATCCTTGGAGGGTATTTACCCTAAGTATCCTTGGGTTACTAGGGAGGCTTCTCTTGTGAGGATAACATCTATCCACAAAACAGCATGGGAACAACTAAGGTGACAATGGTGATTGATCCCATTGTTGCCCTTAACCTAGATTGCCTAGTTGAGGCTTTGCACTAGGGTGTTATATTTTGCAGTAACAGTGAGAGTGGGGACACCCCCATTGTTGCAGATTGTCTAAATCATCTAGTGAGGCTTCGCACTAAGGCACTAGATTTGGTTGTCACAAGCCTCATGTTTTATTTGGCATTCATCTCCCCCTTCAAGCACCACTTAAAAACTAATTAGGAAGAATATCATAAAAACTAATTTTCTTTGTTATATGAAATCTGGAAACTAATTTGAGAATATCATAAATCAGATTTCATTCAAGTCTAATATAATTAAATAGATTTAAATCTTTCATATTGGACTTAAAATTTATTTGGTCAGAAGCCTCAAATTTTATTTGAGTGAATTCCTAAATCAGATTTGTGATCAACCTAAGTTGTTATTCATCTTATTTATCATCTACTTGAGTTATTTATCAAGTTATGCAAATCTATAAATTACATTTCTGTTTAATAAATCAGATTTGCAGGTTGCCTATTTGCTATTAATTTCGTATTTTTAAATAGGCTTAACAAGTGGTTTTCACCAAGTGTTCAAATCTGGAAATTACCTTCAATTACAGCATAAAAACCAAATTTGATTTATACATTCAAGGTGCATGTAAATGTTTATCTTTCAATGGATCTAATTGGTTTATGCTTCTATTCATTTACTGCTGGAGTTGACATGTATGGACCATCACATTAACATATCATTAGCATGTGCAGTCCTTTTACTCCACAAACCTTATCTTGTATTTAGTTCATGTATTTATATTTCTAATTGTAAATCTGAATAAGAAATCTCATTTATAATTATAGATCAAATGTATTTCTAAATCTAAGGCTCTCATTTTGACAGGCTTTTCTAGACTTAGTTTATTTTTATCATTCAATAGATACCCCACATTTACATATCATTTGCATGTTTTAATCCACAAGTTTTACCTTTACCTGGATTTAGGTTATGCGTTCACATTTCTAAGTGTAAATATGAATATCAGATTTTGCTTATAATTTTAGATCAAATTTACCTATAAGTCTAAGGCTCTTATTTTGACATATATTTTTTGGACTTAGTTTGTTTTTATCATTCATATTTTTAAGTGTAAATCTGAATAATAAATCTCATTTATAATTATAGATCAAATTTACTTGTATGTGTAAGGCTCTAATTTTGACATATTTTTTCTATATTTAGTTTATTTCTATCGTTCAATATCTCAGGATACTCACCTTGGCCTTAAGAAAGCTGGCCAAAAGTGAGGAGAATTGTTATAAAGTGTAAGTGGCACTTCTCCTAGGCTTACCTCAAGGTTGTCTCCATGCATTAGGAACTTTTCCACTTAGATGCAAGGTGGAGAGGTAGCAAACACTAATAATCAAGAATCAGTGACACCACCAATCATACCAGGTAAAAGTCATTCCTTGTAGATCTTTCTACATGTATAGTTTATGTATTTTGGTTAGTCACTACCTTCCTCAACCCAATTAAGATAAAGAAGCACATGGACAATGAGTTCCTTCCCACATGGAGAAGGATCAAGCAATGGTTTGGTGTCGAAAACTTAAGTGGCAAGAAAAAATTAGCACAAATTAATTTGAATGCTGAGACCAATTAGTTGAAGAGGAGATCAAAGTTTGGTTTGAATGTCGAGACCAATTAGTTGAAGAGGAAATCAAAGATTGGTTTGAAATGAATGAAGTGTGGGGCTCCCTTGACCATAATATAGTGTTCCCAAAGTTTGTGCACAACAAAGTGGCAATCAGAGAGGTTTGCAAAAAAGCCTACATAACAATTGGAAACTTCAAAAAAATAAATTTGCACCCTATTGGCCCCCTCAGACATGGACAAGTGAACATTTTTCCAAGAAATGTATGGACGACTTGGAAAATGAGGAAAACCCACTAAATAGGTTGTGTTGCCTCAAAATCTAGCAAGTCTTGTGAGAGGCCTCACAAGACAAGAGCTAAACCAAGGGACAACACTATGCATTGGAGGCCCACTGTCACCACAACTCACCACCTCCCAATCTTTAGTGGACTTTCACCACAGGGAAGGCTTCCCTATGTAGGTCACCTAATAGATATTCAAAGTCTAAGGCCTAGAGGTGACTAGGATAGGCTTTGGAGCAGCACTCAACTTAAGAACATGGCTCAATCCAACAAGGACAAGACAAAGTGTGCACTCCAACAGACCTATTTAGGGAACTTACGACCAAGGGTGTGTTGAATAGGCAAGGACAAAGGCTTACCAAGGTGCATAAGGGCAAGAAAAGGCTTGATATGATAGGTATGATCAATAATTGAAGCAACAAGCCTTCAACAAGCCCCAAGTTGAAGCCTAGGGCTAGGTTTAGGGTTTACCCTAGGGAAAAATTACCTAGGGATTATGACATCAACCCTAAAATGGAAGAAATTTTCATGGAAACAGATGAATCTTGATGCAATGAGGGTTAAACCATGTGAAGGAACCTCCCAAAGGCCATCAGACTCCTCCTAGTTGAATTCAGCTCTAGCCCTAGCCTAACGACTTACCTTAAAGGGTCAAAAATATGAAAGAGAGAGAGAGAGAGAGAGTATAAATTTTTAAAGGGTTTTCTATGGTGTGATCACCTATGTGAATGGCTAGTGCTTGATCCTTAGGTGATGGAGTCTAAAAGATAAAAATGACACTGAATTGAAAAAGAAGGAGTTGCAGCTCACAGGTGAGTACTGCACCTGGAGACTGCACTCAGACAGAGAGAACACTCTGAGTTTACTCTACATTCATGAATGAGAAATTACATCATTAAGTACAACACTAGGAATTAGGAAGTTGCAAACAAACTCCTAAATTGTAGGAACTAATCCTAAACTAAGGAGATACGTTACAACTTGTGTAACCCTTTCTCCATTAATATAAAATAATATTAATTATTTTCAACTCCCCCCCTTAATGGAGAAAGGATTATCCTGAACTCCTAGCATCCCTCTAAACAATTCAAACTTTACACGCCCAAGAGGCTTAGTAAATATATCAGCCATATTGTCACAAGTTTTACAATATTCAACAAATATCTCTTTTGACTGTAGTTTCTCTCGAACAAAGTGGAACTGAGTATCGATGTGCTTGGTATTTTTATGAAAGACTGGATTGTATGCAAGCTTGATGGTACTCTGGTTGTCAGTTTTGATGATAGTTGATTCTTTTTGTTCTTCTCCTGCATCGTTGAGAAGTCTTCTCAACCAGATAGCTTCACATGTGGCTGCACACAATGCTTGGTACTCAGCTTCACATGAAGATAAGGCTATAGTGCTTTGCTTTTTGCTGCTCCATGCTATGACCCCGGATCCAATGCTGAAAGCGTAACCTGTGATAGACCTTCGATCATCCAAGTTACCTGCCCAATCTGAATCTGAAAAACCTGCTAGAGTAACATCAGAAGTGTCAGTGTACAAAATTCCATAATTACTAGTACCACTAAGATACCTCAACACACTTTTTGCTGCGATCCAGTGACTTTCGAGTGGTTTTGACATAAACTGGCTCAACATACTAACAGAGTATGCCAAATCTGGTCTAGTTGTAGTGAGATATATCAAACTGCCAACTAGTTGTCTATACATAGTGGCATCCACCTCTTTAGTACCATCATCACTGCTCAACTTTAAGTTCTGCTGCAATGGTGTTGCTGTTGATCTACACTGCTCCATTCTGAACTTTTCCAGCAAGCTTCTGGCATACTTCCCTTGAGTAAGAAAAGTTTGTCTAGAATCTCTCCATACTTCCAATCCCAAACAGTAATGGAGATTTCCGAGATCTTTCATCTCAAACACTTGTGACATCTGCCGTTTGATTTCTTTGATCAGATTGTTAGCATCCCCTGTTATGATCATATCATCTACATACAAAGAAATCAAAATAATTTGCCTCTGTTTATTAAACTTGGTATACAGATTTGGATCATTCAAGCTCCTATGAAAGCCATGTTGTACAAAAAATGAGTCAATCTTCTCATACCACGACCTGGGTGCTTGTTTTAAACCATAAAGTGCCTTTTTCAATTTACAAACAAGATGTTCCCGCCCCTTTTTCACAAAACCTTCAGGCTGAACTAAATAAATTTCTTCTTTCAAGTCACCATTCAGAAATGCAGACTTAACATCTAGCTGGTGTAGCTGCCATTTATGTTTTGTTGCTAAAGAAATTAGCATTCTAATGGTGTTTAATTTGGCTACAGGAGCAAAGGTGTCATCGAAATCTATTCCCTCTTACTGTGAGTAACCCTTTGCTACCAGTCTAGCTTTAAGTTTTTCTATACTCCCATCTGCATTTATTTTAGGTTTGTACAGCCATTTGCATCCTATGGGGGTTTTACCATCAGGCAATTCAACCAAATCCCAAGTATGGTTTTTATTAATTGATTCAATTTCCTCATGCATTGCAGCCTTCCATGCATCAAATTTACTTGCTTCTTCATAATTTGCAGGTTCTACAATCTTTAAAATGTTTGTCATTAATGCATAGTCTTTCAATTTGGATGGTAATTGAGTCTTCCTACTTGATCTCCTTGGTAGGGGACTTACCTCAAATCTGTCCATTTCAGCCTTCTCCGGGCTTGCATCATTTATTACATTACTTGTTACTTCTTCTTCTTGTTTCTGCTCTTGTTCTTCATCATCCTCACTGTTTTCTTCCATTAGCAATGGAGTGTGCCAATCACTATTAGAGTCATCCTTTCCTTCTTCAACCTGTTCATGAAATATGACATCTTTGCTTGCAAAAACCTTATGAGTCATAGGATTAAATAACTTATATGCCTTGAACTCAGTGCCATATCCAACAAAGATACATTTCAAGGCTTTTGGATCTAACTTCTTCCTATCTGCCTTGGGTATATGAGCATAAGCTTTTGACCCAAATATTCTTAAATGACTCACTGCTGGTTTGAATCCAAACAATGCTTCAAAAGGGGTTTTGAAGCCTAGACATCTAGTAGGACTCCTATTCTTTAAATAGACAGCAGTGTTAATAGCTTCTGCCCAAAAACCATTTGAAAGACCCTTACCTTGAAGCATGGTCCTTGCGCACTCCACAAGAGTTCTGTTTTTTCGCTCTGCCACTCCATTCTACTGAGGAGTGTGGGGCACTGTGAACTGTTGAACAATCCGATGCTGCTTGCAGAAATTCATGAATTCTCCCAGCCTGTATTCTCCCCCTTGATCTGAGCGGAGAATTTTTATCCTTTTTCTTGTCTGATTTTCTACCATAGATTTAAACTCTTTAAAATACTGGAAGGCTTGACTCTTTTTACTCAGAAAGTATATCCATGAGAACCTAGTGAAATCATCTGTAAATAAGAGAAAATAATATGCACCTCCTAATGACCTAGTCTTCATAGGTCCGCATATATCTGTATGCACTAGTTCTAAGATATCTCTTTCTTTTCCATTAACATGCAAAGGGAACTCTTCTCTATGCATTTTCCCTAATGCACATCGATCACAGTCCAACTTAACATTATGGAAAACAGGGAGTCCATCAACCATACCTTTTCTCTGAAGTAAGATGAGGTCTTGTAGATTAAGATGGCCAAATCTCTGATGCCAGAGATTTTCAGCTGTCGATCCAGTTGCAACCATTGCTTGCTTTGTCATACTTTTCACGTCTAATCTGTACAAGCTCCCCACGCGCACTCCTGTTGCAACTGTTTCCATTTGGCTATCCTTTATGACACAGTTAGTCTTAAAGAATTGAACTTGCATGTCCTGATCAGTAATCATTGAGACAAAGATCAAATTTTTCTTAATTCCGGGCACATACAATACATTTTTAAGGTGTCTAATGTTACCGCTAGGTAATTTTACCGGAATGTCACCATATCCTTTGATCTCATATCCACTATCATCCCCTAAATAAATTTTCGACCCACATGAAGTTTCTTCAAGACATTCAAACCAGTCCTTCTTACCTGTCATATGTGAGGATGCACCAGAGTCGACATACCATATGTCGTCTTCATCTCCCTTTGAAGCTGAAAGAGCACAATCAGCTGTAAATAGTCGAAGTTCGTGGCTATGATCCTCATCTTCCTCAACGAAGTAACCTTTGTGCTTTCTCTGTTTGTTTCTTACTTCGTCTGCCTGCCTCTTATTACACTCTTTAATCTGATGACCAGGTTTTCCACAGTAAAAACATTTCTTGCTGGGAAAATTATTAGCAGACATACCTTTAAACGGTCTCTTCTGAAATGTGTTGGCTCCTCTCTTCTGCTGCTGTGGTTTCTGTTGCTGTTGTGGCTGCTTCCCTCTATATTGTCTCCTTTTCGCCATCAGAGAAAGGTCATTTCTCTGCGATTTCAAATTTTGTCGTCGCTCTTCTTCCTGTAGTAGAATCCCTGTCAGCTCTTCAAACGTAGGGGCTTTCTCCCTTGCTGCCAGCCCTGTGATAAACATTTGGTATTCATCTGTCATTCCGTTCAACGTGATCGTGACCAGATCCGAATCGGAAACTTTCTCTCCGATATCTCCCAATCTGTCCTTCAGGTCTTTGACTCTCGCAATGAATCCAGCAGCGGACTCATTCTCCTCCATCTTCATCGCAAATAGCTTGCCTTTGAGTGACAAGACACGGTTTGTATTCTGTGTCTGGTATAGGTTTTTAATCATCGTCCAAATCTCAGTGGCCGATTTACAGTCTCTAATATGCGGGATAATATTGTCCTTGACGGACATCTTCAATATGACCTTTGCTTTTGTCTCCCTTTTATCCCAGTCTTGTTCTTGTGCAGCTGATCCTCGTCTCAGCTCACTTCCTGTAACGATCGACCACGCATTTGCGCTTTCAAGTAAAGTCTGTATCTTGAATTTCCAGTTGGAGAAATTCGATCCATCGAGTTTGCCAGACTCGTGGAGATACGATTCTATACTATTATTCATATTGGACTGATAAACTTTATGATCCTCTGATGAATAATTTTACCCAACTGAATAATTGCAGGACACACTAAAAAAAAAAAATCACCACATACCAGATCCTGACCACTGTTTTCCAAAAAAAAAATTGTACCTTCAATGTGCCACCACCGGGCAAATCCGATCTGCTGCCACCGAGCAAATCAGGAGCTTCAATGTGTCACCACCGGGCATGTGTGATCTGCTGCCACCGAGCAAATCAGGAACTTCAATGCGCCACCACCGGGCAAGTCCGATCTGCTGCCACCGAGAAAATCAGGAACTTCAATGCGCCACCACCGGGCAAGTCTGATCTGCTACCACCGAGCAAATCAGGAACTTCAATGCGCCACCACCGGGCAAGTCCGATCTGCCACCACCGGGCGAATTCAGAACTTCAATGTGCCACCACCGGGCAAGTCCGATCTGCCACCACCGGGCGAATTCGGAACTTCAATGTGCCACCATCGGGCAGGGCCGATCTGCAAAAAAAAAATAATTGCAGACCTTCCCAAAGAGAAAGAGGCTAGTGCTTATCTGATTCGAAAAATCCGCGCCGAAATCAAAAATGAATGCGAAATAAATTGGCGCGCTTTTCGCGTGTACTTCCGCGCCACTCGCGAATTTTGGCGCGCTGGCGCGCTTATCTTCCTGAAACCCGCGCCAATGGCGCGACTGTTCGCGAAAAAATCGTGCCAACCCTTTCTTCTGCTCAGAGATGATTAGTCATCTGAGACCTGTCTTCAGGTGTTACTGTAGTCCACCTGAATCTTCAAAAACTTCTGTAAGCTCATCCGCCACTACAGTTCTATAATCAATGATGCATCCTAAAAAAAAAAATTAAGGTTGTCCCTACTCTGAGCTCTGATACCAAGATAAAAATGACACTAAATTGAAAAGAAGGAGTTGCAGCTCACAGGTGAGTACTGCGCCTGGAGACTGCACTCAAACAGAGAGAACACTCTAAGTTTACTATACATTCATGAATGAGGAATTACATCATTAAGTACAACACTAGGAATTAGGAAGTTGCAAACAAACTCCTAAATTGTAGGAACTAATCCTAAACTAAGGAGATACGTTACAACTTGTGTAACCATTTCTCCATTAATATAAAATAATATTAATTATTTTCAACTCTAAAGGGAGACCTACCAATGGTAAAATCAAAACCTAGTATGGAGTAACGACAAGAAAAACCCTAGTTTTCAAAACCATAGCTATCATTTTATGAGGGGATAAAATCATTGAAGAGAGCTTAACCTGAAGATTCATTAAAGGGATTGTCACACATTATTTTAGGGTAATGCATCCAATAATTTTCCAAGGTTTCATAGAAAATTATTCAATAAAACTAGCACATAGAAACCCTAATAATAACCATTCCATGCAATAGCCATAAAAAGATAACCAACATGTAGAATACTTACAAGAATTGCAAGAACGAATCCCTTATTATCCCAAAACTATTTCTCTGCAACAAGAATGTCTCCAAAAGAAAAATCTCCACAAAAGATCATATCTCCCCAAGTATACAAGACTTTCAGTAGGTTGAAATCCTTCGAAGAGGTCGAATTCTCCACAATTAATGATGATCAATACAAATGAGGTGACCTCTATTTATATGAGGTCTACCTCAATTAATTTTGACTAATGAAGGCCCTAAGACAAGTTTGACATAAGATAAACCTTGGGTTACAAGCCAACCCACTAGCTAAGTGACAAAACAAGCCATAATTGGCCACACGTCTAAGTTGTAGCCTCAAGAAATGTTGATGTCATGCACTTTTAGGGCTCCATATGCCATGTCATAATGTGATGAGGTTTGGAAAAGTGTCATAGTCCCAAAATCGTCCAAATATTAAGGAATATTCTTGAAATCCTCTTTTGGGGTGCCAAGACCAGCTAGAGTGTCTTCAGGTCATCTTTATGGGCCTCCAACTATCAAAATAGGGCCTCCCCTCTCCAGTTTTAGGGCTTCTCCAAGTGAAACAAGCCCTCCCTAGTCTCTTAATGAAAGATCATCCTCATTTGGGCTCTAAACCAAGTCCTTCCCATCAGGTTGTATCGAGGCCAACCTAGGGGCGTGTTGGGTCCTGTGGTGCCATCATCAAGAATCCTCTATGCTGGGTCAAAGCAGACCAATGTCCTCTTGAGGATGCTTTGAGATATGTAACATCTGCTCAAGATACTAAAAAGAAAGAAGATAAGAAGAACATAATAAGAACTAAAGAATATCACAAGTAAATAATCAAGAATAAGAGAATATTTCTGCATTTCTGATTCTCTAACATGTCCATTATTCCAACCTAATACAAAGATAATATCATAGTCCCTTTTCATCAAAAAGCCTAAGAAATTCGGATATACCAGCCTCAAAATTTGGGCCTATGTGCCTCAAAGTTTTGGACTTGTGTGCCATCAAATTCTCGGACCTATGTGCCTCAAAGCATGTATCACAGAACTCAGATAGACTAGACTTCTTCTGCTTCAGAACTCAGACTATATTGCCTCATAACTTTGGACTATTTCACTTCATAAGACCACCGAACTTGATTTCCAAATGATGTAAGATAGATGCCAATATATAATTGTTTCCACAAGCGAAAGGACATGTCCTTTAAGGAGGCCGACATGAACTCTAGGAGGGAAGATCTTGGTCTTTGTGGAGACAATTTTACATTTTTGACTCAATAGAAATTTCTTTTTTTTCTTACAAAGAGTCCAAATGGACTTTGACTCAAATATATTTTCTTCTTGACTCAAATGACCCTAAGAGCATGAAGAACATACTTTGATTAGGAAAATCAAAATAATAATTTTATTTTTCTTTTCTTTTTGCTTTTACATGAAAAATATGATGATACAAGTATAATAATAACTATGAAGACTGACCCTAGTTACATTTTCCAACACTTCCTCTTAACTAGGGAGGTATTCATAATTCCACAACGAGATACAAGGATACTCAAATTGAAATATTCTCATAAGAAGAGTTCGATTGATAAGCTATCGTCACGCATCAACATCAATCAACATCATAACTAGCATTGTCAATCTCAAAAATAGCAAAGCCTTGACTAACAAGCTCTTGTTGATATTCTGAAGTTATATGTTGTAACAATTACTTATTACAAAATTTCTTTATAATGCAATATTAGTTAAGAAATTGTAGGTAGAACATAAACCAAATGCTCAATAGAAGATAACCAAGAACAAAATGAGACATAGAGAATTTAGGTCTAATGACCAGGGAAAAACCCCACGCGAGGAAAACCAACCATATTCTTCTTTTATTAGATATCAATTGTTCAGCAGAGACACAGAGTACAATGAGAGATCAAGAGAATAAGTAAGTTCACCCAAATCTGAACAAGTTGAAGCATAAAGATCACTACTAGTAGCAACAGATGCAAACACTGAATCAACTTTCCCTTCAACTGAATCAACACTGAAACATTGAATCAACCTTGGCTCACCAAGTCCTACTCTTACTCTCCAAGACTCTCTCTCACAATCTTCTTCAAGACTCTCCAAGTCTCTAGCTCAAGTTCAAATTCTTCTTTCACAATGCACAAGTAGTAAGATGAGATGATATGACACAAACATATATAGGAGGTGTAAAGAATTCATGCCATAGAGCAGGTATAACTCGCATGCCATGAGGTAGGTGCAACTTGTTCCTTTTAAGAGTAACTTATGCCATTATGGAGAGGCAACGCATGCCTTTTTGGGAAGAGTCACCTATGCCATTATGGAGAGGCAACGTGTGCCTTTTTGGGAAGAGTAACTTTTTCCATTATGGAAAGGCATCATTTTAGAAGAGAAGCATATGGCTTAAATGATGAGAGTGTAACATATGCATTAATGAGAACGTAAGAGGAATCTTTCATGACATGCCTTTAATGAGTGTGTAAGAGAGAGTGTAACGTAGTGTTATGTGAGTCATCAAGTAGAGAGGTGTGAAGTGATTGAGTGTCATGAAGGAAAGGGGACTTGAATTTCCTTCTGATAAAATCATAGTATCATAGAGGATAATAATAATGATGATGATGATGATGATGATTAAGTCGAAATTGAACTATTAGGATTGATTAATGATAATTTAAGTGATTTTCTATCATTTATACTTGATTACCAATTAATGCAAGGTGGTTTACTATTTTTGGAAGCCATCCTTGAGATTGTGAAAATTCGATATCTCGAATCTTACTGCAGCAACCGATACTATTCCTTCTATTTATTAAATTGATTGATCAAATTATTTACAGTTTTCTACGGCAAATATCGAAACATATAAATTGTAGCCTTCACAAATAAAATACTACGGACAGTAAATGCAAGGAAAAATACTAGCACACATATAAACAAATTGACACAGTTATTTTTGGACAATCATCCCCAAAAAAACCCAATGTGGGAAAACCAGTGCAGCAAATGAGGGTTTCTTTATTAATCTTCAGCAATAATTCATGTACAAAATATCGGATAGCAAAATAGAAGAAACACTGAGAGAAATCTACTAATGAATTTTTCACACTCAACGTTTTTCTGACCCCAAAGAGGGCCTTCTGCCCTTACGTTGGCCTCACTACGTCACCCTCTCCGCAATGCCTGTGTCACTTCTCTACATTGGTGATCTACATCCCTATTCTTTGTTGCCCCTTCCAGACTCCCCCTGCACTCTCAAACTATTGTTGATCCCTTTCTCTCCCAGCTGCAACTCACCCTCTGATTCGACTTTCTCTTTCCGAACTTTAGCCACTAAGAAAATCAATCTGCTTGGGCAACTGAGTATCTACACTGGTGTGCTCTGCAAGTGCCCATCGAATTCCTTCTTATAATCTCTCATTGAGATATCAACGACCAATATTAAAACATAATCGATGGATAAGATTAGCTTGGACTCTATCTTCATTTTCATCTAGAAGATTCTCACCAGATTTAATTAATACACTTTAATTAATCACATTTCCTAAGTTTAGACTTAGGAATACATTAAAAATAATTAATTATTTTAAGTAAACCATCTCCAGGTGGAATTTTCCCAAACGATTTTTGGGTTTTGGAGAATACATGTGTCTTAGCCTCTCTGCAAAAATCTCGAGGCTAGAGCACATTCAATGCTACCAAAAATAAACACTCCCTCTTATCGAGGAATGTGTTCTAGTAATGCAACCTACTAAAGCATCACCCTGATTTGCATCATCTCCTGCCGCGCTACTGATGTTTGGCCTCTATGCCCACCAACTACTGCACAACTTTGATTCTGCACTACATCTGTGTTGTTGTTGACCCTGCATATTGTTGTCAACTACTGCAACTCCTTCTCATCTGTTGTTGCTGCAACTGAGAATCCAACTGTTTCTATTACTGAAACAAGTTCTCTACCATACCCATTTGTTCCCTGAACTGGATGAACTTAACTCTCCATAGCGCTTTTGTGAGTATGTCTACTACTTGATCTCCCTTGGGGACATACTGCAGCTCGACTGCCCCATGACATAGTGTCTAATGAAATGAAATCTGATATCAATGTGTTTCAACCGATCATGAAATACTGCATTCTCAAAGAGTTTTATGCAACTTTGATTGTCACAATAAACATTGGTTGCTCCCATATTTCTTCTAAACAAACTCACTAGCAGCTTCCTTAGCCATATAGCTTCGCACGTGGTTGTGTTAGCTGCCATATATATTCAGCTTCTGCTGAGCTCAGTGCTACTGACTTCTACTTCCTGCTACATCATGAGACTATCCCTTATCCAACACTAAATCAGTACCCAGAGGTACTTTTCCTATCCACTGAACTACCTGTCCAATCTGCATTTGTGAATCCGCTCAACCTGATATCATCTCCTTGGGTATATTTCAACCCATAATCAATTGTTCCACGCACATATCTAAGAATGTGCCTCGCTGCTGCCCAATGTACCCTTTTTGGTTCCACCATGAACTGACTAAGGATATTGATAGCAAAACAAATGTCTGACCTGGTGTTGACCAGATACATGAGCGGCCTAATGAGTTGTCTGTATAAGGTGGGGTTGACTTCCTTATCTCCTAATGCATCTATCTTCTTCTAGTTGGTGATCATTGGCGTTGCCATGGGTCGAAAATCTTGCATTATGAATCTCTTTAGAATCTCTGTAGCATGTCTTCCTTTCCCAAGGAAGATTTCCCCATTCTTCTGCTAAACTGTCAATCCTAGAAAATAGTGCATCAACCCCACATCTTTCATGTCAAATTCTGCTTCAAGTTTCTTCTTGCAATGCTTTATGAGCCCTGATGACCCTGTTAAAAACAAGTCATCTACATATAATACCAGAATGAGCAGCTCATTCTCCACCATAGTCACCACGTTCGTGTTCGTGTTCAAGTTCGACAACTTTGAAATTCGAATAAAGTTCGACAATTAAAATTTTGACGATAAAATTCGGCATTAAATTCGATTAAAATTTAAACACAAATGCCAAAAATAAAAATAACATTGCCAAGTTGCCAACATGATTAATAATTAAATGAACACAGTGACTTAGCTTATGTCTGGGTGGTTTCCTCATCTTCATGCTATGTGACTCACCCTATGAACCCATTATTTCATGAATTTTATAGATATATTAAAAATCGTATATTATTATACATAACTATAATGATAAATAAATAAATTATGAATAAAACTTCAAATTATAATGTAAATATTTTTTTTACATATAAATATATTGAAATTTATATTTATTATATATATATATAGGTTACGTAAATGTTGACCATGTTTACTAAAAGTTATGTAAAAAAAAATTTACATACTACGACTTGGACATCGTTGTGTTGGAACCGTACGACTTCGTTATGTAGATCTCGACACTCAGATTTTGAAAATCATCTTTGCATTGGCATGAGGCAGTTTCATTGTACAAATATCGACACTACAGATTTTGACAGTCACCGATTCACCATTGCAAACAACTAAACCAAAAAAAAGAAATGTTAGACGTATCGTCATTCTCTAGAGTCTAAGCTTCTCAGATTGCAGAGTCACAAGACTAGTCACGACTCATGACACCAACTCAGGATTCAAGAATCAATAGAGGCAAGCCACAATAAAGAAAATTGGGAGTGCAATGCCAGCAATGTGGTGTTTAGAAATTAGGTTTTAGTCCAAGATTAAACCCTAGTTGAATTTACATGCAAATTTAAATGAATAAATTCAAATTGGTTTAAGGTTCAACAAATTTTGAATTTCAACCTTGAAATTCGCCGAACCCAGTTACTTAGTTGTCCACCATCATATAGTAGAGATTGGGATCAACACCACTCTTAATGAATCCCAACCGTTGCTACTAACTATCAATCCGACTAGACCATGCTCTGGGTGCCTGCTTGAGCCCGTATAGGGCTTTCTTTAACCTGCATACATGAGTTTTCTTCTCACGAGTCTCAAAGCCTTCAGGTTGTTCTATATACAACTCTTCTTCTATCACCCCGCTCAAGAATGTTGTCTTGACATCCATCTGGTGAATCTCCCATCCCATCTGTGTTGCTAGGAATATAAAGGATCTAATAGAAGTATATCTAATGACTGGGGCACAGGTCTCCTCATAGTCTATCCCTTCTTTTTGTGCATACCCCTCGCCACGAACCTAGCCTTACACTTCTCTACACTGCCATCTACAGCGTACTTGATCTTGTGAATTGTGATTAAATACATGGATAATGAGCACAACTAAGGGACTAGTGATTGGGGTATCTATTATAAGTTGATTTTTATCAGCTCTAGTGGTCGAGAGCCCCTACACTATAATGGCTAATATTTATTACCTCCAGTGTATAGATCATCATAAAGACACATATCATTGTTTGAGTGTGAGCTATAAGTATAGTTGAAGCATTCCTAGGTAAGTTTTGTGAAATTTTCTAAATGTTACACTTACGCAGAAATCTACTGTTAGATCTGGTTATCCTCCTCCTACTTAATTGAGTTATTAGCTCAAAATTTCAGATTAACATCAAAGCAAAACACATAACAGACTTTCATCAATTCAGATCTAGAAAAAGTACATGCACACATAGACAAAGTGACACAGTGATTTTCTGAACAAATAGTCCCAAGAAAAACCCAATGCGAGAAAACCGGTCTGTTGGCTGCTGGAGGGTTTTATTATTAAGAGTTTTCTTAATACAACAAATCTAGGTTCCAAATCTGGAAAACCCAACAAAGATAAAATATATTTGCAACTCAACGGCTGTTCTGAAGCCAAAATAATGACTGATCCACACCCTCCAACAGGATTTACAGAACTCAGCCAAAATTAGGCCCTAAAAACCCTAGTGCTGCCCCTAAAGCCCTTGCGTCAGCCTCTGAAGCCCCTACATCCCTCAACACTGGCCTGGAAAGGGTTGTGTTACCCCAGATTGGGTGACGCAGTCTTTACGTTGCCCTATAGGGTCTTTGTCTAACTCCTGAGGGTTTCCAGCTGAATCACGTTGCCCTGGGAGGGACTGCGCAGCACCTTCGTAGCTGAAGTTGCCCCTACGCTGCGCAACTGCTGCCCCCTCTACCTCTGCATCTCCTTCTTCTTTGTGCTGCCTCTCTAAGTTGATCTCTGCCTCTTGCTAATTCTAGACACTGGCATCAGATCATCCCCTTTGTCTAAACTCCCCTCTCTGCAGCTAAAACACTTCTGAGAATTCTTAGCAAACGTGCCCTAGAATCTCAGCTTAGCTTCAGTGCTCTGCCTATGTGTGTCTTTACAAATGACCCCAAGCCTTTTCTTTATACTTTTCTCGTTGGGAAACCAACGACCATGATCAGATCTTGAATCAATGGCTAAGATTAAAAGAAAGCTTGATCCGTGTGACTTAAGACAATTTCATCACATGTTTAATTTAATTAACTTTAATTATTTCATTTTCCTAAGTTTAGACTTAGGAAATACATTAAAATAATTAATTAATTAAATATCTCCTAAACCAGATGAAATTTCCCAAATCCCTTTATGGGTCTTTTAGATCAAGTGTACTCTAGTCCCTCCACAAAATTTGGGAGCTAGAGCACAACTGATGCTACCCCAAATACACAAAATCTCAACACTCCCTCTTAGCATTAGGAGTGTGCTCTAGCAATCCATCACACTATGCATTACAAGACTTTGGGTACTGGTTCTGTGTTGTTGATGCTTGGCCTGCTGCCACTCAACTCTTGTAATATTCCTAAATTAGCTTACAGATAATTGGAATATTAAAGTTTGTTTTGTCACTTAGATAGGTGAATAAGCGGGTAGGGAGACCCATAAATCTCTTTATGAAGAATAAAACCACTTCTCATGTGAAAGTGGATCATCATTTCAGCTTAATAAAGCACCCTAACGTGTGAACAGGGGTTAGAGCATGTGGACTAGGTCAATATTAACCAGATCAATAGCGTTGTTATGGAGATCATGGAGGACAACACAGTCACTTAGGAGGAGTGTATGCATGAGATTAGCTCCATTATTGAGTGGGACCCAAGGTGAGGAAGCTCACCAAGCATAAAAGGAAGAGGATGGCAACATTAGAAGTCATGGATTTGTACTATTGATTTTGATCTTTTTATATAGAATTTTTCATGTGACATTTCTGTGCATGCTTTTGTTGTTTAGCAGTAAGAGACTGATTCTGGATGGTATTAAAGACCATGTCATTCCACATGTAAGAGGAAAGATATTTGCTTATGAGATGTGGACAGCCTTGACCAATCTCTACCAAAGTACCAATGAGAACAGAAAAATGGTCCTAAGGGAGAAGCTGAATACCATTAAGATGGCTAAGACTGATAATGCTACTGGATATCTCACAAAGATCAATAATGTGAGAGATGCATTGGCAATAGTTGGAGAGGTCATTCCACCCACTGAGTTGATGTGGATTGCAGTGAATGGCCTTCCCAGTTCATGGCTGAACTTTGCTGATGGGGTTTGTGCACATGAGACCCTTCCCACTTGAGAGAGGTTCTTGGATGATTGCATATAGACTGAAATCAGAAAGAGCCTGTTTGGGGCAACCAAACCTATTGAGCAGGACGAGGATGTAGCACTGTTAGCAGGGGGCAAGAAAGGCAAGGAAAAGAAGCAAGCTTCCACAAGTAGTGGTGGGGGCAAAGGCAAAGGTAAAGGTAATCAGGTGAATATGCAGAAGGACTATTCCAAGGTGAAGTGTTGGAATTGTCAGAGGATGGGACACTATGTAGTTGTGTGTCCTGAGAAGAAGAAGACGGGGAAGAACAAGACCATGGCAGCATCAGCAGAGATAGAGGACTTTTCGGATAGCTTTGACCAAGAGTTTGGGTTCATTGCTTGTGAGTCCACTAGTACATGATCACCTGCCACAAAGGGTGAGAGGGAGTGTGCATTTCCCTCCACTAGCAGAGCATCTTCAGGTATCTGGTATGTTGACAGTGGGGCTTCACGTCATATGACAGGAGTCCGTGAGTACTTCTCAGAGCTTTCAGAGAGTGACACTGATATATAGGTAGTACTCAGAGATGACAACGTTGTTAGAGCAGTCGGTGTGGGGACATTGACATTTGATAGGGAACCCAAACCTCCCTTGAAGGTGTCAGATGTTCTATGTGTCAGGGATGAGGAAGAACCTCATATCTGTCTCAGCATTGGAGGACAGAGGATATGAGATATTGTTCAATAGAGAACAGGTGCTTATATATCCCAGGGGCGCTCCAGCTGAGTCAGCTAGAGTGATTGGTGTACACCATGCAAAGGTGTACAAGTTTTCATTTCAGCCCCTTTTGGCATTGAGCAGTAGTACCGGCAGCAGAGCTAGCAGTTCAGAGCTGTGCGAGATATGGCACCGTAGGATGGGGAACATGTATCATGGGGCCTTGAGGAAATTGCGGGAGATCACTACAGGTGTGCCAGATTTCAGTACTGATCACCTAGATACATGCAGAGAATGTGCGATGGGCAAGTTTGCCAAATCCCCTTTTCACAACAGTGACAGCAGATAGACTGGGATACTTGATTTGATTCATTCCGATATGAGCGGATGGATGTCTCATGTTTCCTTGAGTGGATATGAGTACTATGTTTAATTCATTGATGATCACTCCAGGAAGACCTGGATTTATTTCTTGAAGACCAAGAGTGAATTCTTCAAGCGGTTTCAGGAGTTCAGAGCTCTTGTGGAGACTCAGACAGGTCGAAAGATCAAGTCCCTGAGGTCAGACAATGGAGGGGAGTACACCGTTGTTGAGTTTGTTGATTATTGTGCGGAGGCAAGCATTAGGAGGGAGTTCACAGTTCCTTACAACCCCCAACAAAACGGGGTTGCAGAGAGGAAGAACAGATCCATCAGAGGGGCTGCCAAAGCCATGCTGCATGATTAGGGGTTACCATTGTTTTTGTGGGCAGAGGCCTACAACACTATTGTATATTTGCAGAACAGGAGTTCGCATCATGCCTTGGGGCATGTGACTTCGGAGGAGGCTTTTTCTGGGAAGAAGCCTGATGTTCGTTATCTTCGTATCTTTGGGTGTATTGAATACTCCTATGTACCCAAGGAGAAGAGGACCAAGCTAGAGCCCACCGCAGATAAGGGTATCTTTGTGGGCTACAGTGAGACCTAAAAAGCCTTTCGGATTTATATTCCCGCACAGAGGAGAGTTGTTGTCAGGCAAAATGTGAAGTTCGAGGAGGACAAAGCTTTCAGGAGGTCACGGGAGTTACAGTATCTAAATTAGCCAAACCCTCAGGAGCAGCTGAGTCGGCCACAAGGATCCAGTGGGCAAGGATCAGGAGGATCCAGAGGTACATCGATTACGGTGTCAGGTCCATCAGTGAGCAGTGGATCGTAGAGTCAGAGGGGTGGTACTTCGAGCAGCATGCAAAACAGTCCGCAGAGCAGTTCACTAGGTAGTCCACTGATGGACAGTTCACACGGTACTTCAGTATCTACAGGTTCAAGTTCACACAGGAGGAAAGCAGACAGACAGTCAAGAGTTCAATCTCCTGATGAGGATGAGGAGTTTCATTCTCCGATGGGAGAAGTGTGCTTAGGGAAGAGGAAGCCCAAGTGGCTTCAGGATACCTTGAGAGAGGCCACATCTATTGTTGGGCCTAAGAGGCCAGTCAGAGAGAGTAGACCACCTGATAGGTTCTGTAGCTATATGGCAATGGTTGACAACATCATTGACTTCGAGCCTTCTAGCTATGAGGAGGTAGCTAGCTAGCAGGTCTAGAGAGAGGCCATGCAGGAGGAGTATTCTTCTATCATGAAGAATGATGTTTGGGAGGTGGTGCCGAGGCCTGAGGGCAAATCCGTGGTTACTTCCAGATGGCTTTACAAGGTAAAGCATGCTGCAGATGGCAGCATTGAGAAATCCAAGGCAAGGTTTGTGGCTAGAGGGTTCTCCCAAGTAGAGGGAGTAGATTATGAGGAGACCTTCGCTCTCGTGGCTCGATATACTTCGATTCGCTCCATTATATCAATAGCAGTAGAGATGGGTTGGAAGATCCACCAGATGGATTTGAAGACCACATTTCTCAATGGCTTCATATAGGAAGAGGTGTACATTGAGTAGCCACAGGGCTTTGAGGTGCATGGGAAGGAGTCCCATGTGTGCAGACTGAAGAAGGCCTTTTATGGCCTGAAGCAAGCTCCTAGAGCTTGGTACTCCAGGATTGATACTTACTTGTAGGAGATGGGTTTCACAAAGAGTGATGCAGATCCGAACCTTTACTTTATTATGATAGGTGAGGAGCCTCTCATTCTGGTGTTGTATGTGGATGACTTGGTCATTACGGGTGCAGAGAGACTCATAGAGAGCTGCAAGAGAGATCTTGCGTCGGAATTTGAGATGAAGGACATTGGCTTGATGCATTACTTTTTGGGTTTGGAGGTGTGGCAAGAGGGGCATTTCTTCGTGGGACAGGGGAAGTATATTGTGGACATCCTTGGCAAATTCCACATGGAGGATTGTAGACTCATGTCGACACCCATGATCACCAACTGGAAGAAGCTTCATGCTTCAGATTCCGAGTTGGTGGATCCCACATTATATAGACAGTTGATTGGTTCCTTGATGTATTTGGTCAACACTAGACCAGATATATGTTTTGCAGTGAATATGATGAGCCAGTTCATGTGTGAGCCCATGAGGGTGCACTGGGTTGCTGCAAAACACATTTTGCGGTACTTGCAGGCGACAGTGGATTATGGTCTGGATTATAGGCAGGGAGATGGAGTAAGATTGGCAGGTTACACTGATTCTGATTGGGAAGGTTGTGCTTCTGATAAGAATAGCACTTCAGGGTGTTGTTTTGGGTTGGGTTCGGCAGTGGTGTCGTGGTTCAACTAAAAGCAGCAGTCAGTAGCACTGAGTTCAGCGGAAGCAGAGTACATGGCAGCCAGTCTAGCTAGTTGTGAGGCCATATGGCTTCGCAAGATGTTGTTTGGCTTATTTGGTCAGCTGTTGAAACTTTCAATGATTTACTATGATAATCAAAGTTGCATTAAACTCACAGAGAATCCAGTATTTCATGACAAGTCAAAGCATATCGAGATAAAATATCATTTCATCAGAGACTATTTTCAAAAGGGAGTTGTGAAGCTTGAGTATATTCCCACTAATGAGCAAGTTGCAAATATTCTTACCAAAGCCTTACCACGAGGCAAGCATGTCTACTTCAGAGACAAGATGGGTGTGGTGAGGAACACCATCCTCGATAAGAGGGAGTGTTGAACTTTGGTTACCGGAGGACAGGTGGTTCCCTAAGGTTTTGATCTTTGGCCTAGGGAAAAGTGTCCAAAAGAATTTAATTTTTCTCCTAAAGTGACTTTATAAAGTTATAAAGTCAAATCTAATTTAAAAGTGACTTTAAGTGAAAAGTTACTAAGTCTAATTTTAAAGTGACTTTAATAAAGTCAATGTGAAATTAGAAAGTGAAAAGTGACTTTGGAAATAAATGACTAAGACGGTCTTTATTAAAGTGGGGTGAATTAAAAAATAGAAAGTGAGATTTAAATGAGCATTTAATCTCAGCCCTAGTTCTAAAGCTATCTCAGCCATTAGATTTAGGAATTCCCCAAAAGTCACTTAGGGTTAGGTTAAAGGAGGAAAAGGAGGGAAAAGGTCATTCATTCTTTCATAAGCAGATTGAGAAAGGAGGAGAGAAAGCTAAGGAGATTTTTCTGAGCAATGAGAAGAAAGTGGGTAGCAGTGAGGAGATTCAGCAAATCCGTACAGCAGCATTTATTGGCACAAATCCCAAGGCAAAAAATCCGTACAGCAGGAGAGAGGCATTGTTTCCAAGAAAGGAAGCACGAAAATCGAGGAAGAGGGCAGCAGCATTAAGCACGTAGTTCGAGGAAGAAAACTGAGCATGGAAATCGACGAGAAGGGCTATTGATATTTTCGGCACAAAAACCGAGAAAGAGGACAACAGCTATAACACGATTTTCTAGGCAGTTTCTATGCATGGATTTCGAGGAGGGCTATTGTACAAATCCGTACAGTTCGTACAGTTCCATATCGCTGGTTCCGGCATGCTTCCCGAGGTGGCCATACAGCTTTATTGTTGTCATTAATGCTGCAATATTTTTCTGTATTGAAAGTCGCTGATTTGGCACAATTTCCGAGGCAATGTGCAAGCACGGAAATCGAGATAAGTCTGTAATTTGGTTGCTGGAATTTTTTACTGTGTTTTTTCTGTTTCATTGTAAAAGCAATATTCATAAAATAAAGAGAAGCTTTCGAACTGGTTTCCCCAAAAGTTGTAGGGGGTTTTTCCAGGGTCATCTTGACCAAAAATCAACGTGTCAAAATTCTGTGTGTGGCTGATTTATATTTTCTGAGTTTTATTTCTACATTTCAGCACTGAAATTTCCAGAATTTGTGTTTTCAGAAAATATTTATTTTTCAGCTTGTTGAATGTATGGCTATGGGAATGGGCATTAACTTTGTGGGAGAAATAAGGAGAAACTGAAAATCGGGGTTGGGTGTTCAGAGTTATTTTGCTAAAAAGTGCAATTTGGGACAGCAAGAAGAAAAATTACAACAAGCTAATTTTTCATACAAGAAAATAGTACCTTTACTACAGCAGTGTTATTTTCAGCTTATTAGGACAGCAAGCATGTCTTTGGGCTTGAGGGTGGAAGATAGGTTGGATGGGCATAGTAACTACAGTGTATGGAAGGAAAGAATGCAGAGCATCTTTGAGGAGACAGAAGTCTGGGGTATAATGGTGAATACCCAACAACACCCTGTGAATGTGCCTACTAATGCTCTTCAGTTGGCAGACTTTAACAAGAAGAATAACAAGGGTAAGAGACTAATTCTGGATGGTATTAAAGACCATGTCATTCCTCATGTTAGAGGGAAGATATTTGCTTATGAGATGTGGACAGCCTTGACCAATCTCTACCAGAGTACCAATGAGAACAAAAAAATGGTCCTAAGGGAGAAGCTGAAGACCATTAAGATGGTTAAGACTGATAGTGCCACTGGATATCTCACAAAGATCACTAATGTGAGAGATGCATTAGCAGCAGTTGGAGAGGTCATTCCACCCACTGAGTTGGTGCGGATTGCAGTGAATGGCCTTCCCAGTTCATGGCTGAACTTTGTTGATGGGGTTTGTGCACGTGAGACCCTTCCCACTTGGGAGAGGTTCTTGGATGGTTGCATACAGACTGAAATCAGAAAGAGCCAACTTGGGGCAACCAAACCTGTTGAGCAGGATGAGGTTGTAGCACTATTAGCAGAAGGCAAGAAATGCAAGGGAAAGAAGCAAGTTTCCACAAACATTGGTGGGGGCAAAGGCAAAGGTAAAGGTAATCAGGTGAACACGTAGAAGGACTATTCCAAGGTGAAGTGTTGGAATTGTTAGAGGATGGGACACTATGTAGTTGTGTGTCCGGAGAAGGAGAAGAAGGGGAAGAACAAGACCATGGCAGCATCAGTAGAGATAGAGGACTTTTCGGATAGCTTTGACTAAGAGTTTGGGTTCATTGCTTGTGAGTCCACTAGTACAGGATCACCTGCCACGAAGGGTGAGAGGGAGTGTGCATTTCCCTCCACTAGCGGAGCATCTTCAGGTATCTAGTATGTTGATAGTGGGGCTTCACGTCATATGACAGGAATCCATGAGTACTTCTCAGAGCTTTCAGAGAGCGGCACTGATATATATGTAGTACTCGAAGATGACAGCGTTGTTAGAGCAGTCAGTGTGGGGACATTGACATTTGATAGGGAACCCAAACCTCCCTTGAAGGTGTCAGATGTTCTATATGTGCCAGGGATGAGGAAGAACCTCATATCCGTCTCAGCATTGGAGGACAGAGGGTATGAGATATTGTTCAGTAGAGGGCAGGTGCTTATATATCCCAGCGGCGCTCTAGCTAAGTCAGCTAGAGTGATTGGTGTACACCATGCAAAGGTGTACAAGTTCGCATTTCAGCCCCTTTTGACATTGAGCAGTAGTATCGGCAGTAGAGCTAGCAGTTCAGAGCTGTGCGAGACTTGGCACTGCAGGATGGGGCACATGTATCATGGGGCCTTGAGAACATTGCAAGAGATCACTACAGGTGTGCCATATTTCAGTACTGATCACCTAGATACATGCAGAGGATGTGCGATGGGCAAGTTTGCCAAATCCCCTTTTCCGAGCAGTGACAGCAGATCGACTGGGATACTTGATTTGATTCATTCCGATGTGAGTGGTCAGATGTCTCATGTTTCCTTGAGTGGATATGAGTACTATGTTTTATTCGTTGATGATCACTCCAAGAAGACCTAGATTTATTTCTTGAAGACCAAGAGTGAGGTCTTCAAGCGGTTTTAGGAGTTCAGAGCTCTTGTGGAGACTCAGACAGGTCAGAAGATCAAGTCCCTAAGGTCGGACAATGGAGGGGAGTACACCCTTGGTGAGTTTGTTGATTATTGTGCGGAGGCAGGCATTAGGAGGGAGTTCACAGTTCCTTACAACCCCCAGCAAAACGGGGTTGCGGAGAGGAAGAACAGATCCATCAGAGGGGCTGCCAAAGCCATGGTGAATGATCAGGGGTTACCATTGTTTTTGTGGGCAGAGGCCTGCAACACTATTGTATATTTGCAGAACAGGAGTCTGCATCGTGCCTTGGAGCATGTGACTCCAGAGGAGGCTTTTTCTGGGAAGAAGCCTGATGTTGGTCATCTTCGTATCTTTGGGTGTATTGCATACTCCTATGTACCCAAGGAGAAGAGGACCAAGCTAGAGCCCACCGCAGAGAAGGGTATCTTTGTGGGCTATAGTGAGGCCTCGAAAGCCTTTCAAATTTATATTCCCGCACAAAGGAGAGTTGTTGTCAGGCGGGATGTGAAGTTCGAGGAGGACAGGGCTTTCAGTTGGTCACAGAAGTTAGAGTATCTGGATCAGCCAGACCCTTAGGAGCAACTGAGTCAGGCACAGCGATCCAGTGGGTAGGGATCAAGAGGATCCGGAGATACATCGATTACGGTGTAAGGTCCATCAGTGAGCAGTGGCTCGCAGAGTCAGAGGGGTGGTGCTTCGGGCAGCATGTAGAGCAGTTCACTAGGTATTCCACTGATGGACAATTCACACGGTACTTCAGCATCTACAGGTTCAAGTTAAAGCAAGAGGACAACAGAAAAACAGTCAGGAGTTCAGGCTCCTGATGAGGATGAAAAGTTTCATTCTCTGGTGGGAGAAGTGTGCTCAGGGAAGAGGAAGCCCAAGTGGCTTCAGGATACCTTGAGAGAGGCCACATCTGTTGCTGGGCCTAAGAGGCCAGTCAGAGTGAGCAGACCACCTGATAGGTTTTGTAGCTATATGGCAATGGTTGCCAACATCATTGACTCTGATCCTTTTAGTTATGTGGAGGCAGCTAGCCAGCAGGTCTGTAGAGAAGCCATGCAGGAGGAGTATTCTTCTATCATGAAGAATGATGTTTGGGAGGTGGTGCCGAGGCCTGAGGGAAAATCATAGGGACATTTTCCGTATGGTTTTACAAGGGGTGGTGCGGATGCTCGTATATGCATTGAGATACGGGGCGGCAAGGTTTGTGGCTAGAGGGTTCTCCCAGGTAGAGGGAGTAGATTATGAGGAGACCTTCACTCTCGTGGCTCGATATACTTCGATTCGCTCCATTATATCAATAGCAGCAGATATGGGTTGGAAGATCCACCAGATGGATGTGAAGACCGCATTTCTCAATGGCTTCATACAAGAGGAGATGTACATTGAGCAGCAACAGGGCTTTGAGGTGCATGGGAAGGAGTCCCATGTGTGCAGACTGAAGAAGGCCCTTTATGGCCTGAAGCAATCTCCTAGAGCTTGGTACTCCAGGATTGATACTTACTTGTAGGAGATGGGTTTCACAAAGAGTGATGTAGTTCCGAACCTTTACTTTATTGTGATAGGTGAGGAGCCTCTCATTCTGGTGTTGTATGTGGATGACTTGGTCATTACGGGTGTAGAGAGACTTATAGAGAGCTACAAGAGAGATCTTGCATCAGAGTTTGAGATGAAGGACATTGGCTTGATGCATTACTTTTTGGGTTTGGAGGTGTGGCAGGAGGAGGGGCATTTCTTCGTGGGACAAGGGGAGTATATTGTGGACATCCTTGGCAGATTCCACATGGAGGATTGTAAACTCATGTCGACACCCATGATCACCAACTGGAAGAAGCTTCATGCTTCAGATTCCGAGTTGGTGGATCCCACATTTTATAGACAGCTAATTGGTTCCTTGATGTATTTGGTCAACACTAAACCAGACATATGTTTTGCAGTCAACACGATGAGCCAGTTCATGTGTGAACCCAAGAGGGTGCATTGGGTTGCTGCAAAACACATTTTGTGGTACTTGCAAGGGATAGTGGATTATGGTCTGGATTATAGGCAGGGAGATGGAGTGAGATTGGCAGGTTACACTAATTATGATTGGGCAGGTTGTTCTTCTGATAGGAAGAGCACTTTAAGGTGTTTTTTTGGGTTGGGTTCGACAGTGATGTCGTGGTTCAGCCGAAAGCAGCAGTCAGTAGCATTGAGTTCAGCGGAAGCAAAGTACATAGCAGCCAGTCTAGCTAGTTGTGAGGCCATATGGTTTCGCAAGATGTTGTTTGGCATATTTGGTCAGCTGTTGAAACCTTCAGTGATTTACTGTGATAATCAGAGTTGCATTAAACTCACGGAGAATCCAGTATTTCATGACAGGTCAAAGCATATATCAAATATCATTTCATCAGAGACTATGTTCAGAAGGGAGTTGTGAAGCTTGAGTGTATTCCCACTAATGAGCAGGTTGCAGATATTCTTACCAAAGCCTTACCACGAGGCAAGCATGTCTACTTCAGAGACAAGATGGGTGTGGTGAGGAACACCATCCTCAGTAAGAGGAAGTGTTGAAATTTGGTTACCAGAGGACAGGTGGTTCCCTAAGGCTTTGATCTTTGGCCTAGGGAAAAGTGTCCAAAAGAATTTAATTTTTCTCTTAAAGTGACTTTATAAAGTTATAAAGTCAAATCTAATTTAAAAATGACTTTAAGTGATAAAGTTACTAAGACTAATTTTAAAGTGACTTTAATAAAGTCAATGTGAAATTAGAAAGTGAAGAGTGACTTTGGAAATAAATGACTAAGAGGGTCTTTATTAAAGTGGGGTGAATTAAAAAATAGAAAGTGAGATTTAAATGAGCATTTAATCTCATCCCTAGATCGAAAGCTATCTCAGCAATTAAATTTAGGGATTCCCCAAAAGTCACTTAGGGTTAGGTTAAAAGAGGAAAAAGAGGGAAAATGTCATTCATTCTTTCATGAGCAGATTGAGAGAGGAGGAGAGAAAGCTAAAGAGATTTTTTTGAGCAGTGAGAAGAAAAAGGGCAGCAGTGAGGAGATTCAGCAAATCCGTACAACAGCATTTATTGGCATGAATCCCAAGGCAAAAAATTTGTACAGCGAGAGAGAGACATTGTTTCCAAGAAATGAGGCACAAAAAACGAGGAAGAGGGCAGCAACATTAAGCACGCAGTTCGAGGCAGAAAACTGGGCGTGGAGATCGACGAGAAGGGCTGCTGATATTTTCGGCACAAAAACCAAGAAAGAGGATAGCAACTACAGCATAGTTTTTTAGGCAGTTTCTGTGCACAGATTTCGATGAGGGCTGCTGTACAAATCTATACAATCTGTACAGTTCTGTACAACTGGTTCTGGCACGCTTCCCGAGGTGGCCATACAGCATTTATTGCTGTCATTAATGCTGTAGTATTTTTCTATTTTGAAAGTTGTTGATTTGGCACAATTTCCAAGGTGGTGTGCAAGCATAGAAATCGAGATAAGTCTGTAATATGGTTGCTTGAATTGTTTACTGTGTTTTTTCTGTTTCACTGTCAAAGCAATATTCAGAAAATAAAGAGAAGCTTTCGAACTCGTTTTCCCCAAGAGTTGCAGGGGTTTTTCCAGGGTCATCTTGACCAAAAATCAGCATATCAAAATTCTGTGTGTGGCTGATTTATTTTTCTGAGTTTTATTTCTGCATTTCAGCACTGTGAAATTTCCAGAATTTGTGTTTTCAGAAAATATTTATTTTTCAACCTGTTGAATGTATGGCTATGGGAATGGGCATTTAACTTTATGGGAGAAATAAGGAGAAACTGAAAACCGAGGTTGGGTCTTAAAATTTCTACAGAAAAGTAGGGAGAAACACCAAAGGAGGAAACTCTTGGTGACTATCTCCAAGAATATGAATCTCATTCTAGAAGATTCAAAGAGCATCTAAACTTCCAAGGGTTTTGTCATATCAAAGAAGATAGAAGACCCAGTAACCACAATAGAAGAAGAGGGTGCATGCAGCACACTTTGGGTAGATTCTTTCTACCTACTTTTGATGGGTCACCCAAGAGCACAGCCAAGGCTTGGATAAAGAAGCTAGACACATATCTTCAGCTACATCAAGTTTCAGAAGAAGAGGCCATTAGAGTAGCAGTGTTGCATCTTGAAGGTAAGGCTTATGCCTGGTGGTTTTACGAATCTTCTTCATTGAATAATGCAAATATATCTACTTATGCAAAGTTCACTAGGGGGTTAGCGAAAAGATTTGATCAAAGACATTCTGAAACTTCTTTGGGTGAGCTAGCCAAACCCAAGAAATTAGAACCTTTGCATGAGTTAGAAGGATCCATGAAGCCAACTCCATTTCAGAACATGGTTGAGGGGGTTAAAGATTTGCAGGATGCTTTGCCAAGGGCAAAAGCCCCACTTCAGCAAGAACTTTCTTCTCAAAAAGAAGACATGAGGATTCCTCCTTCAAAAGGAGATCAAGACAAAGGGTCTCTAAATGATGAGGTGTTCTCCCATGATGAGGAGGAAGAAAAGGAAGAGCTGGAAAGAGCCTCCAGCTCTATGACAGCAGGAGGAGATCCATCACTATTTGGAGATGGAGATGAAGCAATTCCTTCAACTAGAGGAGCTCTTGTATCTTTGCAAGAAGTTCCCGAGGATCTTACATATGAAGATCAAGAGCAACATGTGTCCGTTGATAGGAAATGAGATAAAACAATGGAGGGAATGTGTTGCAACATTGACCACAGTTTTGGGAACATACACTATGATAGATCACTTCTTTGTGATTAAGACTCTTGACACCAATATGACATTGGATGTGCATGGGTTGATTACATTGGAGAAGGATACCTTAGACTGTGAGATCTTGCAAAAGGTAGGAGAAGATGAGAAGGAGGGTCAGCATCAAGTGATTGGGAACATATACACCCATCCTTTTCAGGAGTTTTATGCACAGAAGCAGGAGGATGATTTGCATGGTGAGGGCAAGGGAAAATCAGTCCACTTACATATACAACTTGCTCTAGGCCTTGATGTTTCATTACATGGAGGCATTCCACCAGGGAGACACCTTGATTGGAAGATGATCAAAGAGTTCTCTCAACATGGTGCAGCATTGATATATTTGGCCAAGGAAAGAGCCTTGGGAGAAGCTAGCACAGCACAGAGAACCTTTGATGGGTTCGAAGGAAGGGTGAGCAATTTTCTGATATGGACATTGCCATCTTCCACTCAGCTATTTATGCTGAAAGATGATTTAGAAAACTATGAAGGCATAAGAATGGTGTCAAAGGGCTACTCCAATGCCTTGGAGTAGCAAATGATACTTCCACACATAAGGAAGATTTTTGAATATGACAAGAGGTTATTGACACTCTTGCATGCATTGGCCAAACTATGGAATTTTTGGATGGGCAATACCTTCCAAGAGGAGGTTGACCTCCATGTACTTCAATCTTGTCTTGGGCAAGATCAGCTGCAAGGGAGGCAGCAAAAGTGGGATAGCAGTACTCCAACATGTGGCTTTGGCATTAAGCATGTCAAAGAGGAGAGTTATGATAAGGCAGGTGCTTCATTTCAGATTTCTACAGCATTGTCATTATTGGGAAGGATGGATCCATATTGAGAGTCCCAGCTATTGATGGAGTATTCCAAGAACCTCTTCACATGTAAGGTTCTTGATGGGCAAGTGACAAATGGGAGATATAGAGTGGTTGATGGAGTCATTTATTTCCATGATCAGATTTACTTGACTAGAGACTCCAAGCTCAAGGAGGGGATTCTACATGCAGCATATGAGGCACTCTTTTCTAGGCATGAGGATTCCATTGAGTCCTATCTCACCATCATGGAGGGATTCTATTGGGAGAATCTCAAAGAAGATGTGCACCAACATATCAAGAGATATGTAGCTTGTTTGATGTATGAGGAGGAAAGAAACCACCTTGCAAGGTTGTTTCAGTCACTTCGCCTTTTGATGAAGAGATGGGAAGGTTCATCTAAGGACCTCTTCACCAACTTGTCTACAATATATGGTAAAGATTGTATTTTGATGCTTATTGATCAATTAACAATGTATGTACATTCCTTCACCATACATTTGCAGTACATTGCTCCACAAGAGGACAAGCCTCTTTGTGGATCTCATGGTCCTTTTGGGACTACATTTAGTGATGGGGATGACCACTTTATAGAGGATTTTGGGCAAGACATGTTTTGCTTGGTTCATATTCAGCCAACACCTAATGTCCTCTACTATTTTCAAGCTTTTGAGAAGCTTATGGCAGCAAGCAAGTGGTTGGATGACCAATTACCATATCATGTTTGGAGACAGCAAGAAGGAGAACAACGTCGGTCTCACTTGAGGGACTATTGTCACCATCCAGTATGTCATGTGACACTTAGTCCATGTTTCCTTTGGAGCCCATATAGTGATGACACTCTATTCACTATATGTGGGATGGATTGGGAAAGAGAGGTTCCTAGAACCAAAGAGTGGGATCATGAGATTTCAAGTACCTTTTGGCTTCTTAATGACCATATTATTGCAGCCCAAGATTAGCAGCTCCAAATTTATCATAAATGGAGAGAGAGACAACGTGAGTTGAATAACTTGATCTTTCAATTTCAGCCATACAGCCCCTCTACATTGCAGAAGCAGGGGATTGATGATTGTTTCTATGAACTACCAAGGATGGCTCACTTTGTTTGGATGATAGCATGGAGATTGGAGTTTCTCATGGGGATTGAGGCACCCAACATTTACCATATCTCATGCCTTGAGGAGGAAAATGGACAACATATAACTTTTCCATATATCTCCCACTTCTTCATGATGAAAGCTATTTGGTTTATCTACCAAAAGCTAACTTGTATACTTGGGAGGAGACATATCCATTGAAGGTTTTGCAGTATCCTTGCAGTTGCTTGAGGACAAGCAACATTTTGGAGGAGAGGACTGTAATATTCCTAAATTAGCCTGCAGCTAATTGGAATATTAAAGTTTTATTTTGTCACTTAGATAGGTGAATAAGTGGGTACGGAGACCCAAAAATCTCTTTATGAAGAATAAAACCACTTCTGATGTGAAAGTGGATCATCATTTCAGCTTAATAAAGCACCCTAAGGTGTGAACAAGGGTTAGAGCATGTGGACTAGGTCAATATTGACCAGATCAACAGCGTTGTTATGGAGATCATGGAGGATTAATGGAGGACAACACAGTCATTTAGGAGGAGTGTATGCATGAGAATAGCTCCATTATTGAGTGGGACCCAGGGTGAGGAAGCTCACCAAACATAAAAGGAAGAGGATGGCAGCATTAGTAGTCATGGATTTGTATTATTGATTTTGATCTTTTTAGATCTAGATTTGTCATGTGACATTTATGTGCATGCTTTTGTTGTTTAACAGGGTCTGCAGTGTTGTTTAGCACAAAGATGTTTCCGAGTGGAAATCCCACCCTCATCCTCGGGGGACTTAGAGTGCCAACTTAGGAGAGGTTATATTGGGCTGCATTACCACTATCTGGCATTTGGCCAAGCTTCAATCTCATATACAATGTAGTCTATTCCAAATTTGTGTTGTGTTGCAGGGTTGTAGCAGTGGAGGAGAGAGATCTCCAATTTCTGAGCTAGTTTTCCGTTGGAGGGAGCATCCTTTCATCCAAAAGCTTGTGAGTTCTCAGGGCCTCATTTCATATTTTGGCATCAGGCCAAGTAGCTATCATCAGCTACAGCGCAGTTTCCCTCAAGAACTGCATTATTTTAGAGAGCAGTTGCAGCAGTGGGTTTATTGCCCTATTTGGAGTGTTTGGGTTTCCTATGTGGGGATCATCCCTTCATTTAGGAGATCTGTTGGAGGAGGATCAGCCATCTTGTATATCATATCAGCCATCTCCCATCAGTGATTCAGTTGCAGAGATTACTCAGCCCTAGGGCCAAACCTGCTATATTTTGTATAGTGTGTATTTCCGGAAACCTTTTCTGGGTTGTCTTGGAAATCTGTTTTGGAGCATGGATCTCTAGTCTTAGCATTCTTGGAGCATTATATCAACAGCAATATATTTGTCTATCTTTCAGCTGCTATTCTCTCTTAGACAACGCAGTTTTGGCATTTCAGCTCATATTGTATTAGCAGCATTTCAGATTTAGGTGTATGCTTTCATGGGAGGCTTGTTAGCCCAATATTGAGTGAGCTTTTCCTCAAGATATTGTACCTATTTTGCTATTATAATCATAATGGAATGGATTTACGGTTGTCTCATGCTTTGATCTATTTATATTTCTGCATATTTCCAGTTTTATGTGCAATATTGTTGCTCTCCCAATTTTGGGATATTACAACTCTACATTACTGCTGCCATTCTATATTGCTGCCCATGATGCTAACACTGCAACTGCAACTCCCTCTCAATTTGCTGCCTATGTGCTGCTCATAGCACTGCCACTGTTGATCTGCTGCACTGCAACTTCAGTTGTTGAAAGAAACAACTAAATCTCCTGCCCAATCTTTGACAGGCAAGTCAGTTGGGTTGCATCCTCATCACTAAAGCTCCATAGGCTGCTGATTTGTGTTGGCATCTGAAGGATGATGCACAGCAACAGCTCTGCACTATGTAAGAAGACTCCCTCTGCATTGTTGAAGTCACATCAGCCCCTCGTGCTGAAATCCCTCACGTTGTTGTTGTGTTGCGTTGTCTTCCTGAAGCCTCCATGCTGCTGCAACTTTGCTCTGCGTAAGCAGCTCTGCTCTGTGCTGTTGAAGTCACATCAACCCCTATGTTGTTGTTGCATCTACACTGTGTTGCTCCTTCCAGCCTTCAGATCTACCTCTACTTCATCCATGATCTATGCACTCACTGCTCCACTTGTCTCGTTACTGTCTTAAGGCTCCCATAGCTCGTATGTGATCCAAGAGATGAGCTACTCAAGGATCCCGCCCTCATTTTGTAGCTCCTCTACAAATCCATGTCGCCCCACTTTCGTGGTTCATGAGCGCTCATGGCTGCATCATCTTTTGACCCATCATCCACCACAACAGCCTTGGAAGAAGAAACTTCCCTATCCTTTTTCTTCTGAGGACAATTGTTGGCGAAGTGTCCTAATTCACCACATTGGAAGCACTTGATCTTTGACAGATCCTTCTTCTTCTTTCCTTGTTGCCTCTTTGATGCCAAGGTTGCATCTTCTTCATCTTCCTTCTTCACTTTGCTCAATCCAAAGCTGTACTGCTTCTTGGTGATTCTGCAAAGTTCTTCTTGACGCAGAATTGCCCACAAGTTGTACCAATCTGGGAGGTCCGCTCTGCCCAAGATACTTTGGACAAAGGTTTCCCACTCATCTGTGACTGCATTGAGAGCAGCCCTGACCATCACATCATCTTCCACTTTAGCACCTGTTGCAATCAACTAATCTCTGATCGACTGCAATTTGAAGAGGAAATTTTCCATGTCTTCTCCCTTGGTCATCACAAATGACCTCATCTGAGTCTCCAACAGTATCTTCCTTTGGATAGACTTTCCCTCATATAGGGAATTTAAGGCCTTCCACATCTCGTTAGTTGTCTTCTTTTCAGCTATGTGTGGGACAATATGGTCCTTAATTCCATCCATGATCAACCGCTTGGCATGTCCAGCAGCTTCATTATGCTTCCTTATGAGATCTGCGTCGATCGGTGTGGCCAGAGTTTGCTCTGCATGGTCTCTTAGATGATATGCCTCTAGGACTATCAGGATCCTAGCCTTCCAAAATTGAGAAGTTGGAAAGGCCTTCCAATTTGTGCTAATCACGCAATCCATGAGGAGCCATCTGTTCAGAAATGTGTCGGAGCTTCCTTTCTCCTTGCTAGAGAACTGGATCTAAGGTCCTTGGCGAAACAGGCACCTTCTGCTCCCTCTGACAACTAATTTCCCTTCTTGGAAATCTACCAAATCAACAATGATTCAGCTCTCTTTGATCCTCTGAGTAATCTGCAAGTTTCTTTGGCTAGAAACTCTCTTGAGAAGCTGATCTCCTCCAACTCCTTCTCACTTGTGCTTAGGCTAAAAATCTGAAAACTTCAGAAATTTAACCCCACCAGCACCCACTGAATTTCTGCAGTTGTGCTTCAGGCTCTTCTGGATGATTCAAATCTGCGTCACACTCGTTGGCTTCATACAATCCCAGTGTTGTCTCTATGCTGCCTCTACTATCGGATTTGGTTATGCTCCTCCTACTTAATTAAGTTATTAACTAAAGTTTTCAGATTAATATCTAAGCAAAACACATAACAAACTTTCACCAATTCAGATCTAGAAAAAGTACATGCACACATAGACAAAGTGACACAGTGATTTTCTAGACAAATAGTCCCTAGAAAAACCCAATGCAGGAAAACCGATCTGTTGGCTGCTGGAGGGTTTTATTATTAAGAGTTTTCTAAATATAGCGAATATGGGTTCCAAATCTGAAAAACTTGACAAAGATAAAATAGGTTTGCAACTCACCGGTTGTTCTGAAGCCAAAATAATGGTTGATCCACACCCTCAAACGGGATTTACAGAACTCAGCCAAAATTAGGCCCTAGAAACCCCAGCGCTACCCCTGAAGTCCCTGCATCCCTCAATGTTGGCCTGGAAAGGGCCGGCGACCGCCGCGCACGGGCCCTTACGCCGCCCTTGGGGTCTCTTGCGCAACCCCCGAGGGTTTCCACCGAATCACGCGTTCTGCAGAGCGACCGCAACACTCCGGCGTAGGGCCGGGTTGTTCCTCCGCCCGCGGTGCGCCCGCCCTCTCCGCCCGCGTCTCCCCCGCTCTGCTGCTCCTTTGAGCTAATCGTCTCCGTTGATTCTAGACACGGGACTGGGGATCATCCCTTTTGTCTAAACTCCTCTTGCAACCCAAACACTTCGAGACTCTAGCAGGGACGCCTAGAATCTCAACTAGCTGCTATGCCCTCCGTGTGTCTTTACAAATGACCACAAGCCTTTCCTTTCTACACTTTCTCGTAGAAACCAACGCCCATGATCAAATCTTGAATCAATGGCTAAGATTAAAAGAAAGCTTGATCCGTGTGACTTAAGACAATTTCATCACATGTTTAATTTAATTAACTTTAATTATTTCATTTTCCTAAGTTTAGACTTAGAAAATACATTAAAATAATTAATTAATTAAATATCTCCCAAACCAGATGAAATTTCCCAAATCCCTTTCTAGGTCTTTTAGATCAAGTGTACTCTAGTCCCTCCACAAAATTTGGGAGCTAAAGCACAACTGATGCTACCCCAAATATACAAAATCTCAAAAAGTTGGTGCCAAAGCGCTACCCATTAGAGTTGATTTCTGGTTGATCAATGTAATCTTTGTACATAATAGTCTTGAAGTTGTAAGCAAGGTCAATAAATTGCATGAGAAACCACATCCAACGCCTATCCAGTTCAATGGAGAGGAGAAGGAAGATGAGGGTGAGGCCTTACTACAGTGATGTTTGATCAATTTGAGCACCCTACTATCTAGAGTTTTGGATAAAGGAGAAGAATTTATGTTTGACCTAAAGACGTGGAAATTACTCTCAATACTTCACCCTACGGAAAAATCAGTCTACATGCCAATTTATTTATATGTAATTGGATGTTAAGTGAATTTATTTATTTATTTATATGTAATTGGACTGATTTTACCCCTCTGTAAAATCAGTCTACATGCCAATTTATTTATATGTAATTGGATGTTAAGTGAATCTTTGAAAAGATTGGAGTTGGATTTATGGAAAGGCCATTCTCTGCTATGAGAACAAAAGGCTATATGAGAGAATAAGAGATAACCCTCTAATAGTAGAAAGGCTCAACACAAGATAGGGGCTTCAGGATGCAGAAGACAAATGGACTAAAGGGTAACTAAGCATTTTGAGAGCAAGAATTGTATTAACTGTCAAGTCCTAGGAAGTCTGGTAGTTAATCAAAGTCTAGTTATCAAAGCTAGACTTCATAGGTTGGAGCTAACTAATGAGATGTGCTTACTTTCCCGGAAGGAATAAGTTATTTAGTCAAGCATGCTTTTTGCAGCTGCGGAGTTGCCCACGCTTTTGGGAATATGCTACTCTTTAGTTGGACCTCTTAACAAGAAAGGGGTAATTTCAGGAGACATATGAATGGTCAGACAACGTGGCAGGGAAATATGGTGCATTGTTTCACCAATAAGGATCGCAATCCTTTGGAAGAGAAATGCGGAGCAACTTTTTATAATGACTCGACCAATTTTCACCTAGGAAAGTTGAGCACATTCAAAGCTGAAATAGCTGCAAAAACGACAGCTAGGATGAATAGGATGGAACTTTTCAGAAAACCATAAAATTTAATGTTTATCATGAATAAAAACAAAAGAAATAAAGTAAGCATGTAAGACCGGCCCATATAACTTGTTTTTTTCTGCTCAGTTATTGGTTATGGTGCTCTCGAAGAAAACAGCAATGTAGAAGGGTGTAAAAAGTCTATAAAGTAGCCATGTCTGACTCAAAATCCTGTACTCTAGCAGATAGATCCCAAGCATTAACGTACATGCAAAAACCTGGCTGCAAAATATATATATATATATTGTAAATTAGCTAAACACGGAATTCATCTGATATATTTTATTTACAGAAATCAGTAGGAATCATATTTGATATTGGGTTTTGCATATGAGGCAATATTGTTAGGTGTGAGGGTAATTCAAGATTTATCCTCAATTTGGCCATATGTCCAGAGCCTGACTTCAGTTGCCTTGCCTCCTTGCATTGTAATAGTGAATTTTTTATTCCAATGGGTCGTCGTCTAGCGGTAGACTGATGGGAATTTACAGGTTCAATTCTCAGTGCACTCTTATATGGACTCTATCTGAAAATCCCGGATAGCTGAAGCAACGCATCCCAGGAGTTTGATCCTGCCCGCTCCAGCCAAGATAACAATTGGGTGGTTTCTGTAGTTTAAAAAAATCTATATTTGGAGCCCAAATCTCAGTTTTGGGTAGAAACAAAGCTCATTTCAAATCTACCCAATCCTGTGATCTCCGCCCTATAGATATTTCTCTACATGCCAAAGGAACCATCCTTATCATAACCATCATGCGGTAGAAAGCAACCGAGGGAACCACATATCGCAGACTGCCCTGTCATTGTAAGTGCGTGTAAAAACAAAATATTAATGTGTCCAACAAATAGGCAGTTTGCAAAGGTTCGAGACCTCACCGATAATGGCTGTGCCGCACCAAATACCAGTTCCCACTGCAGACAAAGCACAAATTAAAAAAAATTATGAAAAAAAAGGGAACAAATGATTTACAAAAACCCAAGAATTTTCATTTTGTGCCTGGGCATCCCAATCAATGTGTTCTGTTAGTTACCTGACATCCCGATCAACTTCACTGCCCTGAAGGCATTTGCAGTGGATAATGCAAAGAATATGCCGCTGAGCAGACCCTGAGGTGTCCATATGAACCTCACTCGGACCAACGACACCAGGCTGCTCCCAACTATCCCAACACTGAAAATCAAACCCAATACTTTAGGGACAATTAATGCCAAATAAGATAGCATGCAATCAGAAGCAAGCCAGAGATAACCCACGATGCATAACACCGGGTATATTAAGTTTGCAATAAATCACTCTATCACAAACTTCTGCGCCACCCCAACCCTTCTCCACGATTGGATAGAGTGGGGAGAGGGGTGAAATAGAGAAATTTTGCACAACTTTTACCCTTACCCTACCCCCACCATTCAGATGAAGTGGATACAGAAACTTTGCACAACTTTTACACCTACCCCACTCTCACCCCCACCCTTCATAATGAGGGTGGGGCTGTGGGGTGAAGTTGCCCAACTTCATACCATGCCCACTGGAAATCCAAAACCATGCTCGAGATCTGCAAAGCATGACGCTGAAACCGTGGGGGAAATTGCCATTACAGTGTAGAGAGCACAGCTGAAAAAGATAACAGAGAGAATTACCAGGCCCAGAAAGTGAAGAGCAGAGGATCAACAGCCGCTCTCTTGACAGAATCAATCTTGGAGAACACGGTGAAGGTTCCACTGGCAATTGCAGAGAGAATTGCGAAAAGGATGCCAAAAGCATGAGATGTGAAAAAGCGATTAGCGTTACCATGTCCCCCATGCCCGCTTGTTGCTATGAGCAGTGCCCCGGCCGCGCCTATTGCAATACCCCTCATAATCCTTATCCTGATTATCCACACTTTCTTTTTCTCTGTTCTTCCTAGTCTTTATGATTAGGTTGGAGGTCCTCCATATTTACCCTCGGCACGCTTGCACTGAATGCAGACAGGCGACCCTGTTCCTCCACTTCGAACAAGCTCGTTTTACGTAAACATATTGTCTGCATGAACACGCGTTTTAAGCGCAGTGAATACCATGGTTGCCTGAGTTTTCCTTTCCCGAGGAGACACATGAAACAGTGCCGTATTCCTGCTGCATGTAGTGATGCCTGTGGCTCGCAGTTGGCTTAATATAGTTGTGATGTGAATGCCATTTTCCCTTCCCGAGGAGACACATGAAACAGTGCCGTATTCCTGCTACATGTAGTCATGCCTGTGGGTCGCAGTTGGCTTAATATAGCTATCAATTCACAAGAATCAATCTAGAAGCTCGATACAGTTATTGATTCACAAGAATCAATCTAGAAAAGTATGATATTTATGATATTTTTGTTTCGAGGATTCTCGTGACAAATGAACCTGGCCAAGGTTTTGTAAATTTGAATTCATCTATCAACTCCGACCCAAGTCAACATGTGAGAGTGCATGACACTTGAGCTTTGGCCGAAGTTTACATTCGATGGAACGTCTATGCATTTACGGCAAACCATGAGCAACACCTATGACACATAGCTGTCCCACATGGATAAATATTATTGAACATTTTACAATGATGAGCAAAATTTTAAGGATAAACACCATGGATGGTGTTCTCAATAATTACATCACTCTCGGCAATAACATGAGAATTTGTACCATCACTTCATGATTGATACCATAACAGGAAAGGATAAATATTGTCGAACATTTTAAAATGATGAGCAAAATTTTAAACATGAACATCATGGACATTACTCTTGGCAATAATATGATAAGTTGTACCATCAATTCATGTTTGATACCATGTATCAATGTATAGTGCATGGTTAGTGTCATGTTATTTATATTAATTTATAAAAATATACCTACATTAAATATTATATGAATAATTACTTTTTTAATGCCATATGATGCATGATGTATGGTAGTAATCTTGTTTACCTATGTGACATTATTATTATAACATGTAATGTGGTGTTAATGAAAAAAAATGTTAGTGTTATATATATTATATTTATATTAGTGGGTTAATTTAGTGGATAAATTAATTTAATATAAAATATTTTTAAATATCAATAAAATATATATATATATATATATATATATATATAAGAGCTATATAAGTTTTGATACATGTCATGAAGTTTAATCCTTAATGGCATATATGTGTTTCATGTAAAAATGTCTGAGTTTCACATAAAAGGAAAGTTATTGAACCAAAAAGTAACAACAAACTTAGGAGATGAATAACATCATTGTTTTACATTGATAACACATATTGCAAAATAAGTATGCTTGGACTAGCAAAAGAAATTCACTATGGGGGAATGTATTTGGACGAATTGTAAAAATCTCTAACATTCTACCACCTAGAAGATAGTCAAAGTGATCATTATACACCATTGACACTAACGTTGAAATTATCAAAAGAATTAAGTTGTGTTTCCTTACAACATGTTGAAACTAAGACTTATTGGATAAACCATGGTTTCAAACTCCTCCACCTCATTAGCTAGATTACATCAACAATGATGAAGTAAGGAGAAGGGATTATCATTAAGCATAATATGGTCAACATTGAAATTTTGGTTCCACAAATATATAACAAGGAAACTTGGAGTGCACCTAAAATGGAAATTGATGGTGGCATGGATAGCATTTAGAGTGAATCATTGTTCTCAAATTTGAACTTAATTTGCATGTGTGATCTTAGGGACTAAAAAATAATTTGCATAATGGATGTCATAGGTTGTGTCTTAAAGGCTACAAGGAGGCATATCTAAAGAGACTAGGGATATTTTATGAAAATATCCTTTTTTATAGGTCTAGGGAAAATCAATCCCATCATCGGGAAATGAGAGTGGATTTTCTTTTGACTAAACTAGGCCTTTCATTAAGTTTATCTATAATAACTGGAAGGAATATTAAACAAAAATAACGCATCCCTAAATGATTAGGAGATTATCTCTAACAAAGATGAGAAGGGAGAATACTTCCCCTACAAAATAGGATCCCCAACAGATTCAAACCAAATTAACCCCCCATATCCTTTTGAAAATCCTAAAACATTTTTGAAAACTTTATGTAAACCAACAATGAGGAACAAAGAAACATTATTTGTAAACATTACTCAACAAAGTGGCTCCTCAATGCCCTATGTTATAATATAAATTGGGCTAAGTTACACCATATCTTGTTCAAGTGTCAAATATGCAACATGTATTGTATATGAATTAGGACTAAAAAAGTGGGACACTTCCAACCCTATATTTATAACCTAAGCAATAGCTAAGACCTTAAGAAAGACAATAAATCCCCAAAGAGGGTCAATATGTTGCAAAAACATTGAAGGATCCTTGATTCAAAGATACTTGTGGGTTTCCCTTCAAAAACTATAGACATCCTTGGAGTTTCCTTCGATACTTGTTGACATGTGATTGGTTCAACAAAGCATGTCCCTACCACTTGTCACTCATGCATAATAGGTTTTTCGGTTGGAAAATAGTTGAAAGGCTGCATGCAAGATGGACAAGCACCCTAAGAGGCATCCCAAACTCTATAAATTCTTAGTTTTGGGTATCCATAATAATATTTTGGAAGAGTGATGTTATGCTACTAGGTTTCCAAGCATCTTTATTGAAAGTTAGACCAACTTAGATCTATCTAAAGCACGGATCTAACATGAGCCGAAAGGGATCATATTTCTTTTGTTGCAAACTTATTTTAGAATACAAAAAATAATGTGTAATTTTTTACAGTTTAAATTGCATTTTTGAATGTTATAGAGATTACATCACATGTGTATTAAACCATTTTATATCAATTCATATTAAAATATTGTATTTATAACTCACATTGGATATTTTGTTGTACCTGACATTAAAATATTTTATTTTAATATATTTTTTTTTATATATAGATATATATTTGAAAAGAATAAGGTTTAAACATCTTACTCCGTGTTTTTTTTTTACTTGTAATTACTTTACATGATATTAGGTCATATGAACAACTAATGAAAAATGCATAGCATATTTTTTTTTGCATTTTTATTATAGTCTGCATTGCTTTGCATTTAGAGAATATTTTATTTTTATTTTAAGAGGGACGAACATACTTACGCATCATCTTCACATTGGGTTGTAGAACCAGCATAGACTCATTTTAACCATTGATCTACCTAGAGCCTAGATGGACCAAATCTCAAACTTGAAAAAAGATTTACACGTCAATTAATACATTTTAGTGCTTGGTAGATATGTGATTAATATAGATCTATGTGGTAAAATTTCATTATTTAAATTGTATATTTTGATATTTTATCATTGCTGATATTTCATATTAAAAATTCAATTAGTTACACATTTTCCAATCACATATATATAAGCACACACTTTCTGTAGAGAGAGAAAAAATTCATACTGAAATATATTAGTTAATATGGATATTCCAACAGTTTATTTAAAAGTCATATAAAATTATATTGTTTAAGATAGACATCTGAATATTGTATTTATTACTTGAAGATTGAAAGTGAAATATCAACAACTAAATTAATTGTTGTGTTAATAGATTTTTAATTGTTTATTTATATGGTTATTTAATTTTTGTTTGGCCAACATGAGCTAAAATTATTTTTATTATTTTCTTGAGAACGTGACATACTTAGAGATCTCCCTCATACTGGATTGTAGAATGAGCCTATCGGCTCAACCATTCTACCCAATTGCAATTGAAATCATTCAATAAGGTTATGATGTCCATTTTTAGTGAGACCCTAAGTGGTTTGTATTCCTGCACCCTTTATTGAAGGAATATATGCTACTGGTTGGAAGCCAAGGACAAGGAGCTTCCCAAGAGAGGCTTAACACATAAGAGAGGAGGAATAGAGACGAACCTCCATAAGTAGCATTCATTTGTAATCTTTCTTTTTGTTAAGTGAATCTTTGCCCTCGCAACAGAATCTTGTGTTTCTTTGTCTTATCCATGACAATATCTTTATTTTGATTTGCATACTACTAAGAAATCCATTTTCAAATTCAGGGAATTTTTACATTCATATGAAAGTTAAGGTTTAAATCACTTTGATTTGCTAGTTTTTAAAGGGGATTTCTTTGGGATTAATCTTTACTGTTGTTGTTGGGAACAACCACTTTCTAGAGTTTGGAAACACACTTGTGACACATGCATAACCCAAACCCAACAGTAAATGGATGGTCACTCCATCCAGTGGGATTTGAAACTTCAATGTCGTTTGATTGATATAGGCCCATTTCTCCTATTCTTTGGCTTCTTGGTTAATCACACCAATTGCTTCTCCTGAGATTTGTGCCAAGGCCACTATCTATGAGTAGTGTTTTTATTTTTATTGTTTTACAAGTCCATATTTTTTAGTATGCAAACAAAATCATAGATTTTGAAAAAATAGAGATGTAAGTCTACAATTATTTCCTTTTGACTTGTGCAACTCAGTGATTGTTCCAAGAAAACCTGTAGTCCTTTTGGATTTTTCAAGTTGTTAAACCTACTAATTTTTAGTGCCATATTTGCTTAATATTTTCTTTTGAAGTTTATTTATTGGTTCATGTATAAGTTTTAGTTATTTTAGGTGTTAAACACTTAAATTTAGCCTTTCAAGTTTAATTAGCCCACTTTAATTGAGTTTGATTAGATTATATTTCCTTTTGTGCATTTATTTTCTATTAATGTTGATCACTGATAGCAATAAGTAATTTTCCTTATTGTAGTGCTTGGGATTAGGGGTACATCTTTTATATTTGCATGTTCTCTTTGCTTTGCGCTTTATGGGATCTCAACAAATTATAAATGAATAGGGATGTTTTTTCTTATCCTTCTCACTTCCATTTCTAACTTTTTATAAGTTATTTTTCAACACTTATATTTTCAACCGCTATATTGGGTGATCAATGGGTGACGAGATTGATTGCATGCATGGAAGTTGGCCTTGTCTTGTCAATAGACCCATAGTGGTCTAAGGATGACCCATCACATGCAGCATATGGTTCAAACATGGATCGCCAAGTTGAGAGGCTTTTTTGATGCATTGTTGTTCACATGATGAAGCAAGATGCAATAACAATGATGTTGGAAACCAGAGACTTGAATATGACAAGCATGTGGCCCATCTTGAACCTTTGGCTCCCTTGCAATATGATGACATTAATTAAGGCATCTCTTCAAGTTATCATGTACAACCCCACTAATTTTGGTTCTATTAAAGGCCTCCCTTAAATCTCCCCTATTTTTAGTCTATTGTTTGTTCTAATCATTATATCTCCTCATTTTTCTCACCAAGGAAAATCTCTTGTTCTAATCATTATTCCAGTAGCTTCCATGATTGCCTTTGAGTGCTCATTTCCATCTGCTATTAGGAAGAAACTCAAATCCCTAGAGGAGGATGTCAAAGTAGAATGTGCAAATCAAATTGATGAGAAAGTTGATAAGTTAGTCAAAAACTTTGTGCTAGATATGGGTACCAACTGCACCAAAGACACCAAATTATACAGGGTGGTGGAGCTTTAACAACATACTAAAACTTTGTTGCTAACACTCCACTCACCTAGGAATCAAATCGTATCGATTTTAGGCATTGAATAGAGAAATTAGAGTAGTGTTGCCTCTTGGTTATGCTCTAATCATGGCTAGTAAAGAAGCATGGTGTGGTTCTAATCTCATAATCAACAAGCTACTCCAAGGACAACCCTTTCGAGATCTCTTCAGCTCCGGATGCCAAGGAGACCCATTACTTCTCTTAAATATGTGTTTTTAGCTGTGAGTTTTCACTTATTTTTCTCTATTGTATTTTCCTCTTTAATTTAATCTACACTATCAGTACTGAGACCAAGCTAGGTTTGATTTCATGTAAAAAAACATGCTCAACTCTAAGTCAAACATTAAACTAGTTCTCTTGAACATTAAGTATTGGTCCGCCCTTGTATCCTAATGGGTAGGTCCATTTTATTTTATTTTTTTTATTTTTTGTGAACTTCATGAAAAGAAAGTCATATTAAGCACTGCACCCAACATTTATAGGATGTTTTTTTTTCCTCCAGGAAAACCAGTTCCATGGCCTACATTCTCTCTATACTTATGTATTTTAATGATTTGATAGTAATAGAATAAACTAGCTAACTTACAAAGGAAAAAAACATATTTTTAGCAATCAAACACCACATGTGCACTCTCTTTAAACCTGAGGATTACATAGTTAATTTGTGCTGCCAATTGAGACCATAAAATAAACTAAGACTAATAAAAGTAACCGTGCTCATTTTGCAAAAACCACACATTTGGATAAGTTAGGACCTTAGATATAGGATTGTTTAGTAAACATTCCAAGGTCAACCATTGCATTTGAAGTTAAAATTTTGTTAGTGTATATAAAAATACCATTAGTAACTAGTAATTATTTATGAGAGATTGTCTCTAACACAATCATCAAGTAATAGGTTAAGCTGAAAAAGTGTGGGGATCCCTCCCATATATCAAGCGTTGGGTGTGAATATTTTAATAGACATTAGGAAGGACTCAAAGTGTTTTTCCACTTTATTTTACTATAAGCCATGTATAAAATGAACACACTTGATCAACAACCCACAAGTCATGTCCTAATTGAACACAAGTGACCATGATTATTTCCACTGACTATTTTTGGTAAAGAGGAAACCTACTAGCTAACCATAGGACCATCCACCTAGGTGATTGCTTATGGGGATTGTGAGTGTTACCTACTACATATAATACAATATCAGCCCTTGGATTTCACTACCTTGGGTGTCGATCATGATAACTAGTCCCTTTCTTACATTCACTTTTGTAAAATTTGAACAATACGTTTAATATTTGACATTGAAGCTCTCCTTGGGTTTCACTTCCAATACATGGACACAATTTGAAAGATCCTTATCTCTTATTTGGATTGTTTAATCCTTGATTAATAATATATGTGGGTATATTTATTTTTTCACATAAAACTAGAATATTGATCGATTAATTAGTTCATTGATTATATAAACTTTAAATCAACCTTTGTCACCCATATATTTTTATTTATCCTAGGTATTAATGGATTAATTAACTTGGTATTTAAATCAACCCAATATTCGTTAGTTTTAATTAATTCTAAACATCATTTTGGTTTAGTACGTTAATCTTTGTATTTTACTAGATCTCAGTCAATTTCTATTGTCAGTAGTAGGCTTCCACCTTCATCCATTAAGTTTACCTCTTCTACCTCGACAAGATACATTAATTGACACGTTTTCAATACCTTACCTTAAAAAGGTGTTGATGTTGTACTAGGAGTACAATTGTTACAATATTTGGGGATGGTAGCTTTTAATTTTCAAAAACTTTTCTTGAATTTTTTTTCGGAAGGAAAGGAAATCGAATTACGGGGTATCGTAGGGCAGTCAGGAAAGATAATAAGCTCTAATGTCATGATAAAGCTTCTGAAGAAAGAACAATGAGGCGTAATTGCACAATTATGCTCACTAGAAGTTCCAACATCAAAATCATCTATTTCTCTAGATCTCCAAAATGTCTTGGACAATCATTCCAAAATGTTTGAAACTCCCAAAGGACTCCCACCTATTTGTGATCATGATCATGCTATTCATTTGATTCCAGGAAGTGTTCCTCCAAACATCATGCCTTACAAACATCCTTATGTCCAAAAGAGCGAAATTGAACATATGATTGCAGAAATATTAGAGGTTGGTATAATTCAACCTAGTCATAGTTCTTTCTCGGCTCCAGTAGTATTAGTGCACAAGAAGGATGGATCATGACACATGTGTCTGGATGATAGGGAGCTCAATAAGCTCACTATTAAAGATAAATTTCCCATTCCCATGATTGATGAATTATTGGATGAATTACATGTAGCAATTTATTTTACCAAGTTGGATCTTCATTCAGGATATCATCAAATTAGAATGAAGGCTGAATATATTCCAAAAACAACACTTCGAACTAATGAGGGTCATTATGAATTTTTGGTCATGCCTTTTGGCCTTAGCAATACACCTTCGACATTTCAAGGGTTGATGAATTCCATTTTCAAAACCTTCCTTAGAAATTTTATGCTAGTATTTTTTGATGACATACTAATCTACAACAGGTATTGGAAGGATCATGTTCAACATGTTGACAGGGTGCTCAAACTATTGGAGGAGAAAAAATTATATGCAAAAACATCCAAATGTTTCTTTGGAGTACAAGAGGTGGAATATCTAGGTCATATTGTATCTCATGAGGGTGTTAAGGTAGACCCTAAAAAAATTAAAGCTATTAAGGAATGGAAAGTCCCCACAACCATAAAGAAGTTGCGAGGATTTCTCGAGTTAACATGGTATTATCGCAATTTTGTTAAGAATTATGGGAGAATAGAAGCACCTCTAACAACATTATTAAAGAAATATGCATTTTCATGGACTCCTAAAGCAACTAAGGCCTTTGAACATCTTAAAGAGGCAATGTGCCTAGCACTAGTCTTAGCTATGCTAGACTTCACAAAAACCTTTATTGTGGAATGTGATGCCTCAGGAAATGGAATTCGTGATGTTTTAATGCAAGAAGGAAGACTCATTTCTTTTGAAAGCTGTCCAATCAAAGGAAAGTATTTACAAAAATCTATTTATGAGAATGAAATGTTGGCAATACTACATGCAATAAAGAAATGGTGACCTTCCCTAAAGGGAAGACACTTCAAGGTAAAAATTGATCATGATAGTCTTAAACACATTTTGGAACAAAGACTATCTTCAGAAGAGCAGCAAAAATGGGTCACAAAGATGTTGGGTTATGACTTTGAAATCATCTACAAAAAAGGGAAGCTAAATGTTGTTGCATATGCACTCTCAAGAAAGAATGAAGAGGTGGAAGCATTTCTTTTTGCCATTTATGTTATCCAGCCATATTGGATAACCAAAGCAAGGGATGAATGTAAGAAGGATGAAGAAGTGTGGACACTCATTCAAAAATTGCAACAAGATCCTAGTACATCTAATACATTTAGTTAGAAAAATGATTCCTTATGGTACAAATATCACTTATATATATGCAATAATTCCCAACTAAGACAAAGATTCTGTTGGAATTGCACACTTCTCCTTTAGGCGGACACTCGGGATTTTTAAAAACTTACCACATGGTGAAGAAATAATTTTTTTGGGATGGCCTTAAATCTGATATTCAAAAATTTGTGGCGGAATGTTTGGTTTTCCAACAAAATAAAGTTGACAAAATTAAGACCCCGGGTCTTCTACTACCTTTATCCATTCCAAGTCAGCGTTGGGAGGAGATTTAAATGGATTTTATCACAAGTTTACCTAAGTCCGAAGGAAAGAGTGTCATCATGGTGGTAGTTGATATACTTACCAAGTATGCACACTTTTGTGCATTATATTATCCATTTAAATCAAGTGTAGTTGCTACTGCATTTATGGAAACAATTCAAAAGCTACATGGAAACCCAAAGATTATTGTAAGTGACAGAGATCCCATTTTTACTGGAAAATTTTGGACGGAATTATTTTCTTGTCTGGGTACTCAACTAGCTCATAGCTCATCTTAACATCCTCAATCCTATGATCAAACTAAGATAGTGAATAAATGTTTGGAAGGATATCTTTGTTGTTTTGTATCTGATAAGAAAACACGATGGGTCAAGTGGTTACCTCTCACTGAATGGTGGTATAACACTTCCTTCCATACTGCAGCAAAAATGACCCCATTTATGGCACTTTATGGATATCATCCACCGTCCATCACATCTTCTTTAAGAGAAAATTTTAAGGTTCAATTAATGGAAGATCACATCGAGCATCAACAAAAATTTCTCCAACTCTTAAAGGATAACCTAAATTTGGCACAAAATCGAATGAAACAATAGGCAGATCAACATCGAAGCGATAGAATTTTTGATGTAGGAGACTGGGTATTTTTACAGCTAAAACCATACAAACAAATGTCCCTTAAGCAAGCTAAGAAGGATAATAAATTATCGCCAAAGTATTATGGTCCTTACAAGGTGGTGCAAAATATTGGTACTATGACATACAAATTGGAGCTTCCTGCTTCTTCGCAAGTGCATCTAGTTTTCCATGTTTCATGCTTAAAGAAGGTTATAGGGGACAAACTTCTAGTTCAAACAATATTTCTAGAACTTGATGAGGAGGGAAAAATCATATTGGAACTTGAAGCAGTCACGGAAACAAGAACTCGACAGCTACGAAATCGATCAATTTTAGAGTATCTCATCAAATGGAAGAACTTACCCACTGAAGATTCTACATGGGAGGATGAGAATTTTATACGAAAGCATCCGGAGCTACTCAAGCATTGAGGACAACAATTTTTTGGAGAGGGGCATGTTAGGTCCCTATATTACTAGTATAGTCCCTTATTGTTGTTAGCGTAACCCCCTTATTGTTATTGTTATACCCCTGTAACCCCAATATTGTTATTATTGTGCCCTTACATTATTATTGTTAGGTCGGCTAGGATTATATTGTGACCCCATGTACTCCTATATATAGAAGGAGGCTTTTTCATTTGTATCATCCAAGAATTGTTCATTTATGTAATGTATTGGAGGTTTCCCCCTCGAAGTGGTTGATTTATAAGGCATTGATATCTCTTTTCTTCTATTTTTGGAGCTGGTTTCATAACATAGACCTCACACTGTTTGGAGTAGGAGCACCATCCAGAGTATCGGCCCAACCACCATAACAAAAAGGTTCATCTTGGTTTCAATAGATAACATAAGATGTTATATACATAAACCTTGAATAAGAAAGTGATATGACACTGTGAAGCATCAGCTGCAGGATGTAAAAGGAAACCTTCACGAGAGGAGACAAAAAATGAGTCTCTAAGAGGAAATTAATAGTACTATCCTAGAAGAGGCGCGCAAGAGCATGAAAACATTCGTTAGAGAAATAGTTCACACAATGATATTAAGGCGAATATAACACACACTCAACACGATAAGTACTGAAGCCACTGAAATAGTACAATTTCTCCAGTACATATGAACACAACATATATCGTAAACATCCCAAGAATAGTCCTAAAACATTTGTGATACATTCATGAAAATGTATTAGCTCATATAACTTCAATTATAAGGCGAAAGATCCTAGTACATCAATTACAATGGTGAACACTAGTTCCAATAGTGGAACATTAAGTCACTTCTTGTTTCACCAAATAATAGTTTTTCTCTCCTATGCCAAGTAGAGAAGCCAAGACTAGATCTCCAAAACTTAAGCCTCCCAAATCCTCTTCTTTGAGTTATAAGGTTGCTTTTATAATAAGGGGAATAACCTTTCATATCCCCATGACCCTTGAACTACCCTCATGACTCTTGGACTTCTAATGTGTCCTTTGGACTTCTAAACAACTATTTAACTTCCAATGTCTTTTGGACTTCTCTATATGACTTTTCAACTTATCCTAAAGACCTTTTGTCCATATATGACTAAGTGACTTTCCATATTGAACATATGACTCTTAGATCTACACACATTACATTTTATCCTTTTCTTTGAATATAAATCATTACATTCCACATGATGATGTGGCATGACACATGGACACACTTTGACCAATATGATGACATTTGTACAAGTTACAATTCGGCACTAGTGACATAGACTTCAAGATTACGTGGAAATTCCAAGTTGTATTCCTTATTTCTTCTTCTTGAATCTTGTTTATAGACCTGATCTATGGTTCATCTTCACTAAAGATCCACTTTGTCACTCATCTTCACCCTCCAAAGGGACTATGATCAATATCAGAATCCTTTGAGTCATTATGTAGTGTCTTCTTTCTCTCTTGGTCCATGATCTGCTTCCATTTCTCATGATAACTCTCTTAGCAGTTCTCCTCTACATGTATTTATTCATGCTTTTAAATTTCTCTTTTCTCTTTGTCATTCTTGGAAGGAACTCAAGTCAATGTAAATCATTCATGATAGGGCAAGATCAACCTTAAAAACATATATTCTATCACTACCTAGCTCACAAAATGATCTGCTTATGATAGGCCTGTTAGGTCTCTGTAATAAGCAAGATTGGCAAAAAGTCCGATCACAGAGACAACATCGTTTCAACCACTTTGGGATTCTAGGATCTAGCCCTCCTGAATCCGGAGAGGGATCTCTCCAATATGTACAAAGATGGATTTGTCTTTGAAGTTTAGGGAAATGATATTAGGCTAGTTATGAAGGCCAAGGGTTTTGTTTTGTTTTGGTTGGACAAAGATAAATGAAGGTGAAGGAAGTCTAAATGAAGGGTGAAGATGAAAGAAAGCGAAAATTGATTCAGCTAAGAAGATAGGCAAGAAACAGCTTCAATCCATTGGGCTATGGAGTCATAGTAGGGTTTTAATTGGAGTAGCAAGAGGCAAGAGTGGTCCATGGGGCAAGTCATCTATGTCTAAGGATCTCTTTAAAGTTTGATTTATGGAATGGAGTGATACATCAAGAAGGGGAGTTAAACATATGCAGAACGAAGAGCAGCCTAGGATCTGATAAGTACTTTTAAACCAGTCAGCCTTTGACAAACACTTAAGAAGGACACAAAAGAAGACTAGGATCTGGTAAGTACTTTTAAACCAACCAACCTTTGACACACTTCCAATAGAAAACATACAAAACAAGGGGAAACACAAAGATAACACAGAATGGTCTAAGATCTGGTAAGTGCTTCTAAACTAGCCAGCTTTTAACACATTCCAAGGGAAACAATCAGTTAGTTATGCAGACAAGTCTGGGACCAGGGCTAACCATATCTTCCTTCAATTCATCTTCACACAACATATACTGAAAGTAAACATTCAGAAATAATATTCACCTAAAACAATAAGACGAGGGAACGCCAGCATTCTCATGCCTAAACTGAATTAAGTCATTCCTAAATAACACAGATTGGAAGAAAACATTCAAATAAAGATTTCTCAGCCAGAGAAGGTTACTGATATACAGTAGGTCCTAACCCTGTTTAAATTGTTCTTTACAGTGGAAAATGAAACAAAATGAAAACATAAATAAAATAACAAGTTACAAATGAGAATAACATCACCGTCAACATAGACCAGGATCCCATAAATCAGCTTGTATTGATGTTCCAAACTAGTTACAATATTTAAGTCCAATGGTTCTTTACAGCTTCAGGCTTCTCAGCTCAACTTAGGTATTTTCTCTTACAAACAGAGCTTACAGCAGCTTCAGAAAACTATTTACATGCTACAGATATGCAGTGACCAACAATTTCTCATCTTCTACAGAATTATTTATAGAAGAATGAGGAGGTGAGATCCTAAAAAAGATCTCCCAAGATAATTAATACAGATTCAAGACTTCTCGGCCCTTTGAGGGGCTCGATGGAGAAGTTTACAGGTGGATCACTGTATTAATGTTTTTACAATAAATATCAAAGCTCGGTGGGAACTTTATTTGACTTTGAGGCTCTGTGTGCTGTGTGGAGTAACTCTGCAGATATTTTTGCATTTATTTCTTGGCAGAAGTAACTCCCTGGCTGCACTGAGGCAAAATCTGATCTTCTTCAATAACTTCGGCCTCTGTTTTGAAAGGTTTGAGGCAACAGGTGGCTTTGTGGTAGCTGAGGAATCAATTGGCCTCAAATGTGGCGGTGGAGGCTTTCTGTCTTGATAAAACACTTTAGGTTTTCTTTTAAACTGTGTTTTATATTGGGGATTAGGCTTTTGATAACTGTTTTAGCCGTAATCCCCATAAAAAATGTCTTCAATCTTCATCTGCTGTGCTTTGTCTTCAAAACTGATACTCTTTAACTGTTCTCTTGAATAAAACAGTGTCTTGTCGATGTGCAGGGCCGCACAGGGCTCTTTATGCTATCAACGCTCATGAAACATTGATAAATCATTTGATTTTAACCCTGTGAGTGGTTCTCTATAAAAGCTCGAAGGCACAGGAAACGTCTTTCCCAACCCTCGGCTCTCCTTCATTATATAATGGAAAACCATTAAAACACCTACAAAACACAAAAACCGTTAAGAAATACTGTGTTTTTAGGTTTTAACTGCTTCAGAGGGTGGGAGAGGAGCGTGGCCGTCAGATCGTGGAGCGGGGGCGCAGATCAACGACGGAGATGCGGCGGATGGACGTAATGGACAAAAACCTTTATAAACAACGAAAAACGGCATTTTTCAACTTTACAAAGGGAAAAAGGCATATTTTATATGAATGGCGGGGGTATCATACGGTGGGCCCGGCGGGAATGATCGCAAATCGCAAAAGTTGAAAATGTGATGGCGGATTATGCGACAGAGAGAAAATGTGATATTGCGATATGCGATGGGCGGAAACTGCGATTGGAGCGGTCGCATCGCAAATATTTGCGATGACCTTTCAAACAATGAAAATGCGATTTGCGATATGCGATGGGCGGAAACTGCGATTGGAGCGGTCGCATCGCAAATATTTGCGATGGATCAAACCTTTTAAACAATGAAACATGCGATTTGGATTTTCTGCGATCTGCGCTTTGCGAGAAGCACCAAAGGGTTAAAACTTGGTTCCAGGGTGCGAGCGTATGGAGGAAAAGGGGCTAAGGGCTTAAGCTCGAGGGGCTTAAGTCCTATACATAAAAACATGTATTTTCATGGTTTTTGAAGGGTTTTTTGAAGGAAATGAAGGTTTCGGTAAGGTTAAAAAGTGGGTTCTTAACCTTATAAAAGGGATTTTAATGAAATGGAAAGGGAGAAACATGAAATTGTGGGTTTTTCATGGGAAATGGAGAATAGAAATGGTTAGTGTGGAAGAAAATGAAGGGAAACATGTCTTAGGCACATTAATCTTGGGATTTTTGAAGGATTTCTGAGGTTTTTTGTGATGGATGTAAACAACAATGTAGGATCTATGCTCGGGATGAGGAAAAAGGCAGGAGGCTCCATAGAGACTTCAAGAGCCAACAATTTTAAAAGCAAGGAAATTTGTTCCTTGAAGGCTCAAATACTTAGCTACCTTTGCATAACAAAATATTATATGGTCCACAAAGGGTTCCCACTTTCAGTTACTGCCTCATTAAAACAGAATTCGGTATCGAGCTGATATTTTAATTTGTGTCTAATCCATTGGCCGTTCTCTTATTTTTCCGGGATGATCTTGCTTGAAAAACAATTTAAACAAAATTACGAAAACAAATATGTCCTCATCAATACAAACTTTCACTCACCTGTTAACTCTACAGATCTAACATTTTTTCTTCTTATAGTGCACTTGGATTGGAAAACTCTCTTACAACATTTTATTCTTTTGAAAGCATAAAAACTAATCTAGTTCTACTCCTTATTTCTCCCCGAACTCAGATTAAACAGTTGAGCTCAGATATTTCTCTACCTAATCTACTGTCTGTTGGGATTAAACTGTCCAACAGACTTTCATTCTCTAATTTCTACAACAAAAATTTAAAAACAGCCAAGTCAAGATTAAGCTGTTTGACTTGCTGTGATCTATGGCATAAAAACAAGCTGCACATAGATTTTTATTTGCAGAAAATTAAAATCAAAATGGAAGGCTTAAGATCTAAAAGTTTCTCATTATGGCCTTCTCTTTTCTTCACAGCTCTGATTTTGCTTTTGTTTGAGCTGTCTCTTCCTTGATATCTGATTCAGATTTTGGGCAAATTAGAACCAGTTTTTCTCTTTTATGACTCAGAAAATAAAACAGTTTTGAGTCATCTCTCTTTGGAAACTTTGGTTCAGATTTTGAGTTTGTTTGAACCTTCATTTCTATCCTAATCTATCTACTGATAAGCCAATATTAAACAGTTTGGCAAATCAAATTCACTATCCTATCAGCAGAAAATTCAAAGCTAATTAGTGAAGATTAAACAGTTTGACTAACTAGAAGTGTGTTTTGAGGAGTGGCATTTGAGCTTGCACACTTTCGGATTTATTTCTCTTTTTTGGCATGGGGCTGTGCCTTTCTTGTTTTCATTTCTGCCCTCTTTTCATTCTTTCTTTGTTTTTGTATTTTTGAATTCTTGATTTTTCTTCAAAGCAGAAAACAACAACTAACTACATGCTCGAAACTGAGCTTTATTGACATTCCTATCTAACCTATTCTAAACATGGAGTATTTACATATTCATATGATACAAAGAATGTCAAATTAGGAATGTTAAGAAGAAATAGCCTCGGTCGTCAATAAATTATATACTTAGTGACACCAAAACTGAAGCCATCATAAGGACAGCCTTTTCATGTTCGAAGCTGCAAAGGATCAATGTTTGACACCTGAGTCAGCGATTTCCTCACACACACTCTTCCAGTAGGATCACTGTGCCAGCACAAGATTCTCTCCTTTGGTCCTCCACAATTTGTAGATCATCTACTCTCCAAGACACCGCCTTGAGATTATCTTCGCAGACAGAATGGAAGTATCGTCATCCTTGACCCCATTAGCAAAATGAAGGAAATATTTTTTTAAACCTATACCAAGCATCATAATTAGCTCTTTAAATGACAGACTAATATCAGTGAAGGGAGAAGTTTCTTTTTGAGAAGATGATATATCCACAGCAGGATAGTCTTCTATTTGTTTTTCTCCTTCATCTTCATCATCCTCCAAACTGGAGGACTAATCATATTTGGCAGTGTTGTCCTCTTGTAGCCCTGGTATGCTTGGATTTAGTGGGCTGAATTTTGTGAAGAGGTTATTATATTCTCGAGTGGGGGTGTTTTCAAAGGTTTCCTCCTGCTCAAAAAATTCTTCATTGCTCTTCTCTTCACCTTCTGAGTTGAAAAGCTGCTGATTCCCAATTATGTGAAAGCGATTTGTGATGGATTGAAATGGGTGATTTCTTCTTTCAAGTTGATGATGGTGAAACTCATAACACCAATCGAACGCAGGTTGCCCCGCGTGATTAATTTTTGCTTGAAACTCATCATCATCAGACTAATCAAAATTTGGAAAATCATCGGAATAAACAATTTCATCAGTCGAACATATTGGGTTATCAACAGGTCTCTCTTCATTATGATTTACAAAAGAATTTTCTAAATCTGTACAACAAAGTTCTCTATGTGAATGGGAAAGAGTGTTTGTTTTGCAAAAAGTTTCTGAGACTGACTGTTTATAAATAGTCTGTTCTATTTCCTTCTCTGTCAAAGGGGAAGATGTTTCCATGTCCCTTTGAACAGAAGTACAACAATTCTTTGTCTCTTGCGAAGACTGATTTTGAGGCTGAATATCTTCTTGAGCCTCGGCTATAAGGGATGATGAATCAATATTTGAGTTTTCAGGGATATCTTGAGGAATGTTCTTTGCTTGGATCATCTCTTCCTCAACTGATTCATCTATGTTCTTAAGATTTTTCAATAGGAGATTAAACTCATGAATGGTTGTTAAAAGATCTTCAGGATGCATCTCTTCCAAAGCTTCCTCATTATCTATAATGTGTTGGGTGATGTTTTGTGATGGATCATAATATATTGCACCCCATGATAATGACGTAGCGTTTTCTTCATAGTTCTCATAGAACACATATTCAAGGTCTCTTAAAGAAAACAAACTACTAGATCTTAAGCATTCATACTAATCCCTAGCTTTTCCTTCTAATGTTAACATCAACATTTTCATTAGGCAGTCTTCATGCCATTCAACTTTCAACCTCCATACATGTATATGATAAGATGTAATAGAGGGTCATCAAACTTTTCACCTTGAAAAACAGGCAGGTTGTCATCCCAATTCACCTGGGGCATCTTATGTGGAAACCCAGGGATATGATCTCTACTCATTGGGGCATATCTTCGTTGTATTCTTGGAATCATAATTGTAGATCAAGAAAGAGGTCACTGTGTCTGGTCAATCAGTTCAGGGTCTTCTACCAGTGGATTCATTTGGTCTTCTGGGAGTTTCAGAGTGTGGAGTCGCCAGGTGGATGTTTTTAGCTCTTTTCAGAGGTGAAAAGTTTTATGGTCCACCACCATGTACCAATCTAAAGATATCAGGGGTACTCTGAGTCTTAGCAGTATTTAAAATGAAAGTAAGAACTTGTCTTCAAATAGCTGTAAATGTTAGGTACTCTGTGAATAAGCAAGATCTAGCAAAATCGATCGTCAGACAAACATCGTTTAACCACTTTGGGAATTTATCCTTAGCCTTCCAATCCTGAGGATCTTCCACATACAAAGATGGATTTGTTCAAGTTTAGGAAATGATATTAGGTTAGTTAAGAAGGCCTGAAGGCCAGTGGTTTTGTTTTGGTGTTTTAATAGAGAAAGATAAATGAAGTTGAAGGAAGTCTAAATGAAGGGTGAAGATGAATGAAAGCGAAAATTGATTTAGCTAAGAAGATAGGCAAGAAACAGCTTCAATCCATTGGGCTATGGAGTCATAGTAGGGTTTTAATTGGAGTAGCAAGAGGCAAGAGTGGTCCATGGGGAAAGTCATCTATGTCTAAGGATCTCTTTAAAGTTTGATTTATGGAATGGAGTGATACATCAAGAAGGGGAATTAAACAGATGCAGAACGAAGAGCAACCTAGGATATGATAAGTACTTTTAAACCAGTCAGCCTTTGACAAACACTTAAGAAGGACATGAAAGAAGAATAGGATCTGGTAAGTACTTTTAAACCAACCAGCCTTTGACACACTTCCAATAGAAAACATACAAAACAAGGGGAAACACAAAGATAACACAGAATGGTCTAAGATCTAGCAAGTGCTTCTAAACTAGCCAGCTTTTAACACATTCCAAGGGAAACAATCTGTTAGTTATGCAGACAAGTCTGGGACCGGGGCTAACCATATCTTCCTTCAGTTCATCATCACATAACACATACTGAAAGTAACATTCAGAAATAATATTCAGCTAGGACGATAAAATGAGGGAACACCAGCATTCTCATACCTAAAACTGAATTAAGTCATTCTTTAAATAACACAGTTGAAAGAAAACATTAAAATAAGGATTTCTCGACGGGGAGAGATCTGCGCTTTTAGGTTTTAACTGCTTCAGAGGGTGGGAAAGGAGCGTGGCCGTCGGATCGTGGAGCGGGGGTGCAGATCAACGGTGGAGATGCGATGGATGGACGTAATGGAAAAAAACCTTTATAAACAACGAAAAATGGAATTTTTCAACTTTACAAAGGGAAAAAGGCATATTTTATATGAATGGCGGGGGTATCGTACGGTGGGCCCAGTAGGACTGATCGCAAATCGCAAAAGTTGAAAATGCGATGGCGGATGATGCGACGGAGAGAAAATGCGATATTGCGATATGCGATGGGCGGAAACTGCGATTGGAGCGGTCGCATCGCAAATATTTGCGATGCGATCAAACCTTTAAATAATGAAACATGCGTTTGATTTTACGATACGCGCTGAGAAGCACCAAAGGGTTAAAACTTGGTTCTAGGGTGCGGGCGTATGGAAGAAAAGGGGCTAAGGGCTTAAGCTCGAGGGGCTTAAGTCCTATACATAAAAACATGTATTTTCATGGTTTTGAAGGGGTTTTTGAAGGAAATGAAGGTTTCGGTAAGGTTATATTTAGCCACCTATAATATTTTGTTATACCAAAAGGTGGCTAAGATCTTTTTTGAGCCTCCAAGGAACAAATTTTATCACTAAAAATTGTTGGCTCTTGAAGTCTCTTGTAGGCCTCATACCTCTGTCCCAAATCCTCATTTGCTGTCCCATTTTATACTCAAAATTCTGCTAAAGATTCCATGAAAAGAAACTGCTGCAAAGCAATCCCTTTTCCCTTTCTCCCACTCGAAATTAACCTTCTTTTCCTTTCCTTTTTTTCCCATATTTTTCCTCTATTATTCATCTTTTCCTTTCTTCCCTTCATAAATCACCCTTTCCATGGTTAAAAACTCACTTTTTAACCCTTTCGGCACCATTTGTTTCCATTAAAAAACCATGAAAAAACATAAAAATACAAGTCTTTTTATAGACTTAAGCCCCTTGGGCTAAGTCCAAACCACTTCCCCAATACGCCCTCATCATAAAAACCAAGTGCCAAACCCATGAAGCGCTAATCGCATCGAAAAGATTCAAGTGTGCATGTTTGTGAGCCATTTCAAAAATATCGATTACGATCAGCCCCTTTGTCATAAACCCCCCGATCATATTATTATTTTCATATAACCCTGAGCCCACCCTCGGCGCTTAAACCTTGTGAATATTTCGTTTCCGACCCATTTTTCCTTTGTAAACCCAAAAACCCACTTTCCGAAGTTTTAAGTTAAAAACTTAAAGTCACATGATAAATAAAAATGGGTTGATCAAAAAGACCGATCGCGCAACCGCGATCGAAGAATTTAAAATGGGTTGATCAAATAGACCGGGCCCGAATGTTTCGATTACGATTGGCCCTAGTTATATAAAACCTGGGCACATGGTACTCCATACACCCAGTGGCCCCGCAATCGGGCGCCAGCCTATCATATATATATTCCGCCCATTTTACTCAAAACCTTGCTTTTTATTGAAATTTATGGGTTTCTTACGAAGTATAAGGGTCCCACCGGTGCAAGAAAACAAAGGATCTAGGCCGTCGATCTGATCTGCAGATCGAACGGTTATCGCCCAATCGCGATGTTTCAATCGGAATGTTTCGATCGCAATGTTTTAATCGCCTCTCCCCTCCTGATTGCGTAATCGCATCAGAGTTTTATTTTCAATCGCATCCCCTTTTCTGTCACCTTCGATTGAGATCCTTCGATTGAATCTGGACTGTCCACGTGTCCAGATCGGACGGCCCAGATTCACCCCAACTTATTTCTTCCCCCCGCTCCTCTTTTGCCTCTTTGCGCAGATCTCCACCATTGGTTGCCTTCATCCAACGGCTACGCTCCTCCCCCGCCATCTGAAGCAGTTTAAACCTATTTCTGCAGGATTTCTTAACTATTTTTGTGTTTTGCAGGCGTTTTAATGGTTTTCCATTGTTTAATGAAAGAAAGCCGAGGGTTGGGAAAGACGTTTCCTGCGCCTTCGAGCTGTTAAAGAGAACCATCTGCGGGGTTTCGCTCCATTGTTTTCTCAATGCTTCATGGGCATTGATGCCTTTAAAAAGCCCAGTGCGGCCTGCACATCGACAAGACACTGTTTTAATTCAAAAACGGTTAAAGAGTATCAGTTTGAAGACAGAGCACAGCAGATGAAGATTGAAGACGGTTTTTATGGGGATTACGGCTAAGACCGTTATCAAAAGCCTAATCCCCAATCTAAAACACAGTTTAAAGGAAAAACCTAAAGTGTTTCATCAGACAGAAAACCTCCACCGCCACATCCGAGGCAAATTGATTCCTCAGCTACCCAGAGCCTAGATTAATGGTTGAATCCTCGATAAAACTTAAAGTCACATGATAAATAAAAATGGGTTGATCAAAAAGACCGATCGCGCAACCGCGATCGAAGAATTTAAAATGGGTTGATCAAATAGACCGGGCCCGAATGTTTCGATTACGATTGGCCCTAGTTATATAAAACCTGGGCACATGGTACTCCATACACCCAGTGGCCCCGCAATCGGGCGCCAGCCTATCATATATATATTCCGCCCATTTTACTCAAAACCTTGCTTTTTATTGAAATTTATGGGTTTCTTACGAAGTATAAGGGTCCCACCGGTGCAAGAAAACAAAGGATCTAGGCCGTCGATCTGATCTGCAGATCGAACGGTTATCGCCCAATCGCGATGTTTCAATCGGAATGTTTCGATCGCAATGTTTTAATCGCCTCTCCCCTCCTGATTGCGTAATCGCATCAGAGTTTTATTTTCAATCGCATCCCCTTTTCTGTCACCTTCGATTGAGATCCTTCGATTGAATCTGGACTGTCCACGTGTCCAGATCGGACGGCCCAGATTCACCCCAACTTATTTCTTCCCCCCGCTCCTCTTTTGCCTCTTTGCGCAGATCTCCACCATTGGTTGCCTTCATCCAACGGCTACGCTCCTCCCCCGCCATCTGAAGCAGTTTAAACCTATTTCTGCAGGATTTCTTAACTATTTTTGTGTTTTGCAGGCGTTTTAATGGTTTTCCATTGTTTTATGAAAGAAAGCCGAGGGTTGGGAAAGACGTTTCCTGCACCTTTGAGCTGTTAAAGAGAACCATCTGCGGGGTTTCGCTCCATTGTTTTCTCAATGCTACATGGGAATTGATGCCTTTAAAAAGCCCAGTGCGGCCTGCACATCGACAAGACACTGTTTAATTCAAAAACAGTTAAAGAGTATCAGTTTGAAGACAGAGCATAGCAAATGAAGATTGAAGACGGTTTTTATGGGGATTACGGCTAATACCATTATCAAAAGCCTAATCCCCAATCTAAAACACAGTTTAAAGGAAAAACCTAAAGTGTTTCATCAGACAGAAAGCCTCCACCGCCACATCTGAGGCAAATTGATTCCTCAGCTACCACCGAGCCACCTGTCGCCTCAAACCTTTCAAACAGAGGCCGAAGTTATTGAAGAAAATCAGATATTCGCCTCCAGCGCAGCCAGGGAGTTACTTCTGCAAGGAAATCAATGCAGAAAATATCTGCAGAGTTACTCCAAAACATACACAGAGCCTCAAAGTCAAACAAAGCTTCCACCGAGCTTTGATATTTATTGTGAAACAGTTAATGTAGTGATCCACCTGTAAATTTTTCCCACGAGCCTCTCAAAGGGCCGAGAAGTCTTCACTCTGCATTAACTGTCTTTGAGATATTTTGTTGAAATCTCACCTCCTCATCTTCCTATAAGTATTTCTACATAAGATGAGGAGTTGTTGGTTGCAGAACTTTGAAATACACTTGAGCTCGAGACTTCTATTTGTACATAGTGTTCACTGGCCCTTGAAGCTCTGTTTGTGCTAGAGTAGTTAGGTTGAATAGTGAAGATGATTGTTGAACTGAAACATTGGACCTAAAGATTGTAACTGGTTTGACATCAATATAAAAGTTTTTTCTTGGGATCCTGGTCTATATCACCGGTGAAGTGCTTCTTTCTTTGTTAAATTGTTTTCCTTCTATGTATGCCATATTGTTCATATTCCTCTGTAAAGAACAGTTTAAACAGGGTTAGGATTTTCTGTATAGCAGTAACCTTCTCTGGCTGAGAAATCTTTATCTTAATGTTTTCTTCAGATTTGTTTATTTAAGAATGATTCAATACAATTTAAACAGTTAG